>CM042159.1:89096720-89111720 GCA_023376005.1 Doryteuthis pealeii | reverse complement strand
ATTATAAAATTAGCCTTGAAGTGCCAAAAAGAAGCCGAAATAAATTTATTTCTGATAAATTAAGGTTTCACACACACACACACACACCACACACATACACACATACACTACCACATACATGTGTGTATACAATGAGTTTCATCAGACCGCTACTTTATTGAAAATGGTAAACAGAAAATTCACAGAATCTAGCTCCGAACGAGAGTGCTATTGGCAAACCTCATCCCTCGGGGCTAGCAGAAACTGGCTGAGAACTAAACTCTCTCTCTCTCTCTCTCTCTCTCTCTCTCTCTCTCTCTCTCTTCTCTCTCTCTCTCTCTCTCAACAACACACACACACACACCACACACACAATCTTTCTTGGCTAACAGCAAAGAGGAGTCACAATAATAAGAGACATCAATCAAAATCTCTGTAACTATCATTTTGAATTCAAATACATTTTATACACTCAAACCGTGCATAATTGATAGGATCCCCATCAATTATGCAACATAAGCGGTGTAGCACCAGAAACCATTGGTAGCAGACATGGTAGATGTGAGACGTTTGCGGATGAACCGAAAGCGGGTCAACGGTATGCCTCACAAGATGCTGGTTGGGTGAATTTCTCTTCTCTCTCTCTCTCTCCTCTCTCTCTCTCTCTCTCTCTCTCTCTCTCTCTCTCTCTCTCTCTCTCTCTACCATTGGACAACATACACAAGACAGGAGAGTCTAATAATTCTTTGATGAATTCACATTTTATCAAAGTCTTTTCTTTTTCTTGGATCCGACACTCAACCGGGCAATGAGAATCTAGCTAACCACCATTCGTGCGTCTTCGTTCTTTGGCGTCCAGCTAGAAACTGATTATCTAACTAAACTCTCTCAAGCTTGCCTGGATACAGGAAGACAGGTCAAAATAAGGTTAGGATATATCAATCAAAATCTCTGTTTGAGTTTGAGCTTAACGGCATATCAACCTCTGTAGGTCATTTAATGCCAGAAAAGGCATATTATGGATTTCAGTCTTTAAAGTAGTGGTTTTATGAAGGTATGAGTTATGTGTTGTTTAACGGCATATCAACCTCTGTGGGTCATTTAATGCCAGAAAAGGTTATATAGAATGTTTTTACATTATGGATTTCAGTCTTTTAAAGTAGTGGCTTGTTGAAAAGGTTGCTTTTGTTTTTAGAAAATTTATAAAAATTTCTTCTGGGTTTGTATTTTTAAAGAGGTCTTTTAGTTCTTCTATTTGTAATATTTGTAATATTTGGTGCGGGTTTGTCTGAGACTGTACAATTTAGGAGGGTGTGTTGATAATGAGCTGTACTTGCATATTGGCATACTGGGGCGCCCTCCCTTTTTAAAATGGTGATGTGGGTGTGCCTACATCACCCATTCTCGCCAATCTCTGTAACCATTGTTAATGTTAGGTTTGAATTCAAATAAATTCTGGTATTTATAAGGA
Organism: Doryteuthis pealeii; assembly: GCA_023376005.1. NCBI lineage: Eukaryota > Metazoa > Mollusca > Cephalopoda > Myopsida > Loliginidae > Doryteuthis > Doryteuthis pealeii. Next base: position 89,110,270 of record CM042159.1, on the reverse strand, counting down.
AGTGCGTCCTGGTCCCCCGCCTCAAAACCGCTACCGGGTGACTATCAAAATAACAACCCCAGCTCGTCGTAATTCTTGTTTATTTATCGTATTTGTCGTAATTCTTGTTTAGATATGAAGATGGATATATAGTTTGAATAGACTGAGATAGATAGATAGATAAACAAACAAAATAATATAGATAGATACGAACAAATAAAGAGAGAGAGAGAGATTTCGACAAGTAAATGTATGGGGGGGGTTCGCTTTCTTTTTTGTCGTAATTCTTGTTTATTTCAACTAAAAACAAGACATTAAACAAACATGAAATAAAAAAGATCTTAGTATTTAAAGTAATATAATAATATGAACAAATTGAGATAGATAGATAGATGGATAGTTTTGAATAGACTGAGCTGGGTTTTATTTTAATAGTCACCGGGCAGCAACTCTTGAGGCAGGAGACCGGACGCACTTCCTTATAAACTACCAATTCTGTACACTAACCGTGAATAATCAACAACGTACCCATCAATCATTCAACAGTTTTTCATATTATTTGGAGAGGAGATGGGTTCGTTATGTAACCCTCTCACGCTGTTGCGTGTGATGGATGTGGGGCATAAAAGATGGAGCAAGCAGAGATCATTGACACCCAGGTGAAATTAGACTAGTTACCTGCTGATCTAGCAACCTACCTTGGCCAATGCAAGTGGAAAAAGGGTGGATATACCCTTCCACCCATCCACCCCTCAGCGTTGGGGAAGTACTTATTCGACTACTTATTCTTCCTCGAAGTTTATACTCTAATCGCCCAAAATGTCAGACATATGATTCTTTCAAAATTGCAGTTCCATGTGGTTCCAGCAAAAATTCAGTGAGTGTGTATGCGCCTGTGTGTGTGTCTGTGTGTTGTGTCTGTATATGTGTATATATATTTACCAAACTGTCTGCACGAGTAGGATGCGACCAAGGCCAACTTCTTAAGTAAAGTTTAAACAAATTTGAATTCAGAGTTTCCTTCTCCTAGACCGGTTGACTAAGCCAGGTTAAAGAGCTCAGTCTGCCCTACTATTTACCCATAGCTGGAGGACAGTAGAATCCATACCTTTTTCAATGGTATTAGCACTAAGTGAAAATATAATTTCCACGTCCAGGATTTGAACTCGGGGCGATGAGTCCATTTCCCATGATTTTATCCATTACACTACGTGCTGTCTGTATATGTGTATATGTATATGTGTGTGTATATGTGTCTGTATCTATACATACCAACCCCTCCACAATGACAGGATGCAGCATAAGGTTGTAGGGGATTATCTTCCTTTTGCGGGAAGAGTTATCTTCTCGCTGCGTCTGTAACATCTATATTTTTTACGACATTTGTGTATATTGTTTATACGTAAATATTGTATATGTAATTACATGTTCTATTCTCCTGCCTCAACTTTTGGGAAGCTCACAACAAGAGTGGGACAACAGCAAGCTCACTTATCCGTACAAAGGTACAAGTGTATAGGGCAGTGTTATCAGCACCCTGATGTATGGAAGTGAAAACATGGACCTTATACTCCCACCAAGAGCGGCGGCTAAATACCTTCTACCTTCGCTGGCCTTAGACGTGTACTGGGCATCACCTGGAGGGACAGGATCACTAACACAGCAGTCCTAGAGAGAGCTCAACTCCCCAGCCTGTACTCTCTACTGAGACAACGTCGTCTCCGATGGTTGGGGTCATGTACGTCGGATGGACGATGGACGAATCCCGAAAGACATCCTTTGATGGAGAGCTAACATCTGGGTAAAAGACAGATTGGTCGCCCCCTACTGCGATTCAAGGATGTCTGCAAAAAATGATCTCAGGTGCTTTGGCATTGACCCTTCCAGCTGGAAAAATTGGCTCAAGACCGCCCTCCGGTGGCGGCAGAATCTCCATAGAGCCTGTACACGTCAGAATTCACGCTGATACAACATCATGAAGCTAAGAGGTCCATTAAAAAGCAACGGCAACAAAGCATCGGAACATCATCATCTACAGGGACAACCTACAATGCAAAAAATCTGTGGTCGAGAATGTTTCTCAAACATAGGACTTCATAGTCACAGGAGGCGCTGCAACTTCAGGGGCACACAAAACTTTATCATAGTCTTTCGAGACTGAATTGCCAATGATGATTCTCCGTGTACATTATGTATCTATCGTTTCCATGTGCTGTTATATATATTAAATGTTTTGTCTCACAGCGTGTCGAATTGTATGTTCAATAATGACTTTGAACCTTACAAAGAGTCAATTTCCTAATGCCAGTTAAAAAAAGGTGGATACACTCCCTACCCTCAACCACAGAAGTTGAGTGGTTAATCGGGGAAACGATGTGAACGCACTTATACACCTACTTATGATATATCTCAAAATGCGAATTGTTTGCAAAAAGAAAAAAAATAGACGAGAAGGTTTGGATTAATTTCGTTTAAGGGCCGGCTTAGCTCAGTCGATAGAGCGTTCGGCTAGGAATCACAAGGTTCCTGGTCGACACCAGCCCTCGCCAACTCAACGTATGAGTAGCACAGGAATCTGTAACGGTAAAGTGGGGAGCTGATGGAGGTGTGACGCTTCCCTCAGATGCTAAAAAATCTCCTTGGCTAGTGAAAAGGGATTAGACTCCCTCGCTGTCTGGCTGATACGACATTAGGCCGCCCCGACGTTAATGTGTACACATTTATCCATATTTATATCATTTGCATCATTTTCAAAACACTTTAGTTGCCTGAAGACTCCCACAGAGCCAGAAACCAAATGGTAGCAAAATAGTTCCAATGAAATTAAATATAAAACTANAGAGAGATTCTGAATTACCGGCGTTTCCATCCCTGCAGCGGCACCTCCCCCCCATCATACCAACAACAAAAGAGGATCAGATTAATCTTACGCCTGCGTGGCAATGATTGTTATCTCGCGCATGCGTAAGCGCGTGGGAGACGTCGTTTAAAAGACCACGTGTCACATATTTCGGCTGAGGGTTCGGGTCGGGTTGGGTGGTGTTATGTGGGGGAAGATTTTGTTTGCCGCGGAATCTTTCCGGTCTCTTGATTTGGTTTTTTGTTTGCCCAAAGACATTTTTTAATTTTCTTTTTCCTCTCACCGCGCGAGTTTGTTCTTTTTCTCGTAGACTCGTGAGGCAGAAAAGGAAAAAAGAAAAACCTGAATATTTTAGTAATTAATTCGATCCACATAATCAATATGATGATCGATTTTTTTTCGTTTATCTCAATCAAGCCGCCAACATCATTAAAATTTCTAAATCTTATATATATATATATATATATATATATTATATATATATATATCAACACCTCCGCACGAGCAGAATGCAACGGAATTTCTAAATCTTATATCCGACCTGTAGGTAGGGGCTGTAGAATACACCGACAGTACCTATTAAATGCGATGTTATATATATATATATATTATATATATATATATATATATATATATATATATATTTGGGAGAATATGTGCTTAATTGAAGTCGAACCTAATTTTTATGAAAGTTAATTCATTAATAATTAATTAGGCGGAATTTACCGGGATTTAATTATTAATGAATTAACTTTCATAAAAATTAGGTTCGACTTCAATCAAGCACATATTCTCCCAAATATTGTCGGCTGAAAATAGCCATATCACAAACATCGTATGTTTGTTTACTTCTCATATATATATATATATATATATATATATATATATATATATATACATGAGAAGTGACAGGTATATATCATATATGATTATATATATAACGTATATATATATATATATATATATATATATATATATATATATATATATATGAGAATGACTGTTAAGTAAAATCCAACAAAATATGATTACAAATTGAGTAATAACGGATTAAATGATAAAGCTTCGTCAGAAATTAACATACCAAGGCGAAATTTCAATTGAAAGAAGTTGTTTGTGTTTTATCCAGTTTTCCTCAATTTTTGATCACATACATACACACCGACACAGACACACATATATATATAATGTATTATATACATAGATACATACATATATATCAATGTGTATGGTTGGACTTGAAGAGGCAGTAATAAACCAACATACGGTATTATTAGGAGAGTGTTCAATATCTGTGATGGAGCGTTGATAAATAAATAAGTAAATAATATATATATATATATATATATCCTTAAACCAATGAAAGCTCTGATGAAGGTCTATCGAAACAGACCGAAACACTGCAGGGTAGGCGAAATAAACATTATTCGTTTATAAACTTTTTCAAATTCTTTACAATATTACACGCACACGCACACAGACACAGACACAGACACACACACATATATATATATAATTTAATATACCAAACTTATTGGTAAATCCTCGCGGTGAGAAAAAAACCAGCAAATAGTTTGATTGTAAAAATATACTACCAAACATCAACCGAGAAGAAAAAATCTTTTGTAAAAAATAAAAGACCAAGATAATCGTACCAACAAAAAGATAATCTATTAGTACAATATTTTGGCCAAAAGAAAAAACAATTTATATGCATATATATATATATATAAGATATATATATTCATACAAAATCGCCAGGAAACTAAAGCTAATAAGTAAAAAGTGCTCAATACCTAAGTAGAGCAAATAATAAAGATAAATCTAATGAGTCAGACGAACCTACTAAAAGTTTTGCTTAATGCTCTTCAGGGCTCAGATCTGACTCTTAAGATTTGCGTCAGATCCTAGCCCTGAAGAGCATTAAGCGAAAATTTTAGTAGGTTCGTCTGACTCATTAGATTTATCTTTATATATATATATATATATATATATATGTCTCTGTGTGTGTGTGTGTGTCTCGCAGAACATGTTACTTCTTTAGTTCTAGGAGGTAAAAAACTAAAACTTACCTGTACATGGATGTGTGTAGGGAGATTCAATATTCTCTCCTTCCAAATAACATTGGAATTTCTGTTGCCAAAATTCTTTGAACCATGGATTGCGACTGTTGTTGTAAGGTCGTAAATTGAGAAAGTGCCGGTCGAAATAACTTATGGGCGGCGAATACAGTTTTATTGATATCCCGCCCGCCGCTTCCTCCATATTGTGTTTTACGACATCCGGCCGAGTCGCCCAACCATCACTGGAAGAAGAAAGAAAAAAAAAGGTGTTAAATTACAATCAATTTAAAAATTGGTTTGCTGGTTGGTTGGTTGGTTGGTTGGTTTTTAGGCATGTCAAATTATTATGGTCTCCAATTATATACTCCGCCCTGTCGGCTGAGGCGTTAGAATGCACCGACTGCACCTCTGCAGAGGGGTAAGACTCCCCCAATGGGGCCACCTGTTGGCCGTGGGTGGCGACCCGTGATGCTTAAGGATAGAGCCCAGGTGGATGAGCAGTTCATGACATGCAATACTCCACTTTGGCCCTATCTTGGGCTAGACGGGCGGTCGGAGAGGCCCCCTCCGATAATCGCCTGGTCACGTCAAGCCCTAGCACCCAGATTTGGAGGTTTGGGGAATGTGAAGCACCCCTTCATCACCATTGCTCCCTGGTCCACTCTGACCCGGAGTGGTAGTACCTGTTAGGGTCTCATCTATGGGTTAAATAGAAAAATGTGTTGATAAACAAAATTGTATTATCCATTAAGAATTGATTTATTTCAAAACTTTCTCGGCATTAAATGACCCACTGAGGTTGATATGCCGTAAAACAAAACAAACCAAACCAAACCAATTATATACTAAAAAAGTAGCATAATCAGTTAAACAATTATGATCTTCAATTGTTACAGAAATAATGGCCGATTGAAGTGCTCGGTTTTGAAATGTCATTTTAACATAAAAGTTGTTGTTTATTTCAGATGAATTTTTGCATATATAATAATTAATTCGTGCTGAAAAATAAACATAAGTTATTTTCAGATAGAAAGTATTTTTGAAAAATAGGAGCCTTCAAAGATGAACATGCCTAAACATGACCTTTGCCTTCTTAGGTTACATGAGTTCAAACTTGGGCACAATGCCTCCGAAACTGCTGCCAATATCAACAAAGCATGGGGAGATGAATCCACAAGTGATCGGACAGTACGAAGGTGGTTCCAGAAATTCTGCAGTGGAGATGAGAGTCTTGAAGATGAAGAAGGCAGTGGACAGACATGCAGTCTTGACAATGAACAATTGCAGGCAGTTGTTGAGCAAAATCCACGACAAAGTGTCTGAGAGGTGTCTCAGACACTTGGTGTCAGAATTGCAACAGTTTCGCACCATTTACAGAGTATTGGAAAGGTGAAAAAACTCGATAAATGGGTTCCTCATGAGCTCAATAAGCACCAAAAACTTAAGCAGTTTGACGTGTGCTTGAGCACATTTTTAAATGGTAAAACTCGATTTAAAGAAGAGGTGGAATCATCATTTAAAGATTTTATTGCATCACAGCCAATAACTTTTTCCCAACGCGGAACAAATGACCTCATAGATCGATGGCAGAGATGCCTAACTGCCCAAGTCTCGTGTTTTGACTAATTTTAACATTTCTACTGTTAATGTTTCAACAATAAATGTATGTATTTGAAATCGGCCATTATTTTTTTAACAAACTAATACGTACAGTAGAAAACTGTATCATGTCAACTCTTGTTGGGTTATGCTATGTGAAATTCAGATTATGCATCCACTTACAAACAACTTTGACCCAACTTGGGCTAGACGGGTGGTCGGAGAGGCCCCCCGATCAATCGGCTGGTCACATCAACCCTAGCACCTATATGATTTCCCCAACCCTATTGCCCTTATGGCAAACCCCAACCCCTTTTTAATCATATGGGTGATAGAAGGCAGTGACTGAGGGTCTACATGTCCTGGGAATGACGTTAAACTCTTTCTGATGGTGAGGTTCCAGTTTTGGAGGTTTGGGGAATATGGAGCCCCCCTTCATCACCATTGCTCCCTGGTCCACTCTAACCCGGAGTGGTAGTACCTGTTAGGGTTCCATCTATGGGTTAAATAAAAAAAAATGAGTTGATAAACAAAATTGTATTATGCATTAAGAATGGATTTATTTCAAAATTTATCTTTAAGAGCCCAGTTTGCCCTATAGCTGGAGGGAGAATAGTTGGATTCATACCTTTCCCGAGGGTATTAGCGCTATGTGAAATGCGGACAGCCTTGTTCAGGATTTGAACTCGGGTCGAAGAGTCATTTTTACGACTCTAACTGCCTTTTTAATTTAACATAATATTTTATTACACTAATATTTCATTACACACGCCTTTCTAATTTAGTATAATATTTAATCACAGGAAAACTGAAATACTTAAGCCCGGAGTGTACTTATTTTTGCTCGTTCTTATTAAAAAATATTCCTCATCCAAATTTTTTCTGTATTTATTTGTACATTTTAGCTAATCTCAGTGTCCCCCAAAATATGTTTCACTCTTTCATCAGGAAACGAGATTTTTTTCTTCCATTAATGGGGGATTTCATTCTCATTGGAATCGTCATCGTTGACACGTTGACGCCACAGCATGCCCATTCATACATCACAATATTTATAAAAATCAATATATATATACACATATATATATATATAATTTTTTTCAAATACTGTCTTTGATAAGAAAATTCGTGAGACATTCCTAAACGTCCTACAAAACGTGTTGATTTTTTTTCAGATAATTTTTTCAAATAATTGTATAATAGTGAAAACTCAACAGAAAAGTATAAATACAAAGTGTCCCAAAAAGATGTATACACCTTTTAGCAGCTGAGGTCATGCCAAGCATTAATTAACACTTTGCAGAAGAGGATTTTTATTTTCAGCAAAATGGGTCACCCCCACACTACCATCGCGAGGTTAGATCCTTCCTTGATGAGTTTGTTTGTTTAATGCCGACAAAGTTGTGAAATAATTTTATTCTTAATGCATAATAAAATTTTGTTTATCAACTCATGTTTTTCTATTTAACCCATAGATGGGACCCTAACAGGTACTACCACTCCGGGTTAGAGTGGACCAGGGAGCAATGGTGATGAAGGGGTGCTCTACATTCCCCAAACCTCAAGAACTGGAACCTCACCATCAGATAGAGTTTAACGTCATTCCCAGGACATGTAGACCCTCAGGCACCACCTTCTAGCACCCATATGATAAGAAGGATTGGGGGTTGCCATGAGGGCAATAGGGTTGGGAAAATCATATAGGTGCTAGTGCTTGACGTGACCAGGCGATTGATCAAAAGGGGCCTCTCCGATCGCCTGTCTAGCTCAAGATAGGGCTAAAGTGGAGTATTGCATGTCATGAACTGCTCATCTACCTGGGCTCTATCCTTAAGCAACACGGGTCTCCACCCACGGCCAACAGTAGCCCCATTGGGGGAGTCTTACCCCTCCCTCTGCAGAGGTGCAGTCGGTGCATTCTAACGCCCCAGCCGACAGGGCGGTTCCTTGATGAGATCTTGCCAAACAGGTGGATTGGACGGAGGGTTTTTGTTGAATACTCGCCACGTTCACCAGACCTCACACCAATAGACTACTTTTTATGGGGATGTGTAAAAGACAAAGTCTACGCAATGAAACCTACAACAATCGTTGAATTGAGAGCAACCATCGAACGTGAATGCACGCAAATACCAAGGGAATTGTTTCATGATGTGTACTATTCCATCACTTCGCGTAACCGGTTGTGTCTGGACCAGAACGGACATCAGTTTGAGAACAGGCAGTGACAAAACAATAGAGTGATTTTTTGTCAATTATTTTACACTAGCAAATATATGCACCCTCCGGGTGCAAGTATTTAAGTTTTAATGTAATAAAATATTATATTAAATTAGAAAGGCTAATGAAACTAAATAAGAATACAGATAAAAAGATTTGAAACAGAGGGAGTATAATAAAAGATTTGAAACAGAGGGAGTATAATAAAAAATAGAACAACTGAAACTTACTCTTCCATCACTCTCGTCTTTCATTGTTATTTTTTCTAATTTAAGTATTTAGTTATAAGAGGAAGTAAAGAATAAAATGACAGTTATTTTTTCTTGTTAATGGATTTCATTTAAGATTCATTGAAGAGATTTTTGCTTATATTCATTAAAATAAAACCAAACAATTAGAAATCAATAATACTAAGCACATATTTATTAAATTCGATTTTTTAATATTAATATGCAAATTAGCCTGTCCATTTACACTGTAAACTGCAATTTTGTTGTATATATAAATATAATTGTATGTTGTTAGTATGTAGACATAGTTAACAGTATTAATAATGTAAGACAATTTTATTATTGATTGAGGTTAAATAAAGATAAAATCATTGAGAATGTGATGTCAATAACTAAGAGAATTGTGACTTGAGTAGGAATATAGTTTCGGTTACAGACAGAAAAACACACAATCTCCATTATAATAAGATGTTGAAAATTAAACAAATAATAATAAACACCCGGTTTACAATTATTTAAAGTGTGTATACATCTTTTTGGGACACCCTGTAAATAGAGAGGATGCGTAGGTAGGTATGAACAAATTGAGGTATTTAGATAGATGGATAGATAGATAGGAAGAGATTTAGAAATAGACTTATATAGATATAGGATTGTTTGTGTGATAGGAGGTAAGTGGCCGGTGATTTTTTAATAAATTGACCTTGTGTCACAACCTGCTCGTGTGGAGGAGTTGGTAAACATCTTTTTTTGGACACCCTGTATATATTTACCAACCCCTCCGCAAAATAATTTAAAACCAGAACAGACAGTTTGAGAACAAGCAGTGACAAAACGATAGAATTATGTTTGTAAATTATTATTTAAAGTGTGTTTACATCTTTTTGGGACACCCTGTCAATGTATTATGACAAAACAACTCAAATGTTGTATTATCGTCACCTGGAAGAGGAAGCTTCCGGCAAAAAGACAAAGAGAAAGATAAAAATATATATCTTTAAAAAAAAAGGCGAGAAGATGAAGAAATATATAAAATAACGGAAGTTGTCCGTTATCAGATCAAAAGACAAAAATGCGTAGGCATATTTAGCGGATGTAAAGACCAGATCAAAAAATAAGGATGCGTAGACGTATTTATCGATATAAAGGCCAGAGGATTCGAGCCAACAGTCACACCCCAGTCAGCAGCCAAGAGGACAACCTCGCGTCAGCAAACACTCCTCGGGCACTCATTGTGAACCCTGCGCTCTTCGCCAGCCACCCGGTATTTTCCTTGTGAAGCTCTACGCCCCTCACCACCCACCACCGAAGAAAATAAAGATGGTTCCTATTTTTATATATACGAGTCTGTGGTTTTATTGAAGTCCAGTTCTAACATTTTTTCCGGACAATCAAATTCTCACTAACTCAATCCCATTCTCCCGACTTTATCACTTAATGCTTGTTTGAGTTGTTTGTCCACTTTTCCCCTCTATTCTTAACCACATTTTGTCGGATTTATTCAAATCCTCCTATATATATATATATATATATATATATATATATATAGTCGTCGGGTCGGCCTAATGTCGGTATCAGCCAGACAGCGAGGGGGTCTATCCCTTTTCACTAACGCTAGACTAAGGAGAGTATTTCAATGTCTAAGGTGGAGCGCCACACCTACCATCAGCTCCTTACTTTACCGCACAGATCCCTGTGCTACTCATACGCTGAGGTGGCGAGGGCCGGTATCGAACTAGGAACCTTGTGGTTTCTAGCCGAACGCTCTACCAACTGAGATGTGCGTGCGTGCGTGCGTGCGTGCGTGCGTGCGTGCGTGTGTGTGTGTGTGTGTCAATTCCGGTTCACCCAGTTGATACTTGATATCTAACCATTCTATCAATGAATGCATATATATTATATGTCAATGAATACACACACACACACACACACATATATATATATATATATATATATATATATATATATTGACACCTATATCAATGAATCAACTGATTAAAAAAGTTTGGCTGTTTTTTTTTGTTGGTTGGTTTTACGGCATATCAATCCTTTCAGGGTATTTAATGCCGAATCAAGTCATTCCAATAAAAACTTACATGTTTCAATTCTTAATTTCTTCAAATGTGTATAAATAATTTTCATTAACTTTATGAGCATTAATAAATTGGTATAAATATTTTTCATTGATTTCATGTGCATTAATAAATTTGTAAAAATAATTTTCATTAACTTCATTTGTATTAATGAATACACAATATATATATATATAATGGTACACAGTAATAACCTACTCGAGTTCACCATATGGATCTTCAGGTTTAAATCCACTGAAATAATCAAGATATTGATTAATTACAGCCGATTGCCAAAAAATACACACGTGCAATCGGTTGTAATTAATCAATATCTTGATTATTTCAGTGGATTTAACCCTGAAGATCCTTATGGTGAAACTCGAGTAGGTTATTACTGTGTACTATTATAAAAATAAATTTGCTCTACTCACGTATTGAGAACTTAATATTTTTCATATCGCTGTCTTATCATTGTGAAACATGCATCAACTAACCATTGGGACCAATTTCACCGGTAAGTCACCTTTTTCATATAAATCATATATATATATATATATATATATATATATATATAATATACCAAGCGGTGAGAAAAAAACAGCAAAATAGTTTGATTGTAAAAATATACTACCAAACATCAAAAATTTTGGAAAAAAGAAAAGACCAAGATAGTCGTACCAACAAAAAATAATCTATTGGTACAGTATTTGGCCAAAAGAAAAAACAATTTATATGTATATAAGATATATATATATTCATATAACTGCTAGGAGAATAAGCTAATAAGTAAAAAGTGCTCAATACCTAAGTAGAGCAAATAAAATAATGATGGGTTTCGGGATGTCGAGGTTCACTAAATGAATCCCGTCTCCCTAGATTTAGTCGTATCGATGGATCGTATTACTACGGGCAGATAGACGGACAAACGTCAGCTGGTTGGGTTCCAATTAGTTGGGGGGGGGATTAGGATAGCGATGGGGTGTTTGTACTGATGTAATAGATTCAAATTTGCTTGATTTATAAATTTATAAATTAAATATAATAAAAAAAATAAATAAAAATTTAATATATAAATTAAATATTTATAAGACAATAGATTTATAGTGTTCTGTGTTTTTGTTCGTTTTTATTGGTCGGTCTGGTTCCGCTAATTTAAATGACTACTGTGGTTAGTACTATTTAATTTCTTTTGCTCCTTGTCTCTGTAGTCAGATCTTAGCCCTGAAGAGCATTAAACGAAACTAATAGTAGGTTCGTCTGACTCATTAGATTTATCTTATATATATATATAATATATATATATATATATATATATATATATATATTAGTAAAAGTAAGTAAAGTCGTCGGGTGGCCTAAAGTCGGTATCAGCCAATCAGTGAGGGAGTCTATACCTTTTTTTACTAGTGCTAAACAAAAGAGATTGTTTTTGCGTATGAAGTGGAGCGACACACATACCATCAGCTCCTTACTTTACCGCACAGGTCCCTGTGCTACTTATACGTTGAGTTGGCGAGAGTCAGTATCAAACTAAGAACCTTGTGGTTTCTCGCCCAATGCTCTACCGACTGAGCTAAGTCGGCCCTTATATATATGCATGTAAAGTGAATTCATATATATATTTATATAAAGCGAATATATATATATATATATATATATATATATATATATATATATATAAAGCAAACTTATCTTTAATGCTTAAGTGAGTTCATTGAATCTCAATAGAAATATCTAAAATAAATATAATAAACTATTTATTTTATCTGAATGCGAAAAAAAAAACAGAAAAAAAATGAAGCTTTTTCAACGTCCATCGGAAATGGTTTTATTTCCAGACTCTAAAGACTTCGCAAAAAAAAAGCTCTCTCGCATCTTCTCGCGTGATCTCACTCTACGACATGGAAGGAAAATGAAATAAATAAATTGAACGTCTACTCAGTCTTTGCCGTCTATAGAACTAGGCACTTTTAACATCAAGAAACACTCACATATAAGCGTCGGTGATTTTTTTTTAAAGAAGAAAAGGAAAAAAATAAAATAAAAATAAAGAAAAAATAGTTTAGTTATAAAATATATCTTTCTAAGCAGTCGCACCGGAAATGACGTCACGGCTTTGATCGGCATCAGAATAAAAGCCAACATCATGTATTTCTTTGTTCGTACCATTATAGGAATATCGTGACAACTACAAGGATGGTGCTTTTTTTTCTATACTCGGTCCTTGAATCATTCAGCTTTTAGGACGAGCCATTAAATGTCTATGACGTGCCGTCTCAGCCCACCAGATTTTAACATCCTGTGATCGATCGGGGGCAAAAGATTATTTACCGATAATCTTTCTGAAGAGAAGATGAAGCTTTTTCTTAAATTCCTCTATTGACGCCATTAATTTTGACCAGAACGATTTTAATTTTGATTTACAGTTGCATACTTTTGTATTGCTATTGCTACATTTGCTATTGCTACATTATATATATATATATTATATATATATATATATATATATAATGGAGATTGTGGG
>CM042159.1:89041720-89091720 GCA_023376005.1 Doryteuthis pealeii | reverse complement strand
GAAGCCTTTAGGTGACAAACATTGATTCACTCAGCTTCAGTATAATAATAATAATAATAATAATAATAATAATAATAATAATAATAACAGTTTTTCACACCAGTGTTAGCTGATGGTCAGTGAAATACCATCAGCTAACGCTGGTGTGAAAAACTCTAATAATAATAGTAATCTCTTGTGTAGACCTAGCATAGAAATTAACACAATATGGAAACCTATAATTAAAAAGGCTACATTAGATTAAATGCCTCTTGCTATTTCTCTCAGTTATGCAGCAAGGACTTGGCTTAGGCAGGTGTTTTTGTGCCCCATAATTCCGGTCTTGTGACACATCTAATTTTAGTAAGTAACTATAATGGACTTTTGTGATTTCTAATAATTATGGTAATATTCTTGAAAATAAGTTTAACTTTTGTATGTACGAGCCGTGAAAATAATGGCAAACAGCTCCTCGCGGAATAGCAATGTCTTTTGTTTTGTTTTTGTAATCTTCAATTTCACACTTCATTACTTCATGTTCGATGAAAAATCAATAAATGTTTGATTTAATCGACGGAATTAGAAATGTTCCATAGAAATCGATCAGTGTGGAATTTTGAAAAGAAATTTTTAAACTGTGGTTGTTAATTGGAAAGTCGACGAAGACAGGTAAACAATTCTTCTCGTCGGGGAAAACAGAACAAAGATAATAATAATAATAATAATAATAATAATAATAATAATAATAATAATAAATAATAATAATAATAATAATAATAAAAATAAATAATAATAATAATAATAATAATAATAATAATAATGGTAATAATCATAATAATAATAATAATAATAATAAATAATAATAATAATAAAATAATAATAATAATAATAATAATAATAATAATAATAATATAATAATATAATAATCATAATAATAATAATAATAATAATAATAATAATAATTAATAATAATAATAATAATAATAATAATAATAATAATAATAATAGAATAAGAAGAAGAAGAAGAAGAAAGAAGAAGAGGTAATAATAATAATTATAATAAGTAAAGTCGTCCGGGCGGCCTTATGTCGGTACCAGCCAATTAGCGATGGAGTCTATCCCCTTTTTACTAGCGCTAGACCAAGGAGATTGCTTTTGCATCTGAGGTGGAGCACCAAACCTACCATCAGCTCCTTACTTTATCGCATAGATCCCTGTGTTACTCATACGCTGAGTTGGCGAGGGTCGGTATCGAACAAAGAACCTTGCGGTTTTTAGCCGAACGCTCTATCGACTGAGCTAGTGGTAATAATAATAATAATAATAATAATAATAATAATAATAATAATAATTCTAGTTGGTTCACTTGGAACGGTCCCAATAAACTTGGAAAAATTGACTGGAGGATCTGGAAATCAGAGGAAGAATTGAGACCATTCAGACAACTGCACTGCTGCAATCGGCTACAGCACTCAAAAGAGTCCTGAAGACCTGAGGAGACTTGTTGTCACTCAGACTCCGGTGAAAGACCATCAGCTAACGCTGATGAGAAAAACTCAAAAGTGTGAAAATAATAATATTAATATTAATGAGAAAAGTAATAATAATGAAAATGATGGAAAGAAGATGTATTATTATTTTATTATCATTATTATTATTATTATTAGTAGTAGTAGTTGTAGTAGGGTAGTAGTAGTAATAATAATGATATTAAATAATAATATAATAATGATAATAATGAAAAGAGAGAACAGACAGAAAGAAGCTCGTTATTCAATTCGAGTTTATTTAATTGATGTTTTAATTAAACGATTAGGGACGATATAAATTGATTAACATAATTGAGTTAATAATAATAATAATAATAATAATAATAATAATAATAATAAGTGGAAGAAGGAGTATAAGGAGAGGGGAGAGAGGGGGAGTGTGAGCAGGGGGAGAAAAAAAGAAAGGAAATAAAATGGAGGGGAAGACAGAGTAGGAAGAAATGAATAAAAGAAGAGTGACAGAAGAAGAAGAAGAAGAAGAAGAGAAGAAGAAGAAGAAGAAGAAGAAAGTAATGGAGGAAGAAGAAGTAGAAGAAGAAGAAGCAAGGAAGCAATGGAAGAAGAAGAAGTAGAAGCAAGGAAGGAAGGAAGGAAGGAAGGAAGAATAGAAGAAGAAGAAGAAGAAGAAGAAGAAGAAGAAGAAGAAGAAGAAGAAGAAGAAGAAGAAGAAGAAGAAGAAGAAGAAGAAGAAGAAAGCCGGATAGGAAAAGGACTGAAATAATTAATTTCGACCGATTCCTGAAGCATGAAGCAAAAAGGAAATATAACAAAGGGAATTAAAAATATAACTAAAACAATAACGATAACGATAATAATGATTAATTTTATCAGTTAATCGCAGATGTTTTTCAACATCCCTCCCTAAAAAAATAAAAAAATAAAAAGCCAACCAAATAATAGCTGCAATAAATCAACACGAGGCATCCCCATCACACAAAAAACAACAACAAAACAACAAAAACACGACATCTGATTAGAATAAGATTCATAAATAATATTAAAAAGGATGCAAGTTCTTAAAATGAACAGCTAAACTTGTTTGTGGGGTGTTCCTAGTCGTCGCCTGGGCTATTCTAGTCAGCCACGGGGTAACTAAAGATAGATAAAAAATTGTAACGATATGAGGGCCTCTTTACTGACAATCTATATTTGATTACTAAGTCTTTTGACGATGCTGACAAGAAAAAGAGGACGAAAACCCACATAAAAGCAACACATATTTTCATCCGGCTAACAGTATTCGTACGGTCAACAAAAGCAGCCTGGCTTCCTGCTGAGATTATTAGCCACCTCTCTTTCTATCCTAATTCTGTGTTAACTCTCCGCCCTTGCTGAGAGTAAGCCCTGTCGGCTATGACTTTAGAATATAGCGACTGCACCTCTGCACCATGATGCTTAAGAATGGAATCCTGATGGCTGAGTAATCCATGTCATGGAACACTCCACTTTTGCTCTTACTTAGGCTAGACAGTTTTACCAAAGAGGATCATCAGGGTTAATTTCAATGAATCAATCAAGATATTGATTAATTACTGGCAATTGCGGAAATAAATAATATTATATAGACTTTTACATTAAATTTGCTCTACTAACGTTTTGAGCACTTTTATATTCTTTATAACTCTGACTTATTCGCTTAATATTTGTATCGACTGTCAATGTTGCGATTAACTCGATATTTCCTTCACCGGTAAGTCATTTTTAATCATATATATATATATATATATATATATATATATATATACCAACTAACGCTGATGTGAAAAAATCAAAAGGAGTAAAAATAATAATAATAATAATAATAATAATAATAATATAATAATAATAACAATAATGAGAAATGTATTAATTATGATAATAATGGAAAGAAGATGTATTATTATTATTATTATTATTATTATTATTATTATTATTATTATTATTATTATTATAGTAGTAGTAAGTAGTAGTATTAGTAATAATAATAATAATAATAGCAATAATAATAATGATAATAATGAAAAGAGAGAACAGACAGAAAAAGCTCGTTATTCAATTCGAGTTTATTTAATTGATATTTTAATTAGACGATTAGGACGCTATAAATTGATTAACATAATTGAGTTAATAATAATAATAATAATAATAATAATAATAATAATAATAATAATGGAATCGGCTGGTAACGTCAAGCCATAGCTCGTATATGATTGTCCCAACCCTATTGCCTTTATGTCAAGCGCCAACCCTTTTTATCATATATATTTTTATCATGTGTATGAACAGGTGCTGGCTGAAGGTCTTAATGTCTGGGATATGACGTTAAATTCTGGGGAATGTGGTGTATCCCCTTTATTACCATTGCTCTCAGGAATTCTTTCAACGAAAAGAGAAATGTCCCTTTAAAGAAAGTAGAATTTGCAAAGGCGAAAAACTGATGATTCTGTAGATGACATTATTTTCTCCTATGAAGACGAAACGCTGCTAAGTGTTTTAATCTTGTGGGCGTGACTATGTTCAGCAACTCGAAAGGTGCTTCTTACAAGGGGAATTAATAACCACCAATGAACTACTTTCCTGATTATAGACAAAGTCTGTAGACGCAATTCTTCAAACTAGCAAGAATATGTGTAAGTATCTAAGTTTTAATGTAATGAAATATATCAAATTAGAAAGACTAACGAAATTAAATAAGGAAGTATATAAAAAGATTACACTTATTTTAATTATATTTTAATTGTTTCTTTATATAAAATCGTCCATAGGATTGATTTTAATATATTGAAGAACAAAGAGACCCATCTATGGTTTAAATAGAAACAAGTTTAAAAACGTGTTTAAAAGTGAGTTTTAAAAAGAGAAAACAATTGAATGCCCCTCAAGAATGAATAAAACAAAACGTCTTCGGCATAAAAAAAACAACTAGGGTTAACATGTCGTAAAATCCATCTAACTTGCTGGGAATAAAAAAAAATGTTCACTATAATTCAGTTTCCAGTCACAATCGATGATCTAACCAAATGCCAGTTTAAGCCACAACACTACAAAATACCAGGACCTTGCTTAAGAGTTGAAGAAGTGTAAGACAAGAAAAAGCTATGGTATTTTCCATGATTTTCTAAAGAATAAACAGTTAACTTCTAAATTGAAATCTTACACTTCATTACAAAATGAATAGGCTACCTGTTCATTAAACTGTCTATAAGATACCTAAATCCGATGGTATTATTTGATTTTATAACAACTTTCCATAAAAAACGTTTTAAGACAGTTATTTAGAAAAATACTTTTTCGAGCCTGGAAATAAGTATGAGACAATTTTGAAAATTTTATTTAACAGCAAAATTGTACAAAATTCAATTTTACATTTATTCCCTTTTAATTGTTATACTTTAACACACCTGTTTTGCATTGAATCAATAAGTTTTCTGGGAGTTTCAGATTAATTCTAATCTATTAATAATGGAGATTGTCTGTATTTCCGTCTGTAACAAAAACTACGTCATAGCTCTACGTCATAGCTTACGTCACATTATTCTTATGCTATATACACTCACAATTTGAGTAAGCAATTTAAAAAAAAAGAAGAAAGTTAACTAAAAAGTTTACAAATAAACAAATACCCACGATTTTGTGTAAAATTGATGTGGAAAATATTCAAAATAATTGTTTGATTATTACATGCACGGAACATTTTATTTGAGAGGGACGGGGCTCAGTTTTCATTTCAAATTGTTTTTTTTTTTTTTTTTTTTTTTTTACTCCTTTAATAAATATGAGGATTTGTCTTACTTATGATACAAACCCTCTGACATTGAATTTTTAACTCTCACCCTCTCAGGAAATGTCTTTCAAAAATGATTTTTTACGACGTCCGGAGGGTGTTTTCTGTTGCTAGTACTAATAATTCATTCTAATACTGTTTAATGGAAGATTTTAAAGTTTATCTACTTTCAAATTGACGTTTATTTTTGTATACTCTTCTTGACAAAATTTCCCACCAATTTCCTATTGGGTTTAAATCTGGGAAATTAGTGGGCCAGTCCAAAACTTCAATATTTTTTTTTGTTTAAATTAGTCTTTGGTGAGCTTAGAAGTGTCTATGACTGCGTTGTCCTGTTGGAAAAGTGCATTATTGGTATCTAGACTGTGGTAAATCTGTGGTACTTTAAATGACTCTTTTAAGGAATTAACAGTTAACTTTTAATTCTGAATATTACACTTCATAATAAAATGAATAGGCTGCCCATTCATTATGTAACTTTTGTGCCAGACTTATCAAAGCTTCGTATAAATGAATACAAGTAATACAAGTCAAAAAGTTGATAATACATTTGACCGGAAAGAACAAAGATACGATTACACCGAACAGAAAAACAAAACCAGTTCCGAAGGCGAAGAATTTGCAGGAAAGTCTACAAGAGATCATATGAAAATATCTAAATAATATCTCGAAGAGTGGAAGGAGGAAGTGACGGTAATGGCACAGCGAAAAAATCGATTGAAATAACGGTGAATACGATATGGATTCACATTAAGAAGAAAGGCAGATCGATATTCATAGAGGTTGATTTAGTATGGCACAAGGTCACTAATATTGAGTACCTTGTGACTTGGTGCTCTATCTCAGAAAAATCGATCTCGCTGGCGCTAGCGAAAAGGAGATAGACTCTCTCGTTGATGAGCTGTTGCTACTCGGCCAACTATTTACTTTCACTATATAAACCTCTTTTTGAATCCGTTCTACTGAAGAGATAGGGGGGAGAGGGACAGGTAAAGAGAAGAAGGGGTGAGCGATGAAAAAAGAGGGGGAGGGAGAGTGGTAAAGAGGGGAAGGGGGAATGATGAGCGAAAGAGAGAGAGGGGAGAGGGAAATAGGAGAGAGAAGGAAGAGAGAGGGAGAGAAAGAGGAGAGAAAGGGAGAGAGAGAGAGAGGAGAGAAAGAGGGAGATAAAGAGAGAGGAAGAGATAGAAAGAAGATATAGAGGGAGAGAGGTAAACAGAGGAAAGGGTGAGATGAGAGTGGGAGAGATGAGAGAGAGAGAGAGAGAGAGAGAGGGGGGGGAGAGAAAAGAGGGTGAGAAAGGGAGGGAGAGGGAAAGAGGACGTGAGAGGGACCGGGGAGGGAAAGAGAGAGAGAGAGGTAAAAAGAGGAAGGTGTGAGAGATACGAGAAAGAGAGAGAGAGGGAGATAGTGAGGGAGGGGGAGAGAAAGAGAAAGAGAAAGAGAAAGAGAGAAGTGGTACTGATATTGAGCACCTTGTGAAGTACAAAAACAATATATTAAAGGATAGTGAGACTGTTTTTCTGGACTTTACAAGCTAACATCGTTGATTCCAGGGAGCGACCCCCAGGCAACACCCCCCCTTTTATTTAAAGGGACAGGGCTTGGGTTTATTGCCCAGAGCCTGAGCGCCCCCCCCATGAGAGGGAATGCCGACTGGACCAACGCATTTTTTGCACCCGCCATCCATGAGTCTCGGCTAGTGGGTGGTCCCACATTAATACGGCCTTGTGCCAAACCCGTACACGAGGGGTACATGATAAATAAACATCCTTTGTTTTCTCAAAGAGTGGAACTAAAGATTTTGGGTAATCCTTAACTATTTCCTCGTAAATTCCTACCATAAAATAAACTGAACCCTCATTTCATGTCCGTGTTTTTGCATTAAATGTTTTATTTTTCTTGCATCCGTTATTTTACAAACTAAATATATTTTCTTCATTTATTTTAATATTCACTTCAATGTGTATATTCTAAAAGTGTTTATTTTGTGAGAATGGTTAGTTTTAAAGTGGGGGTTCCTTTTTTGTTAAATTTTCTTTTCTTTTTTTTTTTCTTGACGATGATTAAAATCTGACGTTTTATTTTAGAGTACCAAAGCAAAAAAAAAAAAAAGAAATAACAACAAACAAAAGTAACCCCCACTTTAAAACTAACCATTCTCACAAATAAAAACTTTTAGAATATACACATTGAAGTGAATATTAAAATAAATAAATAAAATATATTTAGTATTGTAAAATAACGGGTGCAAGAAAAATAAAACATTTATTGCAAAACACGGACATGAAATGAGGGTTCAGTTTATTTTTTGTAGGAATTTACAAGGAAATAGTTAAGGATTACCCAAAATCTTGACTAGTAAATAAAAACGTCAGATTTTAATCATCGTCGACGAAAAAACAAAATTACAGTCATAAAAGGAGGATCCAATTTATGGCTAAATTGTAAAACGAGCAAAAACACGGACATAAAATGAGGGTACAGTTTATTTTATGCTAGGAATTTACGAGGAAATAGTTAAGGATTTCCAGATTTTGTATGTATATTCTTCGAGTGTCTGAGTTTTATCATAATAATTTATTAAATGTACCTTTGTGTCTGTGCGCATAATGGAATGTGCGATAAATAACTACACAAGTATATACGGTATTTAAAAAAAGGTTAATTTTACTTACCTTCCAATAAGGAGGAATTCTCCGACAACATTTTGACGCTGGGTGGCCTGAAAGAATTTCTTTACTGTCATTCCTTCGCAAAAACAGACGACAACTCGGGCACGACTCGTTTCCATTAAACTTTCGACGAGTCTATCGAAGGCTTCTTCGTTGGCGTTACTGTTGATATTGTCGCTGGTTGCGATACAAACATTATAAGATTTGGCAAGTCTTTTAAACATATCCATTCCGCTGGAACCGTAGCTTCCTGCAAATAAATTGAGACCATTATAAGAATAGCAAACATATGCACCCTCCGGGTGCAAGTATTTAAGTTTTAATGTAATAAAATATTGTATTAAATTAGAAAGGCTAATGAAACTAAATAAGAATACAGATAAAAGATTTGAAACAGAGGGAGTATAATAAAAAATCGAACAACTGAAACTTACTCTTCCATCACTCTCGTCTTTCATTTTTATTTCTCTAATTTAAGTATTTAGTTATCGACAGTTATTTTATCTTGTTAATGGATTCATTTAAGAGAAGAGATTTTTGCTTATATTCATTAAAATAAAACCAAACAGTTAGAAATCAATAATACTAAGCACATATTTATTAAATTCGGCCTTCTCGGCTATTTTGTTGTAGCATGTTGTCAGTATGTAGACATAGTTAACAGTATTAATAATGTAAGACAATTCACTAAGAGAATTGTGACCATATAGTTTCGGTTACAGACAGAAAAACACACAATCTCCATTATAATAAGAATGGAAAGATATTGTAAAGACGGCATCTAACGTTAACAGCAAAGAAATCGAGACCATCTCTATTAATAATGGAGATTCCCTTCCGGTTTTTGTCTGTAACAAAAACCACACCACTGCTTACGTCACATTACCGAAAATCGTCATAGCATAGAATAAAAACACTCAACATTGTACAATATACATTAATGTCTCATTTATTACCGTCGGTTTCAAAGCAATATACGCTTTTCCTCAGATAAATCACCTTGTAAATGACATCCAAATAAATATACGTGTTCTCACTCTATTTCACCGCATGTACTCCTCGTGTGTGTGTGTGATGTTTTAAATAACATTCGTAAAGAATATATCTTCTATTGATAATGGAGATTCGCTTCCGGTTTTTGTCTTTAACAAAAACTACGCCACTGCTTACGTCACATTACCCAAATCGTCATAACATAGAATAAATACACTGAAAATTTGAACATGCAACATTAGACAGTCATCATTGTTTTTTAAAACAAGTTTTTATAAATACATGACTGGTATTATATATCTATATATAGTTTGTTTTATTTTAATACATATTTAAAGTTTACATTTCAAATTGTTTTATTTTTACATCCTTTAATGAATTTGATGATTTTACTTACTTAGGGTACAAACTCGCTGACATTGAATTTTTAACTCCCACCCCTCAGGCAATATGTTTCAAAAATCTATTTTTACATCGCCGGAGGGTGTTTTTTTTTTATTTTGCTAGTTATAAGAATGGAAAAATATTGTAAAGACGACATCTAACGCTAACAGCAAAGAAACGAGAGAGAAATAATGTACGAAGTGTGTATGAAAAGTACCATGAATCCTCGTGTATAATCTGCACTTTCCCCCAAAATTTAAAGGTCAAAATTCCTAGTGCGTCCGCCCTATCGGCTGGGGCGTTAGAATGCACCGATTGCACCTCTGCAGAGGGGTAAGACTCCCCCCAATGGGGCTACCTGTTCGCCCATGGGTGGCGACCCGTGATGCTTAAGGATAGAGCCCAGGTGGTTGAGCAGTTCATGACTTGCAATACTCCACTTTGGCCCTATCTTGGGCTAGACGGGCGGTCGGAGAGGCCCCCTCCGATCAATCGGCTGGTCATGTCAAGCCCTAGCACCTATATGATTGCCCCAACCCTATTGTCCTTATGGCAAGCCCCAACCCCTTATCATCTGGGTGCTAGAAGGCGGTGACTGAGGGTCTACATGTCCTGGGAATGACGTTAAACTCTATCTGATGGTGAGGTTCCAGTTCTGGAGGTTTGGGGAATGTGGAGCACCCCTTCATCACCATTGCTCTCTGGTCCACTCTGACCCGGAGTGGTAGTACCTGTTAGGGTCCCATCTATGGGTTAAATAGAAAAATGTATTTATAAAAAAATTGTATTCTCCATTAAGAACTGATTTATTTTAACTTTATCGGCATTAAATGACCCAATGAGGTTGATATGCCGTAAAACAAAACAAAACAAAACAAAACAAAACAAACATAAAAACAATCCTACTGCGTACTATAACGAGGTTAAAAATGAAAAATATTTTCTAAGCAATGTCCGAGTCTTTATTTGCTGTTCGGCAATGTTTATTCAGATGCATTTTTTAAAAAGATGTACAGTCCCTTAAAAATCTCCTGCGTATTATACTCAGGGGAGGACTGTATTCGATGATTTACGGTAATGAGACTGTTGTCACAAACAATTCATTTAAAATCCAAACAACAAAGCTAAATGTTTTCTCTTCCAAATTAGTCCTCCTCTTGAATCTAATGCACTTTCTCATTCTTCTCTGTCACGGTTCTCTGTCCTGCATATTCGAAATGACTGGTAACTAAGGGATGGTTCTATTTGGGATCATCAAATTCTGACTGTACATCCATACTGTGTGCTCTTGTAGGGGTATTTGCCTGCTCATCCCACTTATGAGGGCTGGACACAAGGTCTCGTTTTTACGTGGGCACATAAAATTGCAAGGATCTGGGGGGCATAGCCCCCTTGGATCGATGCTATTAATTGTACTTTACCGGTCCAGAGGCCGAAGCACACTGGACCCTCAGCCGAGGCCGGGTATAAAAGGTAAGGGTATTTGCCTGCTCATCCCACTTATGAGGGCTGGACACAAGGTCTCGTTTTTACGTGGGCACATAAAAATTGCAAGGATCTGGGGTGATGGCCCCCTGGATCGATGCCACCAATTGTACCTTACCGGTCCAGAGGCCGAAGCACACTGGACCCTCAGCCGAGGCCGGGTATAGAAGGTAAGAAGTGTCAAAGCATAGAATCTGGAACAGATACTACACTTTGATCCTTGTAGGTGTAAACATATATTCATACAAGGTTTTTTTTTAATACAAGACCATTATAAGAATAGAAAAATATTCTAAGACATTTAAACGCCAACAGCAAAAAATACTAAAGAGAGAGAGAGAGAGAGAGAGAGAGAGAGAGAGAGAGAGAGAGAGAGAGAGACAGACAGAGAGAGAGAGAGAATGTATAATAGATGTGAATTTAAAATAAACTTTTATTAGGAAGCGTTATCTGATTTGGTTTGTGTTAATGGCACATCAACCCTGTGGGTTATTTAATGCCAACTCTTTATATATATATATATATATATATATATATATATAATATATATATATATATATATATATGAAAGTAAGTAAACAAACAATGTGTTTGCTTTTGATATGGCCTTTTTGGCCGACAATTTTGGGAGGATATTTGCTTAATTGAAGTCATACCTAATTTTGAAAATTAATTAGTTGATAATTAATGAATTTAGGCGGCATATATGTTCAAATGTAAGCATAAACAATATATATATATATATATATATATATATATATATATTATATATATTATATATATATATATCACATTTATCGATAATGGGGATTATGTGTATTTCTGTCTGTAACAAACAATTCGTCACAACTTACGTCACAATATTCTCAATTTATTAATGAGTATTTAATTTATAGTCAAAATCGTTAATACATAGAATAAAAGCAACTCTGTGTTATATACACTCAAAATTTGAGTAAGTAATTTTAAAAATCGTTTTTTTACTCCCGCCTTTTTTCATTAACAAGTTAACTAAAATAAGTTAATAATATTGTGTAAAATATTCAAAATAATTACTCAATTATTGATTAATAGATAGCTCGCAACATTCTATTTCAAGGGGACAAAATTCTATGTTTCTGTCGCCCTTGGCCAGGATTGAACCTGCAGCCATGAGACAACTGTACAAAACAAGCCATTAAAAAATAACGCAGAGTATCCAGGAACAAAATCTGTCTTACAAAGCGTTATCTCGGCAGAAAGGCAAGATTTAAAGAGAATAGTGGCCATTTTCTATACTTTTACAATATAAGCAATTAAAAAAAAATAACTCATATTATCCAGAAATAAAATTTATCTTACATAGTGTTGTTATTTCGCCTCGTGTGAATTTCCCATGATTCATAGATGATTGCATATACAACTGTTTCTATGACGAGGTCGACCTGAATTAACATTGGGTGCATTTTAGTCTATGAATTGATACAGGAATAAATTAATGATATATATTTTCTTTCATTTAGTTTCTTTCTTTCTTTCATTTTTTCTTTCTTTCTTTCTTTCTTTCATTCTTCTGTAAGTTTTTTAAATAATTTTTTCCATCTATTTCTCTACTTTCTTTCGTTTCTTCTTTCTTGATGTTTTCTGTCTTCTATCTCTCTCTCTCTCTTCTCTCTCTCTCTCTCCCTTCCTCTCTCTCTCTCTCCTTCTTCATTTTCTTTGTTCTGAGAGATGAGGCAGACAGAGGATAGACGAGATAGAGGAGAATTCTAGGAGAAAGAAACAAGAAACACAAGATGAACCCAAAAATCAGAGACGAGAGAGGAGATGTACGCAGGAGAAATGAGAAAGAGATTATTTAGGAGGAGGAAGACAGATAACAAAGAAAATTTCCATGAGGAGGAGGAGCACGAGGAGAGAGAAGAGTGAGAGAAATCGTAGATGAGTGGCGAGAAGACACTTGAGGAATTTACAGGGGAGAGATGGAACCCAAAGGAAACAAAATCAGATCCTGAAGGCGAGCCGGGGAGAGAGCGGAGCACGGAGCGAAATGGAGAGAGAACTAATTTAGGAGAAGACAGACGAACAACAGCGAAGAATCACGAGAGTCGAGAAGCAGAGAGACTAGAGAGGGAGAGCCGAAGGAATGAATTCTAGACGAGTAAGATACAACGAAAAGCAGACGGGAACATAAGAACAAGAAAAATGAAGAACACGACGAAGGAGGAGAGAGAGTACTGAGCACCAGAGCAAGACGACCGAGACATCGTCTAGGAAAACAAAGAAAAAGAGAAAATCAGCGAGAAGCCGGACGAGTAAGAGAGGAGAGACGATAAGTTTAGGAGAGAGAAACAAAGGGGAAGAACAAATCAGAGAGAGAGAGTATGAGACGGGAAATTAGGAGAAACAAAGAAAATTGGATCGGAGACGTCAGAGAGAGCAGGCGGGCACTACAAGAGAGAGAGAGAAAAGGACGAAGAGGCAATAGGGAGAAAGAAACAGAAGATAATGAGGATCGAGAGAGAGAGGAGGAAGACTGAGAGAGAGAGAAAGAATAGAGAAGAGAAAACAAAGAATAGGCCGAGACGAGATGCGTGATCAGAGAGAGAGCAAGAGAAGAGAAATTTAGGAGACAACAATAAGAAAATTATCGGAGGACGATGGGAGACGAGAGAGATCGCGACGAAGATGGAAGAGGATAATTATTTAGGGCGAGAAACAAAAAAGAAAATCACGAAGACGAAGATGAGATAGATACAAGGACGATGACACAGAGAGTGAAGAGAATTTTAGGAAGAAACAAAAGAAAATGATGAGAGAGAAGACCACACAGCGAGAGAGAGATAGAAAAAGAGACGTACGAGAAATTTAGGACTGCTAGAAAGGCAATAAGAAAATTCAGAGAGAGAGAGATGGTCGAAGAGCAGGAAACGGACGAGAGACTGACGAATTAGGAAAGAGAAAGAGGAGGAGAGAACAACAAAGGGGAACAAAGGGAAAATGAGGGAGAGGAGAGAGAGAGACGAGAGGAAAGATCAGAAGAGAAATCAAACGTGTACATTCGTATGATCCCTCTGAAGCGCGGAACTGAAGTATACTCGTTACAAAAGAATAAGAAAATAGAGTCGGAGAGAGAGGAGGGAGAAAGAGAGATTGAGAGGAATTTAGGAAGAAACAAAGAAAATGACGAGAAGAGAGCAGAGAGAGCAGAAAAGAGGAGGAGGAGATATTTAGGAGCAGAAAACAAAAAGTGAGGGAAAAATTGACGGAGAGAAGAGGAGTGAGGAGAACACGGAGACGTAACGGCGAGAATTTAGAGAGAAACAAAAGAAAATAAGAGTGAGAGAGAGAGAGAAAATGGAGCAGATGAAGGGGAGAATTTAGCACGAGAAACAAAGAAATGATTAACGAGAGCTGAGAGAGAAGAAGAAATGAGCAGAGAATTATGAGTGAGAACACAAGATAATTGACGATAACAGATAAACAAAATAAGCAAAGCGAGAGAGGACCTGACGGAGAGAGAGAGAGGAAAGAGAGAGTGAGCAGAATTTAGGAGGAGGTAGCATCGAAACAAAGCATATATGAGGAACGACTGACGACGAGATAAAGAGCAGAGATATCATTAGTGAATTAGTGATGAAACAAAATGAGAAAAATGAATAGGAGAATAAGAGAGAAGAAAGATTGAGACGAGAATTCATAGGAGAGAGAGAAACAAATATCGAACAACTAAAATTAGTAATCATTGAACGCACAGCATGAAGCTCCATGAAGAGACAACAAGAAGACGATGATAAACGAGAGAGAGACATCAAAGAGAGAGAAGAAGAAATTTCAATATCTTAGAAGAGACAAAACATAAGAAAATGAGCGAGAAGAGCGAGGAAATTGGATTACGAGACAGAATACTCAAAAGATCGACTGAATCAGACTCATATCGAGCAGAATTTAGTGGATGAAAACAAAACAATGAAAAATGATGAGGAGAGAGAGAGAGGAGAAAGAGGAGATTCAGAGAAATTTTAGAGCAAGACGGTACAGAAAACAAAGGAAAATGAGCGAGAGAATAAATGAGAGGATAGATAGCAAGAATAAAGAGAGATCTGAGAATTTAGATACGATATAATGCCGAATAGGAGACAAAAAGAGAAAGACTAAAACCAAAAAGAAATGACCAAAATAAACTACACGTAGAGCAAGAGACAGATAGAGAGAAAAAGAGAAAGAGTAGGAAAGCAAACCAACTATAGACAAAGGCCACGAACTGATAACGGAGAGGAGAAACATAAGGAAATGAACTTTAGGAGAAACAAAGAAAATTTACACATACAATAGATAAATCTGACCAATCATCCTAAAGAGCGAACTGAGAGAGAGAATAAAGAATGACGAGACATTTAGGAGAAGAAACCAAAGAATAAACATGAACACTCTCAGAGGAGTAAGCTCCAGAATCTACACAAAGAAGAGCTGAAAATATTATAAATCCGTCCTAACCAGAAACAAAGAGAAAATAACATCATAAACATTCAAATACAGAATAAAAGTCAAAGAGGAGACGAGAGCAGAAAGATGAGAGAGAATTTAAGAGAGAGTCAGAAACAAATAGAAAATGACGAGAGAGACGGACAAAATACACAGAAAGGTAAATCAACATCAAAAAAGTAAAAGAGTAGGAAAACAGTCAAAAAAGATACATTCAGATACACAGATGAGGAGAAAAAGAGAGAGAATTTTAGGGGACAGTATAGACAATAAGAAATGACGAGACGAGAGAGAGAGAGAGACGACTGAGAAGCAAGAAAGATAAGAGAGACAATATCTTTCAATATACTGGAATTGTCTATATGAAACGGAAACAAAAAACCAATGGAAAGAGCGGAATGAGATGAGACGAGACCGAAGAGATGGCAGAGAATTATAGAAGGAGAAAGAACGACATAACAAAAAGAAAAAATGAAGAGAGGATATGAGATGAGAGAAAGAGAGAGATGAAAATTTGGATAAAGAGGAAACAGAACCCACAAAACAAAGAAATTAATGAGAGATGATATAAGACGACGAAGAAGAGTAAAGAGATGACCGAATAAAGAGAGAATATAGAGAAAAGAAGAAACAAAGAAAAAATGAGATGAGTTTAGAGATGAGAGAAAGATGAGAGAGAATATTAGTGGAGAAACAAAAAAGAACAATGGGCACAGACAGCAGACAGTAAAGGCTAAGAAAGAGAGGCACAATAGAAATCTACAGAGAAGACTGAACAAGAGACGAAAATGAATGCTACCGGACAAACGAGGAAAGAACAAGGAAATAAGAAATCAAAGAGAATTTAGAGGAAGGAAGACGATTAAAGTTACAACAAAAAGAGAGCACACGAGAGAGAAGACAACGAGACTGATAGAACTTTCCGGAGCAAACAAAAGAGAAATAAAGGCATGAACAAAGCTGACGGAGAGGATGAGTCCACCGACAGAGAGAGAGAAATGAACGCTACAATAAAAGAACTAATTGTAAATGGAGACACAGAAGTCAGCAAACACTATAGCAAATAACAAAAGATATCGACTAACACACCATTATCCGATATCTAATAATCTATAAAGTCATCGAACGAGAGACGAATAGGGAAGAGCCGAGATCCGATATTTATACGGGAGACAGGAAACAAAGAAAATGAGAGAGAGGAGAGAGAGAGAAAGAGAGAGAGGAATGTTAGGGAGGAAACAAAGGAAAATGAGGAGAGGAGAGAGAGAAAGAGAGAAGAGAAATTTAGGAGAGAAACAAAGAAAATGAAAGAGGAGAGAGAAGAAAGAGAGAAGGAGAGAGAATTTAGGAAGACAAAAAAGAAGAGAGAGAAGAGAGAGAGAGAGAGAGAGAAAGAGAGAGAGAATTTAGAGAAACAAAGAAAATGAGGAGAGAGAGGAGAGAGAAGAGGAGACAGAAGAGAGAGATATTTAGGGAGGAACAAAGAAAAATGAGAGACAGAGAGAGAGAGAGCAGAGAAAGAGAGAGAGAAGTTTAGGGGGAAACAACAAGAAAAAAATAGAAGAGAACAGGAGAGGATGAAAGAGCATAGAGAGAGAGAATTAGGAGAAACAAATGGAGAAACGAAGTAGAGGAGAGAGAGAGAGGAAAGACAGGAGAGAAGAGAGAATTTAGAAGCACAGAAATCAGAGAGAGAGACAGAGGAATCACGGAGAGAGAGAGAAAGAGAGAGAGAATTTAGGAGAAGGAGAAAGAAAAGAGAAAATGGAGAGAGGAGAGAGAAAAGAAGAAGAGAGAATTTAGGAGAAACAAAAGAAAATGAGAGAGAGAGAGAGAGACGGAGAGAAGAGAGAGAAGAATTTAGGAGAGAAACAAATGAAAATGAGACAGGGAGAGAGAGAGAAAGAGACGAGATAGACGAGGAATTTAACGGAGAGAAGAAAGAGAAGAATGAGAGAGAGAGAAGGACGAGAGAGAAAGAGAGAGAGAACTAAAGAAGAACAAAGGAGAGCATCAGAGATGAGACGAGATGAGAGGAAAGAGAGAGAGAAATTTAGGAGAAAGAAAACAAAGAAAATGAGACGAGAGAGAGAGAGAGAGAAAGAAGAGAAATTTAGGAGAAACAAAGAAAAATCAAGGGAGAGAGAGAGAAGAGAAGGAGAGAGAGTAGAGAATTAGCAGAAGAAATAAGAAAAAGAGAAGAGAAGAGGGAAGAGACAAGACAGGAGATGAGAGAGAAGAAGAGAGAGAGAGAATTAGGAGAAACAAAGAAAATCAGCGAGAGAGAGAGAGAGAAAGAGCAAGAGAGAGAGAAAGAGAGAGAGAATTTATGAAGAGAAACAGACAAGGAAAATCAGAGAGAGAGAGAGAAAGAGAGAGAAGACGAAGAAAGACGAAGAGGAGAATTAGGAGAAACAAAGAAAATCAGAGAAGAGAGAGAGAGAGAAAGGAGAAAGAGAGATCGAGAATTTAGGAGAAACAAGGAAATCAGAGAGAGAGAGAGCAGAGAGAGACGAAAGAAGAGAAGAGATTTAGGAGAAACAAGAGAAAATAGAGGAGAAAGAGAGAAGAGAGACATAATTTAGGGAGAACAACAAGAAAATGAGAGAGAGAGAGAAGAGAGAAAGAGAGAGAGAATTTAGAGAGAAACAAAGAAAAATCAGAGAGAGAGAGACGAGAGAGAGGAGAAAGAAGAGAGAGGAATTTAGAGGAGAAACAAGAGAAAATCACAGAGAGAAGAAGCGAGAGAGAGAGATAATTTAGGAGAAACAAAGAAAAGCAAGAGAGAGAGAGAGGAGGAGAAAGAGAGAGAGAATTAGGAGAAACAAAGAAAATCAGGAGAGAGAGAGAGAGAGAGAGAGAGAGAAGAGAAAGGAGACAGAGAATTTAGGAGAGAAACAAGAAAATAGAGAGAGAGAGAGAGAGAGAGAGAAAGAGAGAAGATAATTAGGAGAGAACAAAGAAAATCAGAGAGAAAGAGAGAGAGAGAGAGATAATTTAGGAGAAAACAAAGAAAATCACGAGAGAGAGAGAGAGAGAGAGAGAGACAAGAGAGAGAGACATTTAGGAGAACAAAGAAAGATGAGAGAGAGAGAGAGACTAAATTTAGCGAGAAACAAAGGGAAAATCAAGAGGAAGGAGACTGAGAAGAGAGAGAGAGATGAGAGAAAGAGGAGACAGAAATTTACAAGGAGAAAACAAAGAAAAAATGATGAGAGAGAGAGAGAGAGAGAGAGAAGAGAGAGAGGAGAGAGAGAGAGATAATAGCGAGAACAAAGAAAATCAAGAGAGAGAGAGAGAGAGAGATATTAGGAAGAAACAAAGAAGAGAGAGAGAAGAGAGGAAAAAGAGAGAGAGGAGAGAGAGAATTAGGAGAAACAAAGAAAATGAGAGAGAGAGAGAGAGAGAGAGAGAGAGAGAGAGAGAGATAGAGAGAATTAGGAGAAACAAAGAAAATGAGAGAGAGAGAGAGAGAGAGATAATTTAGGAGANGTTTCAAGTATTCCTGTTTAATGCAAATAATTGAATTGAGTTGATGGTTTCTGTGAGAGACGATGGAGTAGTGTCCAACTTTTTAATAGTAGCCAGGCGGGTTCATATGGAGGTGAGCAGTTGCCCACGCAGCAATCCTTCTTTCACACTGCCGCTATGATCCAAAGAAAGTAAGGAACCAATGCAGTTTGGTAGCGGTAGTGTCGCGTGAATGCTGGTAGCACTGGATTTCAGCATCACACCAACTTTAGGGGCTCCAGCTCCTGATTTGTTTTTGGAGTTTACTCCCCTAGCTTATCCCAGGGTTTAGATAAAGCCGCTAGGCAGCAGATGTTTTTTATCGGATTTTTTGTTTGTTGTAGATGAGTTGTCGGCCAAGACTAAAGGGCCCTTCTGACCGGTTTGGGTATGTAAGTGAGTAGTAAGTACCCCAATCCTACTAGTGTCGGTGTTCCAGTAGCGGATATCTGGAATGGAAATTGCCATAGTTTACGTTAAAAAAAAAACTAGCAAATATATGCGCACTTCGTGTGCAAGTATTTAAGTTTTAATGTAAGGAAATATTATGTTAAATTAGAAAGATTTGAAACAAAGGGGGATAAAAGCGAAAAAGAACAACTAAAACTCCCGTCTTTTATTGCTAAATTTTCTTAATTAAACTATTTAGTTAAAATAGAAAGTAAAGAATACAATTACAGTTATTTCTTTTTGTTAATGGATTTCTTTTAAGATTTATTCCCGAGATTTTTATTCATATTCATTAAGATAAAACCACACAATTAGAAATCAATAATACTAAGCACATATTTATTAAAATCAAAATTTTAATCTCGATATGCTAATTAGCCTTCCCGTTCACTCTGTAAACCGCAATTTTGTTGTATATAGAAATACAATTGCATGTCATTATCCCCCCCCCCAGGCAATATCTGTCCCTTGAATTAAAGGAGCAGGGCTGGGTGTAGTGCCAAGTGCCTGGGGCGCTCCCTTGAGGGGGAATGCCGATGGGATCAACGTATTTTTGCACCCACTATCCATAAGCTTCCATTCGTCAGTAGTCCCACATTAATAAGTTCTTGTGCCTAACCCGTACACATGGGGTACGTGTTAAATATCTATGTAGTTATGACTAACAGTATTAATAATGTAAATCAATTTTATAAATAATTAAAATTTAAATAAAAATAAAATCAGGGAGAATGTGACGTAAATAACAAAGGGAATTGTGACTTTAGTAGTGATATAATTTCGGTTACAGACAGACAAAACACACAATCTCCATTATGATAAGATTTCATTTACTATAAGAGTTTAGTTTGAAACTCAACGTATAACTAAAATCTTTGGGTTTACCCCCATCTCATTATTTTTACTAGCTTTTTCTACGTCCCCGCCGACAGGGCGTAACTAAGAAGGCGTATTGGCTGATACAAGATATTCACAAGCACGAACGGCGGAATGAAAACACGTGATTAACTTGCGAGGTTTCATTCATCTACGAGAATAGCATTTAGTCTCGCGTGAATACGTGAATTGAATAAAGGGTTTGGCTCGAAAATTCCCCGACGGTTACCGACCACGACAAAAGACAGCCGAAGAAGGCCGGAGGGTACAGAGGCCGAAACCTTAGAGTATAAAACCAAGTTGAGGACAGTAATGCGAATCGTGTAAACAATGTAAATTTGATTTTCTA
Organism: Doryteuthis pealeii; assembly: GCA_023376005.1. NCBI lineage: Eukaryota > Metazoa > Mollusca > Cephalopoda > Myopsida > Loliginidae > Doryteuthis > Doryteuthis pealeii. The sequence goes on along the minus strand of CM042159.1, from coordinate 89,071,242 downwards.
TAGGCTTTCTATATTACACACACACACACGTACACACACACGTACACGTACACACAAACTCATGCATACATATGCACACACACACAAAAATATATATTTATACACACATATATATATATGTGTGTATGTATAGGTGTGTATGTATGTGTGTACGTGTACGTTGTGTGTGTACGTGTGTGTGTGTGTAATATAGAAAGCCTATAGAAAATCAAATTTACATTGTTTACACGATTCGCATTACTGTCCTCAACTTGGTTTTATACTCTAAGGTTTCGGCCTCTGTACCCTCCGGCCTTCTTCGGCTGTCTTTTGTCGTGGTCGGTAACCGTCGGGGAATTTTCGAGCCAAACCCTTTATTCAATTCACGTATTCACGCGAGACTAAATGCTATTCTCGTAGATGAATGAAACCTCGCAAGTTAATCACGTGTTTTCATTCCGCCGTTCGTGCTTGTGAATATCTTGTATCAGCCAATACGCCTTCTTAGTTACGCCCTGTCGGCGGGGACGTAGAAAAAGCTAGTAAAAATAATGAGATGGGGGTAAACCCAAAGATTTTAGTTATACGTTGAGTTTCAAACTAAACTCTTATAGTAAATGAAATCTTATCATAATGGAGATTGTGTGTTTGTCTGTCTGTAACCGAAATTATATCACTACTAAAGTCACAATTCCCTTTGTTATTTACGTCACATTCTCCCTGATTTTATTTTTATTTAAATTTTAATTATTTATAAAATTGATTTACATTATTAATACTGTTAGTCATAACTACATAGATATTTAACACGTACCCCATGTGTACGGGTTAGGCACAAGAACTTATTAATGTGGGACTACTGACGAATGGAAGCTTATGGATAGTGGGTGCAAAAATACGTTGATCCCATCGGCATTCCCCTCAAGGAGCGCCCCAGGCACTTGGCACTACACCCAGCCCTGCTCCTTTAATTCAAGGGACAGATATTGCCTGGGGGGGGGATAATGACATGCAATTGTATTTCTATATACAACAAAATTGCGGTTTACAGAGTGAACGGGAAGGCTAATTAGCATATCGAGATTAAAATTTTGATTTAATAAATATGTGCTTAGTATATTTGATTTCTAATTGTGTGGTTTTATCTTAATGAATATGAATAAAAATCTCGGGAATAAATCTTAAAAGAAATCCATTAACAAAAGAAAATAACTGTAATTGTATTCTTTACTTTCTATTTTAACTAAATAGTTTAATTAAGAAAATTTAGCAATAAAAGACGGGAGTTTTAGTTGTTCTTTTTCGCTTTTATCCCCCTTTGTTTCAAATCTTTCTAATTTAACATAATATTTCATTACATTAAAACTTAAATACTTGCACACGAAGTGCGCATATATTTGCTAGTTTTTTTTTTTAACGTAAACTATGGCAATTTCCATTCCAGATATCCGCTACTGGAACACCGACACTAGTGGGATTGGAGTACTTACTACTCACTTAAATACCCAAACCGGTCAGAAGGGCCCTTTAGTCTTGGCCGACAACTCATCTACAACAAACAAAAAATCCGATAAAAAACATCTGCTGCCTGCTTTATCTAAACCCTGGGATAAGCTAGGGGAGTAAACTCCAAAAACAAATCAGGAGCTGGAGCCCCTAAAGTTGGTGTGATGCTGAAATCCAGTGCTACCCAGCAATTCACGCGACACTACCGCTACCAAACTGCATTGGTTCCTTACCTTTCCTTTGGATCATAGCGGCAGTGTGAAAGAAGGATTTGCTGCGTGGGCAACTGCTCACCCTCCATATGAACCCGCCCTGGCTACTATTAAAAAGTTGGACACTACTCCATCGTCTCTCACAGAAACCATCAACTCAATTCCAATTATTTGCATTAAACAGGAATACTTGAAACTATATAACTGTGTTCAAGTTATTTGTATTTAATAAAAATACTTGAAACCACACAACTCAGTCCGAATTGTTTGTATTAATCAAAATACTTGAAACCAAAAAACTGTTTTCAGATTATTAGTATTAGATAGGAATACTTGAAACCCTATAACTGATCCAATTATTTGTACGAAGAATAATTACTTAGTAACTATTTTTGCGGTGATAAAACCAATCAAGCAACGGTCCAATGAAAATGTTGAGAAGAGAAAAAGCTGTTGATCAAAAGAATGAAGAAAATAAATCAGCCAATGTGACCGAATGAAAAGAAAATTGTTTAACGTTTGAAAAGGAAATCAAACAAAGAACAAATAAACAAATAGATAAATAAATACAATTTGACAGACAACTTCCGGTCTTGTTTCACTCTTCACCGGAAATTAAACCATCAAGAAAAAAGCAATCTAAAATGAGAGAACAAATAAACGTCCTCGGATCTTTAAAGGTTGTTGGAGATGTTTCCAGCTATCTTATTATAATAGAGTAACTGTGTCTGCCAGTTTATCATTTTTTCATAAAAAATAGTTAAAACTGCTTATATTCTAATAAGAATATTGTTATAATAATGCATATGTGCTTTCAGCATCAAATCTTATATTATTTTTTTAAAAAGAATACTTAGACTTTGCCAGAGAACAGAGGAAACTGTGGAATATGGAGATGAAGGTCGTACCAATTGTAATTGGTGCCCTTGGAACGGTTCCCAAAGCTCTGGAAAATAATTTGGTAGAATTGGAAATCAGAGGAAGAATCGGGACCATCTAAACTACAACACTGTTGATATTGGCTAAAATATTCAGAAGAGTCCTGGAGACCTGAGGAGACTTGCTGGCACTCAGCCTCCAGTGAACCACTGGATACGACAGGTGTGAAAACATAATAATAATAAATAATAATGATAATAATAATAATAATAATAATAATAATAATAAATCCTATTATCATGGAAATAATGTGTTTGTCAATCTGAAATCGAACTATGTCACCACCAACATCATAATTCCCTTACTTATTTATGTTATATTCTCAGTGCTTATTAGATAATAATTAATTAATCTTAATTATCATATTATTTATTAACAATGTCTCTATTAAGGTCTAGCTAAGATAAATTTGCGACAAAACAGCCCAAGGCCATCCTTCAGCATTACGGGTCACCATCCACGGCCAACAGGTGGCGTTATTGGGGTCTTCCCCCTCTACAGAGGTGCAGTCAGTGTATTCTAAAGCTTCAGACGACAGGACTATTGAAAATATCCCTCAATACGCCTTTATCAGTTTGTTTTGTTTGGCTTGGTTTTACGGCATATCAACCTCAGTGGGTCATTTAAAGCTGATAAAGTTTTGAAATTAATTCATTCTTAATGGATACTTGAATTCTTTAATAAACTCATTTTTCTCCTAACAGGTACTACCACTTCGGATCAAAGTGGCCCAGAGAGCAATGGTGATGCAGGGGGTGCTTCACATTCCACAAACACCCAGAACTGGAACCTCACCATCAGATAGAGTTTAACGTCATTCCCAGGACATGTAGACCCTCAGCCACCGCCTTCTAGCATCCATATGGTAAAAAGGATTGGGGACTGCCATAAAGCGAATAGGGTTGGGGCAATCCTGTAGGTGCTAGGGCTTGACATGACCAGCCGATTGATCGGAGGCGGCCTCTCCGACCGCCCGGCTAGCCTAAGTAAGGGTCTGAGTGGAGTGTTGCATGTCATGGACTGCTCAGCCACCAGGATTCCGTCCTTATGCATCACAGGTCGTCACCCATGGTCAACAGGTGGACCTATTGGGGGGTTCTTATCCCCCTGTAGAGGTGCAGTCGGTGTATTCTAAGCCCTCACCGACAGGGCGCCTTAATCCGTCATTTGGAAAAGGAAAATTCTGTTGTGTGGTTTGTTTATTTATGCTTGTGTGATCTTCACTCAGCTATTGGTATGATTTTTTTATTACTTGGAGTGTGCTATGTATATATTTGTTATCCTTGTGTGCTTATGTGTTATGCTGTGCTTAACAAAACGATATATATATATATATATATATATATATATATATATATATATATATATATATGAAAATGGAAAAGGAATTGAATCCGACAATATGAGGAAAAATGAGTAAAGAAAAGAAAAGAAGATCTTCATTCAAACTTCCCCTACTTTTATTTACTATAAATTACCACACCACAAATATTTTATAACTTATTAATTAATTCCACACTTATTATATAACGCAACATGTATTATACCTAATTCTTCTTTACATAATCTGTTAAATAAAAATATATTCACCACTTAAACTGAACCATCTTACAATAATATCTTAATAAATTAAACAACTTATACAAAATTATCTATATATATGTGGTCCCTTTTATAATCGACAACTTTTTAACATTTCACCGATTTTTTCAAAACATAAACTAAGCTCCGAGAAAAATGTTCAACATGTTATTGATAAATAATAACACTTTATTTTTATTTTATTTATTTTTTGTAACAATAAAAAAATTATTTTGTACCATAACCCCTAGAAAAAAACAAATATCCAAATCATAACGGTCTCTATTCTCAGCGTTCCAAATTTTAAAAAATTCCATTTTCGAATATTTCCAAAAATATCTGTTGTTTTTCCCAACGAATTTTTTCATTCAAAATAAATGTTCACTCTGATGAATGTCGATTCTTCTATGTGTGCGAAATATTTTCACACACATAAACTGACTGAAACACATGTGTAAGGTGATGTCATGAATGGGTAAAAGTGCATTCCACCTTTTATTTAAAGTTCGGACGGTTGAATGAAAGAAAAAAAAATGAACTAGCGACGAGTTCATAACGAATAAATAGTTAACATTTTTATTACTATCAACCAAGAACAATAACGTGTCCCCCTTCCCCCCTCTCACCTGCACTGATATCCAAGACAGACGATGAACTTTTGACCCGAATTCTCCCCACCCATAATGTACTTTTAACACACCCTGTGACCCCTTTTCCCCAGACAGCGTTCGAATAAATTCCCGCCAATTTTAAGAAGAAGAAGAGGAAAAAGAAATATTTTCTCGACACAAGACAACTAGAGTTCAGCGAGTGATGATGTTGTTATGATATCTACTGACTTTTGAAAAGACCCCAGTTTTGTTAAAGAGATCTGCAATATTATTGAAAAGAAAAAAAAAAGAGAGAGAAAGAAAGAGAAAATTTATCATGGACACTAAAGTATATATGAGGCACAAAGCAGAATTTCTCCAAAGGTATTTCATCAAGAAAATGTAAGTTCCTCTCTGATTATGATTTCGCTCTCACATGTTTGCATCTGTGACGTCGGGAATACTTCGAACTTTTCAATATAACTACTTTCACATGAACTTTTGACAAAGGTTAGTTTCTATTTGAACTTTTGCCAAGTGGCTAGTAATTTTACAGAGACTTTTAAGAGTAGAAAAAAAGAAATATTGAATGCGGATATACGCATAATTAACTCACAAGATTGAAAGTCATTGATGTTTATACTTTTAATAAAACTTCATTTGTTTTCTTGTTGATATAAATGATACTGCGTCTGTGGTCTTTTGGCACTGTCAATGTTATGCTTTTATATTTCTTGGCGTATTCTCTACCTTTTGGAGCGGGAAGTGAAACACTGGATATTCCCCTCCCCCCCCCTTTGTATTGAACTCATCGGCCAAGGACCTGTCGTATTATTTTTTTTTTTTATCTTTTCTTTGCGACCCTGTGTTTGATCGTCCCTTATCATCTCAGGCTGTCGTAACAGAAATATTATATATATATATATATATATATATATATATATATATATATATATAATCTGTTAAATTACATAAAGAATTTTGATTTTTTAAGTATTATAAAAAAAATTTAATGACCTTTTCAGAGAAAAGGATTTAAGAAAATGTTTTTTTTTCAAATAAAAAATAAAATTCAAAAAATATTTTTTTTAAATTATAGTAATATTGTACGATTGTTGAAAAGAACAAGGAGAGAAAAATCTGATACAAAAATCATTGTTGTGTAAAAATGGTTATTCTAAGGACACTTCGGAAAATGAAAATTATTTAGATACTTCTGTAAAAGCAAGAATAATTGAAAGAAGGAAAGAAAAGAAAGTAAAGAAAGAAAGAAAGAAATACAAGGAAAAGAAAAAATACAAAGAGAAGGAAGAAAACAATTAATCCAGGGAAAAAGAAAGAAAGAAAGAATGAAAAAGAAGAAACTAAACAGAAAGAAAGAAGAAAAAGCAAAAATACAAGGAAAAAAGAAAGAATTTGTAAGACAACAATAAATAAATAAAAAAGAAAGAAAGAAAGAAAGAAAGAAAAGAAATGAACAAAAAATAAAAATAGAAAAAAAGAAAGAAAGAAAGAAAGAAATAAAAGAAAGAAAGAAAGAAAGAAAGAAAGAAGAAATGAACAAAAGCAATAAAAATAGAAAAAAAGAAAGAAAGAAAGAAAAAGAAGATACTAAACAGAAAGAAAGAAAGAAAGAAGAAAGAAAGAAAGAAATGAACAAAAGCAAAATAAAAATAGAAAAAAAAGAAAGAAGAAGAAAAAGAAGATACTAAACAGAAAGAAAGAAAAAGAAAGAAGAAAGAAGAAAGAAATGAACAAAAGCAAAATAAAATAGAAAAAAGAAAAAGAAAGAAAAAGAAGATACTAAAAGAAAGAAAAAAAAGAAAAAGAAAGAAAGAAGAAATGAACAAAAGCAAATAAAAATAGAAAAAAAAGAAGAAAGAAAGAAAAAGAAGATACTAAACAGAAAGAAAGAAAAAAAGAAAGAAAGAAAGAAAGAAAGAAATGAACAAAGCAAATAAAAATAGAAAGAAAGAAAGAAAAATGAAAAAAGCAAAATAAAAATAGAAAAAGAAAGAAAGAAAGAAAAGAAGATACTAAACAGAAAGAAAGAAAAAAGAAAGAAAGAAAGAAAGAAAGAAATGAACAAAAGCAAAATAAAAATAGAAAAAAAAGAAAGAAAGAAAGAAAAAGAAGATACTAAACAGAAAGAAAGAAAAAAGAAAGAAGAAAGAAAGAAAGAAATGAACAAAAGCAAAATAAAAATAGAAAAAAAAAGAAGAAAGAAAGAAAAAGAAGATACTAAACAGAAAGAAAGAAAGAAAGAAAGAAAGAAAGAAAGAAAGAAATGAACAAAAGCAAAATAAAAATAGAAAAAAAGAAAGAAAGAAAGAAAAAGAAGATACTAAACAGAAAGAAAGAAAAAAGAAAGAAAGAAAGAAAGAAAGAAATGAACAAAAGCAAAATAAAAATAGAAAAAAGAAAGAAAGAAAGAAAAAGAAGATACTAAACAGAAAGAAAGAAAAAGAAAGAAAGAAAGAAAGAAAGAAAGAAATGAACAAAAGCAAAATAAAAATAGAAAAAAAAGAAAGAAAGAAAGAAAAAGAAGATACTAAACAGAAAGAAAGAAAAAAGAAAGAAAGAAAGAAAGAAAGAAATGAACAAAAGCAAAATAAAAATAGAAAAAAAGAAAGAAAGAAAGAAAAAGAAGATACTAAACAGAAAGAAAGAAAAAAGAAAGAAAGAAAGAAAGAAAGAAATGAACAAAGCAAAATAAAAATAGAAAAAAAAGAAAGAAAAGAAGAAAAAGAAGATACTAAAAAAAGAAAGAAAGAAAGAAAGAAAAGAAGATACTAACAGAAAGAAAGAAAAAAGAAAAAGAAAGAAAGAAAGAAATGAACAAAAGCAAAATAAAATAGAAAAAAAGAAAGAAAGAAGAAAAGAAGATACTAAACAGAAAGAAAGAAAAAAGAAAGAAAGAAGAAAGAAAGAAAGAAATGAACAAAAGCAAAATAAAAATAGAAAAAAAGAAAGAAGAAAGAAAAAGAAGATACTAAACAGAAAGAAAAGAAAAAAGAAAGAAAGAAAGAAAGAAAGAAATGAACAAAAGCAAATAAAAATAGAAAAAAAAGAAAGAAAGAAAGAAAAAGAAGATACTAAACAGAAAGAAAGAAAAAAGAAGAAAAAGAAAGAAAGAAATGAACAAAAGCAAAATAAAAATAGAAAAAAAAGAAGAAAGAAAGAAAAAGAAGATACTAAACAGAAAGAAAGAAAGAAAGAAAGAAAGAAAGAACAAAAGCAAATAAAAATAGAAAAAAAAGAAAGAAAGAAAGAAAAGAAGATACTAAACAGAAAGAAAGAAAAAAGAAAGAAAGAAAGAAAGAAAGAAATGAACAAAAGCAAAATAAAATAGAAAAAAAAGAAGAAAGAAAGAAAAGAAGATACTAAACAGAAAGAAAGAAAAAAGAAAGAAAGAAAGAAAGAAAGAAATGAACAAAAGCAAAATAAAAATAGAAAAAAAAGAAAGAAAGAAAAAAAGAAGATACTAACAGAAAGAAAGAAAAAGAAAAAAAGAAGAAAGAAAGAAATGAACAAAAGCAAAATAAAATAGAAAAAAGAAAGAAAAAGAAAAAGAAGATACTAAACAGAAAGAAAGAAAAAAGAAAGAAAGAAAGAAAGAAAGAAATGAACAAAAGCAATAAAAATAGAAAAAAAAGAAAGAAAGAAAGAAAAAGAAGATACTAAACAGAAAGAAAGAAAAAGAAAGAAAGAAAGAAAAGAAATGAACAAAAGCAAAATAAAAATAGAAAAAAAGAAAGAAAGAAAGAAAAAGAAGATACTAACAGAAAGAAAGAAAAAAGAAAGAAAGAAAGAAAGAAAGAAATGAACAAAAGCAAAATAAAAATAGAAAAAAAAAAAGAAAGAAGAAAAAGAAGATACTAAACAGAAAGAAAGAAAAAGAAAGAAAGAAAGAAAGAAAGAAATGAACAAAAGCAAAATAAAAATAGAAAAAAAAGAAAAAAAGAAAGAAAAAGAAGATACTAAACAGAAAGAAGAAAAAAGAAAGAAAGAAAGAAAGCAAAAGAAGAAACTAAACTGGAAGAAAGAAAGAAAAATACACGGAAAAGAAATAAATACGAAACAAAAAGAAAGAAAGAAAAAAGGAAAGAAATGAAAAAGAAAGAAATTAACAAAAACAAAATAAAAATAGATAAAAAGTAAAGAAAGAAATAGAAGATATTAAACAGAAAGAAAAAAAAAAAAAGAAAGAAGAAAGAAAGAAATTAACAAAACAAAATAAAAATAGATAAAAAGTAAAGAAAGAAAGAGAAGATATTAAACAGAAAAGAAGAAAGAAAGAAAGAAAGAAAGAAAGAAAGAAAGAAATTAACAAAACAAAAATAAAATAGATTAAAAAAAAAAACAAACAACGTAGATCACCGGTCCCACCCCTAAAAAAACAAAAAAAAACCAAAAAAAAACCTGACAGTGTTGAGCAGAGCTAATTACGCATCCTTATGCGCCTGCGTGAATTGCAGTCAGAGAGGTGCGTGCGCTGTTAATAGATTCGATGCTTTCCTGTCCCGATGACACATTGCAACTGATAGAAACGGGGGGTTGGGGTAGGGGCGAGAGAGAAGCCCTATGCATTTGAAAAAAATGTTGCATTTGATCGACTGTCATCATCAATGACCTGTTTTGTAAGTTTCTTCTTCTTCATCTCTCTCTCTCTCTCTCTCTCTCTCTCTGTGTGGGGGGGGGTGCTTTCTGTCTCTTTTAAGAATACGAAATAAGGACGGAAGGCAAGATAGTTGAGAATAGGGAATAACGTGTGAGTGTGTGTGTGTATATGCGTGTGTGTGTGAGATAGATAGATAGATTGATAGATAGATAGAGAAAGAGAGAGAGAAAGAATAAGGGGGAGGAATATATATATATATATATATATATATATATATATATTTAAAGAGAGACAGAGACAGACAGACAGAGACAGAAAGAGAGAGAGAGAGAGAGAGAGAGAGAGAGAGAGAGAGAGAGAGAGAGGGGGGGCGGTGTGTATGTTTTTGTGCATCTGTGTGTGTGTGAGAGAGAGAGAGAGTGAGAGAGAGAATAAGGGGGAGAGGATATATATATATAGAGAGAGAGAGTGAGAGAGAGAGAGAGAAAGAGTGAGAGAGAGAGAGAGAGATATACAGACAGACGGACTAAGAAGAAGAAGAAGAAGAAGAAGAAGAAGAAGAAGAAGAAGAAAATAAATCCTATATACTCAAACAAGAACAATAACCACAGTGTGAAACATGTCAAACACCTTTGACTGTTAAACACTTATTCATATAATGCAGGGTTTTTGCTCACATCAGAAACCGTTATTTTAAAGCAAATTATATGAAATATCTATTTGAAAAGGTCAACATAGAAGACATTCTGTTCCTTTTTTAAGGAAATAAAATTATACCATAGAATATAGACATGAACCTAATCAATACCATACAACATGATCCCAATGATGCTAACACATTGTTAAAACCAATTACCGCAAAAGGATAAACTTAGATACACAACATATATGAATTCCTAACCGTTAGGCATGACATAACCCCAGACGGTTTGAGATGCCGTTAGAATCAGCCAACCCACCAACCTAAATAAATCCCAAAAGTCAAATAAATATTCCATTGTAGAGACTAGAACTCTCCTGTGCCTTCGGGGACAGGAAGTAGAAAAGGTAACGTCCCTTGTCAGGTTGGGTGAAGAACCCTCTTTACGGTTTTGGTACCAACGTGTGAGACTCGTAGAAACGAGCTCTTGTCTCTTGTGAGTGAAGGAACTTTCCCCTCAGTGAGGGAGTAACAACTACAGACTCAACCTGACACCCCCTCAACGAGGGAGATATATGAACTGTAAGTACTGCCCCTAAGTACTTTGTTATATTGACTGTTGTTGAGTTTATATGTGAATAAATAAGGTTAAAAGTATATGTGCTTTCCCTTTCGTCTTTACATTCTGTGAACTTTTTCCTCATAGACTGTAGGCAGCATTCCTCCACCATTGTCTTTCTTGAGAGGCCATCCCCTCAAAGCCCTCACCCCCCACACTAACTTTGATTTCAGTTTTAGACTTTCATATATGAATACTCCCCCATCCCCAAATGAATCTGAACGATAGAGTATGAAAATGAAGAGCATTACCATATACAACCCAAAGATCCATTGCTACTGAATAGTGAGTTCGATCCTCACTGGATGCCCCATACATGCACCCTTGTGCTAAATCTAATGATTGATAAATTGATTTTAATATCCCACCAAACATTTCAGGATTTATATTATTTGGATTTTTCAGACTGTTGTCCTCATCTTTATTGTTATATACACAATGATGTGCCCTTTAGCCTTCTTCGGGTGTCCAGTTGGACACATGGCACAAAAAATATAGGATCTGAGTTAATACTATTCTAAGTGACAATCATCTGTAGGTTGTAGGTTCAATCCTGACTATGAGCAAAATGAACATAGAATACTTAACATGGATTAACATTTGTACCCAGTCACGGTTAATGGAATGAGAACAATCAACCCTGGTGGATTGAATAAAGGGTTCGGTTCGAAGTTCCGTGAAGGCTCCCAATTACAATATGAGTTTGACAAGAAGGTTCCAGAGTTCAACAATAAACAGCTGTATTATATATTATATATACTAGCAAATATATGCACCCTTCGGGTGCAAGTATTTAAGTTTTGTAGTAATAAAATATTGTATCAAATTAGAAACTATTTAGAAAATGATAAACTGAGGGGTATAATCGAAAAATAGAACAGCTTTAGATTTAACTCTTCCATCATTTTCTTTCACTCCCGTCTTTCATTTTTTCCTAATTTATCTATTTAGTTGGATTATGATGTATTTAATAAAATTACAGTTCTTTCGTCTTGTTTATGGATTTCTTTTAAGATCTATCCCCGAGATTTTTGCTCATATTCATTAAGATAAAACCAAACAATTAGAAATCAATAATACTAAGCATATATTTATTAAAATCAAATTTTAAATATCAATATGCAAATTAGCCTTCTAGTTCACACTGTAAACCGCTATTTTGTTGTATATATAAATACAATTGCATGTTATTAGTACGTAGACATGGTCAACAGTCTTAACAATGTAAAACAATTTTATTAATACTTGGGGTTTAGATAAAAATAAAATCATGTAGAATGTGATGTAAATAACTAAGGGAATTGTGACTTGAGATATAATATAGTTTCGGTTACAGACAGACAAACTCACAATCTCCATTATAATAAGATATATATTATATGTATTGCTATCTGTGTGAGTCAAGGCAGGATAAGACAAGTATTCTTTCTTACCTGCTACAAATACCATATAAGCTTACTATCTAATGTAGAGGCGTCTGTGGTGAAATAGTTATCGTCACATGGACACGGAGAAATGAAATCAAATCTTAAAGGGATTATTTTCATGATCAGAACTTTTACATTTTTATACGTATTGCTATCTGTCTGTAGAGTCAAGTCAGGGCAAAACAAGTCTTCTTTCTTACAAGCTACTGGTACCATGAAAACTACCTGTTCCATGGTCGGGTTGTCAGTGACTAAACTGGCATCTCCACCAGGCACACTTCAGCTTGTTTGGTGAGGTGGGTGTGTGGACACCCAGCATCTCTAAAAACAAGAGGTGTCAAAGGGTCAATGAGCTCGTGGCGTGCCAATGGCTATCCAAACCAAAAGTAGTACGATCAGAGTAATTACTTCTCACATAAATCCATAAATGAGGTACATGGAGCTCTTTAGCCTTGGATGGCAATCCATTTAGACAAGGAAAAGTCTGTTATAAAACATTATGTTAAGTTATCCACATTACAAAAGCGGAGACGTTGTGCTGGGTTTATTGCCAGGTGCCTGGGGTACCACCTTGAGGTGAGGGCGAATGTCGACGGGATCAACGTATTTTTTGCACCCGCCTCTCATGAGCTTCGGTTCGTGGGTGTTCCCATATTAATACGGCCTTGTGCCTAACCTGTACACGTGGGGTACGTAGTAAATACCCCATGACAAAAAAAGAAGTCTTGATTTTACTTTCTCACTCTATAAAAATATATTTAAAAAAATACAAAAATACAAGACATTAATCCTTTTAGCAAAATAGAGGACGCGCGCGCACACGCACACACACACACACATACACACACGCACGCATACACACATACACACACGCGCACATACGCATTTAATTATACACAGCAAGTTATGGATATATCACAGTATGGTACTTATGGATATATCACAGTATGATAATTTAATCTTTACAACGTTTGATAGGTTTACTTAAGAGCTATTTCTAAAAAATTCAATCTGTAAAAAGTATAATAATCTTTTTTTAGAAGCTATTATAATATACTAACAGTACCCGCGGATATATCACAGTATGATAATTTAGTCTTTACAACGTTTGATAGGTTTACTTAAGAGCTATTGCAAATGATTCAATATGTATAACATAGGATACTAAAAAAAAGTGCTGGAAAAATATTCGCTTATCTGCCCTTGTCAAGAGAAGGTATTAATATACTAGCAGTACCCGCGGATATATCACAGTATGATAATTTAGTCTTTACAACGTTTGATAGGTTTATTTAAGAGCTATTGCAAAATGATTCAATATGTATAAAGTATAATAGTTTTGATTTAACTGTCTCACTCTTTTTTTTTCTTTATTTCTTTTTATCTTTTCATTGTGTCCGATTGGAACAGACGCTTCCGCGCGCCCACCACCTCACCCTATCATTCCTCTATTCTCTTTCTTTCTTCTTTCTTTCTTTCTTTCTTTCTTGTTGTATTTTTCTGTGTAGAATGTCCTTTTTCCTCTCTTTTTTTCTTCTTTATGATAAAGATGGAACGGCCCATTATTATTAAATTTACGAGACAATTGGATTTTTCGCTGAGATGAATCTATGATTTTGATAGCATGGGGCACGAAGGTTATTTTTTAATTGGATAATGTCGAAAAAATCAGCCCCCCCCCCTGGGGACAGCAAAATCCAGCCCACCCTACGGGTTAATAAGAATATAAAAACGTTAGGAATACAACACATTAATCATTTTGGCAAAATATCAAAATGATAGAGGACGCACACACACACACACACACTCGCATACACACACACACACACACACACACACACATACACGCACGCACGCACACACATACACACATGTAATTATATACAGCTAGCAGGACCTGTGGATATACCTCTGTATGATAATTTAATCATTACAACGTTTAATATGTTAACTTAAGAGCTATTGCTAAGTACTTCAATATGTAAAAAGTATAATAATCTTGATTTAACTCTTTATACTAGCAGAATCTGTGGATATACCACAGTATGATAATTTAATCATTACAACGTTTAATATGTTAACTTAAGAGCTATTGCTAAGTACTTCAATATGTAAAAAGTATAATAATCTTGATTTAACTCTTTATACTAGCAGAATCTGTGGATATACCACAGTATGATAATTTAATCATTACAACGTTTAATATGTTAACTTAAGAGCTATTGCTAAGTACTTCAATATGTAAAAAGTATAATAATCTTGATATAACTCTCTCTCTCTCTCTTTTTTATTTATTTCTTTTCATCTTTTCATTATGTTTATGATTAATGACAGATTAGGGTCATCGCTTCAGCGCGCCCACCGCCTCTCTCTATCTTTCCCTACTCTCTTTCTTTCTTATTGTATTTTTCTGTGTAACATGTCCTTTTTCTTCTCTTTATTTCTTTATGATAAAATGGAATGGCCCATTATTTAACCGAGATGATAACACAAAAAAAAAAAAAAAGAATTTGGCGGATAAGCAACAGCAGATAATCTGGATTGATACTTCTGCATTTCATCTTGAACAATTTGAACGGTCTCATTTTTAACTAGAAGGTGTCGCAAGATGATAACGGTCGTATGATTAAGGAACATGACTATCATTATATGGATCAATATTATTTTGGCTTAATATCAATATGATAGAGGACAAAAAGAGTTCATTTCTCAGAATTTTTTTTTTTTAGATGAGTCTTGATAATTAGCATTATTTGGATTATTCGGACTATTATCTTCATCTTCATTGTTATCTGTACAACGTATTTATGAAAAAAATTGAGTATCCATAAAGAATGAATTAATTTCAAAACTTTATCAGCATTAAATGGCCCACTGAAGTTGATATGCCGTAAAACAAACCAAATCAAATCAAATCCCTTCCTGAGAGGCATTATTATTATCGAAAGGAAATGCGCTCGGTTATATTTACCTCATACCCCACTTGTATGGACTGGGCACAAGGCCTTGTTTTAACGTGGGCCCACCCACAAGCCGAAGCTCATGGTGGGAAAGAATAAAAATTGCTTCGATCCCTTTGGCATTTCCTCACAAGAGGGGCGCCTCAGGCGATGGACAATAAACCCAGCCCTGCCCCTTTAATTCAAGGGGGCGGGTGTTGCCTGGGGGGATAGCCCCCCTGGGATCGACGCTATTATTTGACTCTCGACAAGTCCAGCGACCGAAGCTCGCTGGACCCCCGGCGTTAACCGGAGAACCGAGTGTGCAACGAGTATTAAAAAAAAAAAGATATGGAAATGTACTCGGGGGTTTATTTGTTTAACAACATATGATCTAATTGTGGATTATTTAATGTCAAAATTTGGTTAATTTAAAATAAAAACATTCCGAATAATCCAAATAATTCTAAAAGGTGCTCAATATCAAAACTAAGATGATTGAATATTTACATACTCCTCAGCAACGTTACTACAAGTTTCACGCACTTGTAAACAATCATGATTGACTTGTATGTCCTACTGTAAAAATCAGCACCAGTTATATCTAGGCTGCAAGTTCAATCCTGGTCAAGGGCGACAGTAACATAGAATAATAATTAACATAGAATAATAATTAATACAGTTTAACGACTTTACCCCAGCTATGGTTAGCGGAATGAGAACAGGATACCCCCGTGGACTAAATAAAGGGTTGGGTTCAAAGTTCTGTGATGGCTCCCGATTACGACAAGAAGGTTCCCGAGTTCGAGAAGACCCAAATAACACAAAAAGGGCTCAACATCGAAACTAAAATGAATGAATATTTGCATACTCGTTAGTAACGTTACTACCAGTTTCAAGCACTAAGAAACAATTACCATTGACTTGTATTTCCTACTGTAGTTATCTCTAGGCTGCAGGTTCAATCCTGGTCAAGAGCGACAGTAACATAGAATATTAATTAACATAAAATGATTATTAACACAGTTTAACACCTTTGCTCCAGCTATGGTTAGCGGAATGAGAACAAGATGCCCCCGTGGATTGAATAAAGGGTTGGGTTCAAAGTTCCCTGATGACTCCCGATTACGACAGGAAGGTTTCCGAGTTCGAAAAGAATGTTGCAGAGTTCGAGAAGACTCACGAGTTCAACGAAAATTACCTGAAGAAGGCCGGAGGGCACATTGACAGGAACGCTGTTCACATAACAAAAAAGATGAGGACAATAGTCCGAATAATCCAAGTAATACTAAAAAGTGCTCAATATCGAAACTAAAAAGAATGAATATTTACATACTCCTCAGTAACGTTACTATCAGTTTCACGCACTTATAAACAATCATCATTGACTTGTATTTCCTACTGTAAAAATCATGAAAAGTCCTTGAAAAAGACATTACAATAGATTTTACCCCCTTCACGAGCTAGTTTGGCATAGAATAACCCTGGATGGGTTGACATGCCTTTAAAATCAATCATAGACAATATTGGTTTCAATCCTCGTGATATGACATTCTTATAAGGTCGTATCTATAATTAGTATATATGGGTAAGAAGAAGAAGAAACAAGTGTTTGTTTGTTTAAACAAAACATTTTAATAAATAAATTCACGTACTGTTCTATAAGTTGATATATATATATATATATATATATATATATATATATATATATATATAGTCAGTTTTTTTTTTCATTAGATATATGTATGTATAAACATATAAATATGTATATGTGTATATATTGCATAAATGTGAATATATATATATATATATATATATATATATATATATATATATATATATATATATGATCATTATCCTATTTCATTATAGAGAAATATGTATATATATATATATAGTCAGTTTTTTTTTCATTAGATATATGTATGTATAAACATATAAATATGTATATGTGTATATATTGCATAAATGTGAATATATATATATATATATATATATATATATATATATATATATATATATATATATATATATATATCATATATAATATATATATATACATATATATATATATATATATATATATATATATATATATATTGGTTTGTTTTTGTTGGTTTTGAAGCTCAAAAGAAAAAAGAAGGTAACTATGATGATTACAATTTTTTTTCACATAAGAGCGTAAAGTAAAAAGTTTTGTAAAAACTCATATTTTAGAAATAAACTCTAAAGAAATTCTCGATATTAATTCATTAAATTCGTAAAGGGATATTTTTATAAACATAAAAGAAATAATTCTGATAATCCTAACAATATTTTTGAATAGTTTTATTCGTAAATAAATGAGTCTATTAAATTAAATTGACTATTTTGGTTAGTCTTAAATGCGAGAAAGTAAATATTTGTCTAATGTCTAATAATCCCACAATTACTTTGATATAAATTTATTCAAATAAAAAAGGGATATTATTATTATTATTGATATTATTATTAATATCGTTATCATTATTATTATTGAACTAAAGTTGGAAAATACTTGACTTTTTTTTTTGGTAAGTAATTGTTTTATTTCATCAATAAAAAATCTTTCTTTTTTTTTATTCATTTACTTTATTTATCTATTTTTCTATTATTATTATTATTATTATTATTATTATTATACATATATATATTTAATCACTTACTTGTTTTGTTCTTGTAAAAGTATTTCTAGTGTGTGCTGGGTTGAGTTTTAGAAGGTTATATATATATATATATATATAATAAAACATTTTAATAAATAAATTCACGTATTGTTCTATAAGTTGGGTTGGATTTATTTAGTTTCAAAAAAAAAGTTGGAATTCCCTGAGCGTTTTGCAAATTGTCTGTTTATCAGATGTTTCAATTTTGTTTTTATTGATTTTTTCAGAATAAATTATTTTCACAATTGAACAAACGAATATTACCAAAAAATTATCGTCGCTACCTTAAAAATATTCTCATGTCTGGCGTAAATTGAATTAACTTAAATGGATTTTGAGCCACCGATATGACTCACATTAAAATCCGATATATATATATATATATATATATATATATAGTCATTTTTTTTTTCATTAGATATATGTATGTATAAACATATAAATATGTATATGTGTATATATTGCATAAATGTGAATATATATATATATATATATATATATATATGATCATTATCCTATTTCATTATAGAAATATGTATATATATATATATATATATATATACACGCATATATATATATATATATATATATATATATATATACACACACACCAACGCTCATATATATATATATATATATATATATATATATGATATATATAATATATAATCTTGTTATAATGGAGATTGTGTGTTTTTATGTCTGTAACCGAAACTATATTACTATTCAAGTCACAATTCTCTTAGTTATTTACGTCATATTCTACAGGATTTTATTTTTATTTAAACCTCAATTATTAATAAAATTGTCTTACATTATTAACACTGTTGACAATATCTACATACTAATCACATGCAATTGTATTTATATATACTACAAAATAAGAGTTTACAGTGTGAATGGGGAGGCTAATTTGCATATTGATATAAAAAAATCTAATTTTAATAAATATGTGCTTAGTATTACTGATTTCTAATTATTTGGTTTTATCTTAATGAATATTAGCAAAAATCTCAGAGATAAATTTTGAAAGAAATCCATTAACAAGAAGAAATAACTGTAATTTTATCCTTTACTTCCTATTTTAACTAAATAGTTAAATTAGGAAAATTTAGCAATGAAAGACGAGAAGAGTAAGTTTCAGTTGTTCTATTGTTTGATTATACACCTTCAGTTTCAAATATTTTTATTTGCATTCTTATTTAGTTTCATAAGCCTTTCTAATTTGATACAATATTTTATTACATTAAAACTTAAATACTTGCACCCGGAGGGTGCATATATTTGCTAGTATATATATATATATATATATATATATATATATATATATATATATATAAATAAAATTAAATTATTATTCAATTATTTATATTATATATATATATATATATATATATATATATATATATATATATATATATATATGAGTATAGATAAAAAGATATGAAAACACCACAAAATGCTGTTAAAGTGAAAACATTTTATAACATATTCTTAGCTGATATTGAACAATATTTCGATTTTATTAAAATCATCATCAGAGCTTGTTTATACTCCGTGTTGTTAAGAGCGGAGACAAATGTCACATGTGTTCAAAACAAAAACCTTGATGTTGCAAAAATGAAAAAAAAAAGTTATACAATAATTTCGAAAGTGACGCATTTTTCTCGGTCATCAGATTATGTAAATCTTATTGTAACAGTTTTTTAAAAAAAGAAGACATATTAACAAGTTTGACACTAGACGAATTCTCTTATTCAAAACGGGATGAGTATTAGCCTGTTGACGGTTGGTCTTCAACAGATTTATAGAAAAAGAATTTTTATTTTTGTAATTAATATTGTAAATTTTCTATTTTTTGTTTTTCTTATATATAAAGTAAAAAAGTATGAACGGTTGTAATGTTTTATTTTTATTTTTTGGACAATGTGAAAATTTAAAATTTGTTGGCAATTATATAACGGAAAATGTCATGTGAAAGGGATTTTATGGTTTCTGACTCCAAGTGTCACTAAATAAGGAGATATATTAAAAAAGCCTTGTCTTTGGGGGTATGGTTTTATGGGTAAGAATAACGCAAGATTCTATAATTCTACGTAGTGTTCTATCGGGTTAATATTTTGGCACCTTTAAAGTCATAGGTATGGTTATGATCAAAAATATGTTTAGCTAGGGCGTTGTTTAGAAAACCTCGTTTAATATGGTATTTGTGTTCCGATAGACGTTTAGATAAGGATCTGGAAGTCTCGCCTACATATTTTTTGTTACAATTTAAACAATCAATTGTGTAGACTCCAGCTTCAGAATGTGTGTGTTTATGATTATTTTTGTTCTATAAAATGTTTATGACTGTTTTAGTGGAGTGAGTGACTGTTTTAATACCTATCTTTTTTTAGGTTTCTATTCATTTTATCAGTGATAGGCTTATTAGAAAGTATGATGTACCTATCAGAGTCGTTATTATTGTTATGTTGTGTGTTATTGGGAGATGTAATGTTATTTTTTCTACTATGTATTTTAAATGCCTTTTTTTTAGCACGGTGTATGAAATTTAAAGGGTATTGTAGTTTAAGAAAAGACTTTTCGATAATATTAAATTCTTCATCTAAATGTTTCTTATTGCATATCCCGAGTGCTCTCAGAAAGAAACCAATTATGATACCACTTTTTATCTTAGTGTTATGGTGGGAATAGAAATGGATGTAGTCATTTTTGTTGGTATTCTTATGATAAACTTTAAATTCTAAAATGTTGTTATTGTTTATAATAAGTGTGTCTAAAAATGGGGGGGGGTTATGTATAGCGCCTTTCCCATCAATTCTCCTTCTTCCAGCCTCCACATCCATTAATATAATTTGAAAAACTGGAACACATCACCCCTGATGATGGCACTTCGAAATGCCGAAAGTACTCGGGACATGAACTTTGGTGGACTAATCCACGAATTCCACTCAAATATTGAAAAGTTGGCCAGAAAACTTGAAAAAAATCACAAATAAAATTGTTAAACAGGAGATGTGTCTTTTGTTTAATTCAACACACACACACACACACACACACACACACACACACACACACACACATATATATATATATATATATATAGTTTGGCAACTTACAATATATAACTTCACTACCCAACCGGCGCAGACGGGTACTTTAGCTAGTAGTTAAAATAAATGAAACGAATGGGGGAAAAGTGAAAAACAATGACTGAAGATAATTTTGAAATGCCCGACTTTGGGAAGAATGTAAGCTTTTCGCAACAAAAAATACTCTTGCTTTATGAGAAAGGTAACAAAAATCGATTTTATTTTTTATTATAGCCACTTCCTGACAGTAGTTACACCATTTTAAAAATCTACAAGCTCCCCCCCTTCTCTTTGTAAATAACACAGTGAAGAAAATTACCACACTCCACGACCATCTTCGTTGTCTGGTTCAGGCCTTTTTTATGACAGTTATTTATTTGTGTTCGTATTAAAAAGAAAAATGGCTGACAAATGTTATTGGGATAGTACGCATGCGCATATGTTTCTTTCTTTCTTTTTTCTTTCTTTCTTTCTTTGTATCAATTTCTGTTTACTTTCTTGTTTTTCTCTTCTTTCTTTCTTTCTTTCTTTCTTTCTTTCTTTCTTTCTTTCTTTCTCTTTCTATTTAGTTTCCTCTTTTTCTTTCTTTCTTTCTTTCTTTCTGTCATTCATTCTTTCTTTCTCTTTCTGTTTAGTTTCTTCTTTTTCTGTCTGTCTTTCTTTCTATCTTTCTTTCTTTCTTTCTATCTTACTTTCTTTCTATCTTTCTTTCTTTCTTTCTGTCATTCATTCTTTCTTTCTCTTTCTGTTTAGCTTCTTCTTCTTTCTTTCTTTCTTTCTTTCTTTCTTTCTTTCTTTCTTTCTTTCTTTCTATCTTTCTTTCTTTCTTTCTTTCTGTCATTCATTCTTTCTTTCTTTTTCTGTTTAGTTTCTTCATTTTCTTTCTGTCTTTCTATCTTTCTTTCTTTCTATTTTTCTTTCTTTCTTTCTGTCATTCATTCTTTCTTTCTTTCTTTCTCTTTATGTTTAGTTTCTTCTTTCTATCTTTCTTTCTTTCTTTCTTTTTAGAAAGAAGATGAGAGTGTGTCGCCGGGGAAAATATATTTATCTTTTTTTATTGATGACGTAGTTGTTTTTGTTGTTTCTTTCTCAGCAAATTGGACAAATTGCTTACTAAATATAACGTGTTGAATTTTAATGATTTTCAGATCGAATACATGCATGGGTTCGTACATTTGGCTGCCACAGTGAACACTAGTGGTCAATCTGCTCTTCGCAGGGTAACCTAAGCCTGTACTTGTGCAAGTATAAAGTGATATAGTCATGTAGGGATGATAGGAAATACATAGAAAGATTGATATATATGAACATAATGGGATACCTACAACCAGAATAATATATATATATATATATATATATATATATATATATATATATATATATGAAGTGAAACAAAAAGTGCGAAATACATATCAGTTTAAAATAAACGAGAAATTCTGGTGAAGCCTGCTGGTGTAATGGTTAGAGTGTCCGCCTGTCAGCCTGATAGGTAGGGTTCGAATCACGCACAAAGCACTGCCCTGACTATAGCTCTGCTGGTGAGGCCTAATAGGCTGAAATGTACATACAGAGATCGACTTTTTCTCGATTTGTTTACGCTTTACATTTAAACCGATATGCACGCCTAATTCATTTAATTATAATTAATTAATTATCAAATTAGGTATGACTTTAATTAAGCACATAATCTTCCAAAAATATATATATATATGTATATATATGTATATATCTATATTGGTTTGGAGGTTGATTTTGAAGGCTATCACAATGCAGGTGTAAAGAAAAAATAATAAGGTAACAATGGTGTTGTTTGTAAACCTGTAATTTATTCTTGATATTTCGAGATAAAATCTCTTTTTCAGAAGAACACTGGAACTGAAGTCGTTGTCGTCTTGTTATGGCATTTTTAGTTATATGAATGTTTTTTTTTAATGTTACAGATGGTATTTTTTATAACTGTATTCTCGTGTTTTTTTCTTTACACCTGCATTGTGTAGCCTTCAAAACCAACTTCTAAACAAATATATACACAATGCTTCAAGCAAATTATAAAACCCTTATATATATATATATATATATATATATATATATACTTTGGTGCGGTACCAAGTTTCTTGGTACAAGGTGAATCTAGGTGGGTCCTAATTCTCTACCAGTAGTTTTGTTTGGAGAGTTCAGGTTCCGTATGAGAGCTCAATGTTTAATTATTGTAAACAGAGCAAAGTTATTTGGGAATAAAAAGGCCTTAAATACCATGGGTATCGTGGTTATGGACCATTTCCACTCGCGAGTATGCTCACGAGCTTCTTCAGACCACTGATATATTTTATTTAGACAGGCACATGGCCAAACTCATACGGAACCTGAACTCTCCATGAGTTTGGCCATGTGCCTGTCTAAATAAAATATATCAGTGGTCTGAAGAAGCTCGTGAGCATAATCGCGAGTGGAAATGGTCCATAACCACGATACCCATGGTATTTAAGGCCTTTTTATTCCCAAAATATATATATATATGGTAGGTAAAAGGATAGTGAACAAAAAATAATAACTCAAAACAAATCTAAGAGTTGAAATATTTCGTCCTATTCATAAGGACATCTTCAGTCAAATGATTTTTATTCAAAGCAAAAATTACGTACATGTGATTTGATGAGGAGTGAGTTAGTAGCGGAAATGAACGGTAGGGGGGTTAGGGGCGGAATAAGGGATGAGGATAACATGAATGAAATGTAGGGAAAGTTTACAGGAAGCAGGGTAGAGGCTAGGAGCTAGATGGTCAAAGGGGTAGGTCGGGGGAGACGGGTTTATGGTAGTGGAGTGTTTGATGCCAGGGGAAGGTAAGGAGGAGGGGAGAGTTGGGTGACATTAGGTCACTGGATCAGTTTTGTGGTAGAGTAGGGGGAGACGTAATTTTTGCTTTGAATAAAAATCATTTGACTGAAGAGGTCCTTATGAATCGGACGAAATATTTCAACTCTTAGATTTGTTTTGAGTTATTATTTTTTGTTCACTATCCTTTTACCTATCTCATACTGTCGGATTCTACTACATCCATCCTATCTTCATATATATATATATATATATATATATTGATATAATGGAATGACTGGTCTTCCTCGTACCTCAGCAGTGGTGGTGGGGCTTGTTAAGTATCTGGCCGGCATCCTTAGTTTCAGATGTAGTAAATAAGTAAGCAAGCCAATAAGAATCCGGTGTTATAGTATTCTTTGTAAGTCCGACGTCCAAGATAATCCAAATAGCAATGAGCCAAGATTAAGAATCAGACCTCTATAAATACACCAACAGCAGCAGCAGCAGTGCCAGTGATTGGACAATAGGAATCATTCTCAGGTCACGTGATAATCGACGAGTCTATATTTAGGAGTGACCATTTGCCCCATGCCTTTATATCACAAAATTTCAACACGCCCCCTTTTTTTATATAATGGTGGGCTTTTTTATTCAACAATATTAAATCCTTCCATTGAGGAAAATTACAATCGATTACAATCGACAATCATTTCATTCAGAAATGTTTACAATAAAGTCATTAAGAAATTTGTAATTTCAATTTTGTAGTAAAAGCAAAAATACTATTACTATTACTAATCTTAGATTTTCCTAACCCTATTTTGTAAAAAAAAAAAAATATTAATTATTATTATTATTATTATTATTATTATTATTATTATTATTCCTAATTCCTAGTCTTATTACTGCAAAACGTTACTGTCAAAAGTTAGTATTGGCCCCTTTTGGGGGTTTCTTCTTTTTTATTTATTTATTTATTTTTTGTTTTTTTTTTTTTTGTTTTTTGGTTGTGTTAATTCAAAAAATACAATACTATACAGTACAATACAATGTAATACAAGTTTCTTTGAAGCAGGGTGTGGGCGCGACCAGTGTGCGCCCAAGCGTGACCAGCACTGGTCACTTAAGCCGTCAATTTTGAGCACTCATTTTTTCTATAAGTTTTTTTCACTGGCCTGGTCCAGCTAAAGACTCTTCTTTTTTACAGCCTGTTGGATAGTGCGACCTCATCTTTCGAATCATCTTCACTTCACTTAACCACAAGGATCCCGGGGCTGGATTAATTTTACCTTGGCTCTGGGCTTCATCATCAAAAGGAAAAAAAAAAAGGAACATACAAAAAGAAGGTAAGGGAGCTTTTTCCCCCCTTTTTTTTTTCATTTGCCTGAATGGCCGACCGGGATCCCGGCTCGGCCATGAAGGCCCTCTTTAAATCCCCTGATAAAGGGGAACAAGTTGACTTACAAAAAAAAGACATAACACCAACTAAGACAAGTGGGGGCTCTCCGAAAAATGTGTGGAGCGCGCCCCCAAAACTAAGTGTCGACGTTAAAGCGATGCTCCAGCGGGCAAAAGCCATCTTCTCCGACGTAATGGAGAAGGGGCTAATGTTCAATTTGGAGCAACTGAAACAAGACACACAGAAAAGAACTGTGACGGTCTTTTTAACGGACAAAAAGACCAAAAAGAAGCGTTAGAACCGGCAAAGACTTGGTGTGGAAGACTCTCACCAGCCTGGGAATTAAGGCCCAGCAAATTGTAGCTGGACCCTTCTTTCCTTTATGGGATGTTCTGCTGCCGACTGAAGAAGACGCCGTCGCCCTGACAATGAAAACTCAGGAGACAAAGGAATACTTTGTCAGAGTCGAATACTTAGGGCGACGGAGGACCACGGTAGCGGTTCAGGAGGTGCCATATTATCTCATTGGAGATAATATCATGGCTTATTTAAGTCATTTCGGCGATATCGTCGACGCCGTACATGACAATAAGTCCGGGGTATGGAGCTTCGAGATAATGTTAGATACAGAAGCCTTCCGCTCTATACCCAACTGGTTGGTCGTGGAAGGACGCCGCCTCCCCGTCATTGTTACGGGGAGGAAACCCGTGTGTTGGCGTTGCGGTGAAACTGGTCACCTTGCCGCAAAGTGCCAGGGGAAGAAGGCCCCCTTATCGGCGCCCTCCAAAAACCAAAATACCCCCCACCAGCCGAGGCGACGGTAACAAAAGAGGCTCACGTAGTCTCGCCTACCGTTATTCCGACCACCTCTGAGACTCCCTCCGTGATACCCACAGAGGAGTCAAAGGGGGAATGGGTGACGGTAGGTAAAGGTGGGAGGAAGGGCCAACCAGACGCACCTCTATCCCCTAGAGATATCCGGGTAGTAACAGACAAATGCGGAGAGACCCCACGGTCGTATGCCACCCAGACCAAGGTCACTTGCTCCAGTCCCGGGAAAGAAAAGTTTGAAAAACTTCTCGCCTGGAAGAAAGAACTGGACCAGGCCAAATCATCCACCAAGGCCACTTCACCCCAGAAAGGATGTCCTCGCTCCACCCTACCAATCTCACCAAAGACCCAGAGGGTTATAAAACCCCCAACACCCTCATCAAAGCAGACTGACATGCCACCCCCAAAACTGACTATACTTGGCCATAAGGGGGCTCATCCCACTCCGCAACCATACAACAAAACCACACCCAAACAAACGCCCAAACACACCCCAACAAATTCAGCCCACTCCACACCAAGACCATCTCCCAGGAATATCACCCCCAAATCATCCCCAGCAACCCCAATCACTCCAGCAAACAATAAAAGGCAACGGAGCCCATACCGTTGGCAGCTCGGAGGACGAGCGGCCCATCCAAAAAAAGAAAACGCCTTTTGGGGGGGGTTAACATATGTAGAGAGGAGGAGGACATCCTCATAAAAGACTCAACCACCCCGAGCAAAACGATGAACAATTTGACCCTCCACAATTTCAAATCTCTTAATAATTTGGATGCGGAGGATCCTCAAAACTTCCCCAATGCGTGGGTTTTCTCAGCCATCCGATCGGGCCGGAAGTCTGGTAAAATCATGGCTATGCTGCAAGAAGCCAACGAGGCTTTCGGCCCGATCGCATGCTTATTGCCTGAGGGGGGTGAAATGAAGTGCGAGCCGGGGAGGGTCCCTATAAGATTGCACCCCTCCCTATATAGGGCTTTAAAGCTAACATACCCTAGAGACATCGGCGGTCTCGCCTATGACGGAGCATTCACTGATGCTCTGGGTTTCGGTTCATTGAGCCAGACCGTCGGTGTCCTGTCCCCGGACATGTTTAGTCCAAGGCCCCAACACCTGCAACTCTCTTAATGGATCTAAGGTTAGCAAGTCTGAATGCTCGTGGCTTGAGGTCAGAATCAAAAAGGTAACAGCTCTTTTACTGGCTTCGAGACCGTGAGATGGATATATGTTGCTTACAGGAGACCCGCTTTGATTCGAACCTCCATGAAGAGATTCTGTCAAGGGATTACGATTCCTTTTCAGCATTTTTTGATGGTCGTGCCAGAGGAGTCACTTGGTTGTTTAGCAGAAACCTTCATGCTGTATGTTCTTTTGTTTTTGCAGATCCGGCTGGAAGGCTTTGCGTGGTGGATGCTACCATAAAAGGAAGGGAGTTTCGCTTCATCGGTGTTTTTTGGGCTCAATGTCACGAGTGAGCTACCTGGTTTTTTTCAGCGCATCGAGCCCTATGTGACATCATCCAAACGGGTAGTTTTAGTGGGCGATTGGAACGCCGTCCTTGACCCCAAGATAGACAGAGGGGATGTTAGAGGGAATACTAACAATCTGGATGCCAAATACTTCAGGGAGTTTGTCGACAGATTTGATCTTGCCGACAAGCTCCGTGAGGAGCATCCAGATCGGGTAGTATGGACTTGGACCGGTAGAGGCGCCTCTGGTCGTCAGCTCTCCAGCTACATTGACCGAGTGTTAGTCAGGAGAGTCGACTTAGAACTTATAGATGGTCCAAGTTTTGAGGCGTTAGGTAGCTCTGATCATAGGATGGTCTCTGTCAGGCTAAAACTAGATAGGGTTAGGGCTAGGAGGTCTGGCTATTGGAAACTTAATGCTTCCTTTTTGGAAGATAAAAATTTCCTTAGTCAGCTAGAACTAACTATTAAGCGTGAATTGACGGGGGCGGTTATCGGGAACAGGTGGTGGTCTAGGCTTAAGGATACTATTAGATCCTTTGCTGCCGATTATGGTAGAAGACTCAAGCTAGATAGACAGCGGAGCAAAGGTTGTTAGAGAATAGGCTAGATACGGCTGTGAGGGAGGGAGATAGTTTAGCCACTAACATAGTTAAGGCTGAGCTGGCTTCCACTAACCACAAGAAGTATCAAGCTCAGGTAGTTAGGGCCAGGTTAAAAAGAATGTCTTGCGAGGCGACGAACATGGCTCAAGATCTGCGGACAGAGGAGCTGAGAGCTGCCACTCAGAGGCATATCGCGAGTGTTACATCGCCGGACGGACAGTGTCGAATCACAAACAAAGGTATCTGTGGGGAATTCAGGGACTACTACCAGAAGCTCTTCACCAGGGAGCCCGGACTGAGCTCGGCTCAGTTCGACACCTATCTTGCCGACTTTCCTCGCTTCAGGAGACGGAAGTGGCTGGGTGTGAGGAGCGCATTACAGAGGACGAAATCCAGCAGGTGCTGAAGTCGGTCGGGTTGGAGAGGACTCCTGGAATCGATGGTCTCCCCTACGAAGTGTACTTGAGGCTGTCGCACATGTTTGTACCCTTGCTGGCGACTGTTTACAACAACTGGATGAAGCAGGGGACTATTCCCCAACGCTTCACCCGAGGGGTTGTGAAGTTGCTTCCAAGAACAAACATGGTGGGGATGGGGTTAGTAACTTTCGCCCTTTGACGATGTCGAACACAGACTTGAAGATTCTGGCGAAGATCTTAGCAGATCGTTTGCAGTCTGCCCTGCCTAGTCTAATAGCTCCCGAACAGTCTTGTGCTGTAAAGGCTGGACTATCCAGGACAGCCTTCATATGATTCGCACGATTATAGACAAAGTCGACGGTAGAGCCGCGCTGATCAATTTAGATCAGTCCAAGGCCTTCGATAGGGTTGACTATGGGTTTTTGGAGGCTGTTCTTGCTACGGCCGGCTTTGGCGTGGGTTTTCGTAGTTGGATTCGGCTTCTGTATGCGTCCCCGGAGTCATGGTGGAGGTGAATGGAGTAAGATCGAAACCCTTCACCTTATCTCGATCTATTCGACAAGGTTGTCCGCTGTCGCCCTTGCTGTACGTTCTTGTGTTGGAACCCTTCCTGCGCAAGATAAGGGCGAACCCGGTCCTTGCACTTCGGCCAAGTATACCGCCTACGCTGACGATGTAACCTTGCTTGTAACGAGCTGTGCCGAGGTGGAGGAGGTCAGCGTAGAATTGGGAAGATATGAAGCTGTGACAGGGGGCAGAATTAACCGTGACAAGTCGGTAGGTCTACGGTTGGGTTCGCGGAAGGGTTGTGCTCTTCCCGGCCCCTTCAGCTGGACGGACGGGCCGTGCAAGATACTCGGCGTCTGGTTCGGTCCTGATCTACAGCTGGAGAAAAACTGGTCGGAGGTGCTTGAAAAGGTCGTGGCCACTGCCGGCATATGGTCACGGAGAAGGCTTTCCTTTTTTTTGATGGGTTTATTTAAAGGAGTATGACGGGCAAACACAAACATCATCTGCGAGAGACGCCTGCACTGGCTTGGCCATGTCAGGAGAATGGACGAAGGCCGCATCTCCAAAGATGGTGAATTAGTAGAAGGCTCCCGACGGGTAGGGACACCATACCTACGCTTTAAAGACGTCTGTAAAAAGGGCATGA
>CM042159.1:89026720-89039220 GCA_023376005.1 Doryteuthis pealeii | reverse complement strand
GCCGATAATTTTTTGGAGAATAAGTGCTTAATTGGAGTCGTACCTAATTTTGAAAATTAATCAATTAATAATAAATTAGGCGGGAATACCTATTAAATGTATGGCTAAACAAATCGAGAAAAATCAATCTCTGTATGTACATTTCGGCCTATTAGGCCTCATCAGCAGAGCTATAGAGACTTAAAATTCATATATATATATATATATATATATATATATATATATATATATATATATGAATTTTAAGTCTGACTTTTTATTTATTATTGGAAATATTTTACAGAGAAATGAAATGGAATACTGAAAGAAAGAAAAAATAGAAAGAAAAAAGCATCAATTTATCTAATGAAGTTAGATGCAGATGGAAAAGGCCATAAATATGGCCAATACGCTATGCACAAGAAATATAATAGAAAATATAGAAATATATACACTACAGTGTGGGATTGTCACTGTTTCAGCTTTTACTGGAACGGGGTGCCAAAATTCAGTATTATTGGAAGAGTGCTCAATATAAAAAAATAGAGCTATTAAATAATATAATAAAATATATAAAAGTTTTATATATCTATTTATTTGATGACAAAGGAACAGTCACAACCATTTGGTTTCATGCATGCGTAAACGCAAACAATCTTCAGGTGACGTTGTTTCAAATGCCTGAAGATTGTTTGCGCTTACGCATGCATGGAACCAAATGGTTGTGACTGTTCCGTTGTCATCAAATAAATAGATATATAAAACTTTTATATATTTATTTTATTATATATATATATATATATATATATATATATATATATGAATTTAACATTTTGAAAAAACAATTAGTAATTATTATCTGCTGACAGAATCTGTTTCGACCGCTTAGTAGAAGGGTCATCATCAACGAGCAAAATATATGAAAGAAAGAATATATTTTGCTCTTTGATGATGACCCTTCTACTAAGCGGTCGAAACAGATTCTGTCAGCAGATAATAATTACTAATTGTTTTTTCAAAATGTTAAATTCATTCTGTCGGATTAATTTCCATTTATTTACACACACACTATATATATATAAGAGACCAAGAATGACTTCAGGATTATTTCGGTTTATTGGACCAATTCCTCAATAGTAAGCAATTTTATTTTTCTAAAACTCTCGGAAGTTTTTTCGACGGCTGCGTACATAATAGAAAAAAACATAAAATAGTATCCTTAATGTCCCTTAAAACCCTACATATATATTATAAAGTTTTTAAATGCCATCCTTGGCCAGTTGAAAGGGGCTTAAAGAAAGTCCTGTGTTATGGAATCCTTTGGTAAGCGTATAAGTCTTAACCTGCGTATTGGTAAAGGTCCAGTGATTTAATCCTATGTCCGTCATCAAAGAATGCGACAGTAATTATGACCAGTAAGGTCGGTGTAAGTATTGTATCAGCCTCATTGTACTGCCAGTGATTGGCCAAGAGTTAGATCATATAATTCTGGCCTAGTCTATAAGTAGGAGCGGGCATCTAACACACACCTTATATCTAAAAAATCTCAACACACACACACACACACACACCACACACACACATATATATATATATATATATATATATATATATATATATATATATATAAAAGGAAGAATTCAGAATTTTTTCGGTTTTTATGGACTAAAAAAACAACACTAATGAGACGAAGAATTACTTCCGAATTCTTTCCGTTTCTAAGGACCATCCTACTATTTTTCGACGGCTGTGTTCATAATAGAAAAAAAAACATAAAATAGTATCTTTATGTCCCTTAAAATCATATATATATATATACACACACACACATATATATATATATATATATATATATATATATATATATATATATATAAAAGAATTCAGAATTTTTTCGGATTTTATGGACTAAAAAACCCACTAAAGGTTGTTTTTTTTTTCTATAAACGAAAAAGAAAAAAATGCGAAGTTTATCCGACGGATGTGTTGT
Source organism: Doryteuthis pealeii (assembly GCA_023376005.1). Classification (NCBI taxonomy): domain Eukaryota; kingdom Metazoa; phylum Mollusca; class Cephalopoda; order Myopsida; family Loliginidae; genus Doryteuthis; species Doryteuthis pealeii. The sequence continues at coordinate 89,037,251 of CM042159.1, read as the reverse complement.
TGATAATAGACAAAACGTAAAATAATATCTTTAATGTCTCTTAAAAATCGTGTGTGTGTCGCCCGTGGGCGTGAAACTAAGAGTACATTCAAATGTGGAAAATCTTATTTGATGGATGTTTTCATGAAACACTCTATCCAACTTTTCGATTCGGAGGAAATAATTGAACTAAAAGATCAGCCTTAAGCTTAAAAATCAGATTAAAAAATAAAAGTATCTCAGGTGAGATTTACTTTTGAAATATCCTGTTTTGTAATTATAAAAAATAAGTGAACATTCCTTTTTGCTTCTATTCAAAATCATCTTAAATATTGTTATTGTTTCAAATGAAATAATATACAGTCAAAACGGGTATTATTATTATTATTTTACTATATAAAAATGCATTGGTAATGATTTTTATAATAAAAATGCATTGGAAATGATTTTTTACTATAAAAATGCATTGCAAATTATTTTTAATATGAAAATGCATTGCAAATGATTTTCAATATGAAAATGCATTGGAAATGATTTTTACTATGAAAATGCATTGGAAATGATTTTTACTATAAAAATGCATTGGAAATGATTTTTACTATGAAAATGCATTGGAAATGATTTTTACTATGAAAATGCATTGGAAATGATTTTTACTATAAAAATGCATTGGACAATGATTTTTACTCTGAAAATGCATTGGACAATGAAAATGCATTGGACAATGATTTTTACTGTGAAAAAAAATGCATTGGACAATGATTTTTACTCTGAAAATGCATTGGACAATGATTTTACTATAAAAATGCATTGGACAATGATTTTTACTACAAAAATGCATTGGACAATGATTTTTACTGTGAAAATGCATTGGACAATGATTTTTACTCTGAAAATGCATTGGACAATGATTTTTACTCTGAAAATGCATTGGACAATGATTTTTACTGTGAAAATGCATTGGACAATGATTTTTACTATAAAAATGCATTGGACAATGATTTTTACTGTGAAAATGCATTGGACATATGATTTTTACTATAAAAATGCATTGGACAATGATTTTTACTTCGAAAATGCGATGGACAATGATTTTTACTGTGAAAATGCATTGGACAATGATTTTTACTGTGAAAATGCATTGGACAATGATTGTTACTATAAAAATTCATTGGACAATGATTTTTACTACAAAAATGCATTGGACAATGATTTTTACTATAAAAATGCATTGGACAATGATTTTTACTATGAAAATGCATCGGAAATGATTTTTACTATAAAAATGCATTGGAAATTATTTTTACTATGAAAATGCATTGGACAATGATTTTTACTAGGAAAATGCATTGGAAATGATTTTTACTATAAAATAATATTATTTTATTATTAAAAAATTTGCATGCTAATCTACACGTAATTCTTATATTCCTCCTTAAACATTTCCATGCTATTTCTCTGATTTTTTTTAGATGAGGCTTGATAATTAATATCATATCGATTATTCGGACTATTGTCCTCATCTTCATTGTTATCTACCCAACTAGGTTAAGATTAAATAATTACTATTTAATAACCATTGGGATATAACGTAAAATCACTTAGGGAATTGTTGACCTTGCTGGTTACGTAGTTTTGGTTATATCTCCATTATAATAATAAGATATTTGCTCTTGAACTGTAAAAACAATCTCCTGATTTGTAATTATCAAAAAGAAATGCTCATCCCTTTTTGCTTCTATGCAAAATCCTTTTAAATATCTACATGAATACTCGTATTCCTTAATTGAACGACCGTTATCATCTTTATATGGGTTTTTAGTTTTTTCTTTCTTTCTTTTTGTTATGCTAACTTTTGACCACAGTGTCACTGGTTTTAGTGATAATGTACAGTGGCTACATTTCTTTTCTCTCAGATTCTTCCCCTGATGAGTTAATAAGCGAAACTTAAGTTGGTAGTACCTGACACATTAATATTATTGTTAATATATATATATATATATATATATTAACAATAATATTAATCATATATATATATATATATATATATAGTGTCATCCACAGACACATGTTTCGACTTATCAAGTCTCTTCAATGTGGCTAGACACTTGTAAGCTACCTTCAGCCGGGATTGAAATCCGATCGGTTCAGTGTCAGTCAGACACCTTAACTGCCAGGGTGTCATTACCTACAGAATACGAAGGGGATTTTAACTGTTTTAATACACACTGTGTGTATGTAAAGGCCATCATAGAGTGCTCCAACACTTATATAGGAGAGCGTTGCGTTTACGCTGTAGTTGGCGGTCGTCAGCGGACCCCCCCCCCAAGTGTTCAAACGTAGGGGGGATGGAGAGCATATATATTGAAGTATTTATGTAGTTAATATATATATATATATATATATGAGGAAAAATGGGTAAAGAAAAGAAATGTAGATGGATAAAATGAATTTAATCGATATCACGTTAATCGATATCACTTACACATGTGTTTCGGTCAGTTTATGTGTGTGAACGGTCTATCTTAACTCTATTCTCAGCGTTCCAAATTTTAAAAAATTCGATTTTCGAATATTTCCAAAAATCTCTGTTGTTTTTTTTTGTTTTGTTTTTTTTCTTAACGAATTTTTTCATTCAAAATAAATGTTCACTCTGGTCGATTCTTCTATGTGTGCGAAATATTTTCACACACATAAACTGACCGAAACACATGTGTAAGTGATATCGATTAATGTGATATCGATTAAATTCATTTTATCCATCTACATTTCTTTTCTTTACTCATTTTTCCTCATATTGTCGGATTCAATTCCTTTTCCATTTTCATATATATATATATATATATATATATATATATATATATATATATTGGTTAGGAGGGGTTGATTTAGAAGGCTATCACAATGCAGTTTGGAATAAATAAAAAATAATAATACGGTAACAATGGTGTTGTGTGTTGACCTGTATTTTTTATTATTTCTTGAATTTTCGAGGTAATACCTCTTTATCAAAAGAATTGAACTGAAGCAGTACAGCTATGGCATTTCTTCCTAAATGAATTTCTTCCTAAATGAAAAAAAAAAAAAAAAATTCATTTAGGAAGAAATGCCATAGCTGTACTGCTTCAGTTCAATTCTTTTGATAAAGAGGTATTACCTCGAAAATTCAAGAAATAATAAAAAATACAGGTCAACACACAACACCATTGTTACCGTATTATTATTTTTTATTTATTCCAAACTGCATTGTGATAGCCTTCTAAATCAACCCCTCCTAACCAATACATACACAATGCTTCAAGCAAATTATGAAACTCTCTTATATATATATATATATATATTATATATATATATATATATATATATATTCATCCATACTATCTAATTTCATTTCAAACCATGAATATGACGGAGAATTTTAATTACTTATAGGTAGCTTATACTAATCCATCATAAATGTCTAATCTTTGTCTAGAATAAATGCCTAAGGTAGTAACAAACACATACTTACAAAGACACACACATAGAGATCACCCTCTTTCTCTCTCTCTCCCTCTCTCTCTCACACACACACACTCTCTCTTCTCTCTCTCTCTCTCTCTCTCTCTCTCTCTCTCATATATATAATTTTATGTATTTATTAATAATAAGAGTGGTCAAGATCATTGAAGGAGCAAATGTGTAAGTTATGATAGCTTACAATCAACTTAGAATGATTGGTTACTGACATTTACCAAGCACCTTTGCCTCTATGTCAACACACACAAATACACACATTAATATATATATATATATATATATATATATATATATATATGACTCATCTGAAGATTGCGTAGGCATGAAACTTAAAGTTATGAGTTTAAATCATCCATAATATCATAATATTGATTATATATATATATATATATATATATATATATATATATATATATCTTATTATAATGGAGATTGTGTGTTTTTATGTCTGTAACCGAAACTATATTACTAATCGAGTCACAATTAACATAGTTATTTACATCATATTCTCCATGATTTTATTTATATTTAAACCTGAATTATTATTAAAATTGCTTCACCTTTTTATTAGTGTTGTCGATATCTACATATAAATAACATGCAATTGTATTTATATATACAAAAAATAGCGGTTTGCAGTGTGAATGGGAAGGCTAATTTGCATATTGATATTAAAAATGTGATTTTATTAAATGTGTGCTTAGTATTATTGATTTCTAATTGTTTGGTTTTATTTTCATGAATATAAGCAAAAATCTCTTCAATGAATCTTAAATGAAATCCAATAACAAGAAAAAATAACTGTCATTTTATTCTTTATTTCCTAATTTAACTAAATTGTTAAATACGTAAAATTCAGCAATGTAAGACGGGAGTGATGGAAAAGTAAGTTTCATTTCTATTGTTCTATTATACCCCCACTCTGTTACATATATTTTTATCTGCCTTCTTATTAGACTTTCTAATTTAATACGATATTTCATTACATTAAAACCTAAATACTTGCACCCGGAGGGTGCATATATTTGCTAGTATATATAATTCCCCTTATATGTACGTTTGAATTCTCAATTTGGTTGAATCCTATTAGGTAAACACTTGATATCACACACACACACACACACACACACACACACACACACACATATATATATATATATATATATATATATATAGGGCGTTCGCGATAGATTTGACATATTTATATTTGGTTATCTCTATATGTATTGAATCGATTCTTTTCTAAGTCATGACAAACTATTGACATGTACTCATTGAGCATGCGTGCTGAGGTTACTGGTAGAAAAGAGAATGGAAGGGAATTATTTTTGCTTTCGGCACTTTTATTAAACTTGAAATTTCAGGCTATTTTTTATTCTTTTTTCTTTAGTAAAAATTCTTAACTAAATAATTAAAAAAAGGTATAGTTCTTCTTTATCTAATCAATAAATCTAAACGTTAAATTAACAAAGTTTAAAGCCATACTGACATGAATGTGCGTGCTGTAGTGATTAGAGTCATAGGAAATGGACTGGTCGACCCGTGTTCAAATCCCGGAAGAGGCTGTTTGAATTTCATATAGCACTAATACCATTGGAAAAGGTATGAATCCGACTATTCCCCCTCCAGCTATTGGTAACTAGGGCGGACTGAGCTCTTTAATCATGGCTAGGTAACTAGTCTAGAAGAAGGAAAACTCTGAATTGAAACCTGTTAACCTCCGCCTAAAAAATTCACCTTGTGTCACATCCTGCTCGGGCGCAAGGGTTGGTAAATATGTACATACGAAGCGCATCGATCCGAGTTCAAATCCTCGACGAAACTGTTTGCATTCACATCATGCTAATACCCTTGGGATAGGTATGCGTCAAACTATTCTCTCTCCAGCTATGGGTAAATAGTAAGGCAGACTGATCTCTTGGCTAGGAAACTAGTCTAGGAGAAAGAAAACTCTGAATTCAAACTTGCTAAAATCCGCTTAAGAAATATACATACTAGAATTACAAGGACCCCTACAGAATAAGATTACAAGGAATAACCAGTATTATTTGGATTATTTGGACTATTGTTCTCATCTTTATTGCTGTACAACGTTTCGGCCGATGAGCCCTCCGGCCTTCTTCAGGTATTTTTTGTTGGATTCGGGAGCCTTCTCAAATTCGGAACCTTTCTTTTCGAACCCAGGAACCTTCTTTTCGAACTTGGGAACCTTCTTGTCATATTCGGAAGCCATCAAGGAACTTTGAACCCAACCCTTTATTCAATCCACGGGGATATCCTATTCTCATTCCGCTAACTATAGCTGGGGTACAGGTGTTAAGCTATGTTAGTAATTGTTATATGTTACGGTCACCCTTGACCACGATTGAACCTGCAGCCTATAGATAACTGTCACTTAGAACTGTCTTAAACCAACGCCTTTATCCACTGCGCAATGTGTCCTATAGAAAAGAAATAGCCAACTGAACCCCTATCATGGCGATGTAGTGACTGTCTGCCCCTGCAGGGATAGACATGTGTCCAAAACGGTTAACTTCTCTAACCGCGAGGGTTTCGCCAATAGGTGACACTATTAGCTGGGTATTTAAACAGCAGCCCGGTAATTTCTCACTCTCTGTTTCTCTTGGTCTAGCACCCACAAAACATGGGTTAGACACGAGGTCTCTCTGTCTATCAAGTGGGAGGTTTTGCCCCCCCCCCCCGATTATCAGTAAGCATCTCTCATATTCTTTATGAACTCTTTCTCACTTCCAAAGGTCTTTCGTCCTGTTTTGTATCTCGTATTGTATTTTATGTATGTCCTTCATGCATGTGCTCAGACAATAAAGCCTGTATTGTTATGTTTTGCTTCTTGTTGCGGATTTATCTATATATATGTTCACTTACGTTGGAAGGTTACTCTGAGACTTCTGGCGTATTGTAAGAACCACACATTCTATTCTTATAGCGACAAGAATTTTTAGAATATGCTATCATCCGTCTGCTAGGTAGTCGAAGAAGACAGACTTGAGATATTCCATCATTAGATAACCCATGAAGATTGATATGCCTTTAAATGAAATAATCAAACTGATCAATACACGAGATTCTATTGATGAGACAAAATGAGAAAAAATGAATTCACAGTTGGATACAATCTTCCTTCTAATCGCGTATGGATGTCCATTTGTGCCTAAATGTCTTCCTTTGTTAATAAAATTAATTTTCATCCTGCGGAAAATTGCGTGACATTCTCGCTTCTATGGCGATTAAATTGATTGTATCGTTGAGATAGAAAAATATTAAATAGATCAATTTTTAAAGAGGGGATTTCTTTTTTATGTATCATGAAAAGAAGAGCTTAAATCTTTTTAAAATTTGAATATGCGGTGATTTTCGGATACTGTCGTCACGGCTTCTTGTTCGTAAATACGCTAGGCGGCACCTGCTGAAAAAGTGCATTCAGCGGTTTGAATGCATTTTTATCGACAAGTTAATGCAATATGAAAGCGATATTTGACACCCTCCACCAATTTTTTTTATCGACACGACCAGTAATTGTAAATATTGTGAACACCCCTCTTTAAAATATCATTTTTAGCGGTTTGAAGAGGTTTTTATCGACAAGTATATGCGATAAGAAAGCGAAATTTTACAGCCCTCCAGGTTTTTAGAAAAATATATTTACAATTACTTGTGTTGATAAGAAATCTACTGGCTGGGCATTTAAATAGCAGCCCGGGAATTTCTCACTATCTTTTTCTTTTAGTCTAGCATCCACAAAACATGGGCTAGACGCGAAGTGTCTCTGTCCATTAAGTGGAGGGATTTTCCCCGAACTATCAGTAAGGGACTCTCATATGCTTTATGAACTCTTTCTCACTTACAAAGGAGCTTCATCGTATCTGTTTTGTATCTCGTATTGTATTTTATGTATGTCCTTCATCTATGTGCTCGGACAATAAAGCCTGTATTGTTATGTTTTGCTTCTTGGTGCGGATCTATCTATATATATGTTCACTTACGTTGGAAGGTTGCTCTGAGACTTCTTGCGTATTGTAAGAACCACACATTCTATTCTTATAGCGACAAGAATTTTTAGAATATGCTAACTATCATCCGTCCTGCTAGGTAGTCGAAGAAGACAGACTTGAGATATTGCATCATTAGATAACCCATGAAGGTTGATATGCCTATAAATGAAGTAATCAAACTGATCAATACACGAGATTCTATTGATGAACCAAAATGAGAAAAAAATGAATTCACCGTTGGATACAATCTTCCTTCTAATCGCGTATGGATGTCCATTTGTGCCTAAATGTCTTCCTTTGTTAATAAAATTAATTTTCATCATGCGGAAAATTGCGCAACATTCTCGCTTTTATGGCGATTAAATTGATTGTATCTTTGAGATAGAAAAATATTAAATAGATCAATTTTTTAAGAGGGGATTTCTTTTTTATGGTACATGAAAAGGGGGGCTTAAAATGTTTTTTAAATTTGAATATGCGGTGATTTTCGAATGCTGTCGTTCCGGCTTTCGGTCGTTAAATACGGCTAGGCAGCACCTGCTGAAAAACGTGCGTTAAGCGCTTTGAAGGCATTTTTTATGGTCCATGAAATGGAGAATTTAAAAATGTTTTTTTTAAATATGCGGTTATTTTCGGATACTGCTGTCCCGGCTTATTGTACTTAAATACGCTAGGTGGCGCCTACTGAAAAAATGCGTGTAGCGGTTTGAAGGCATTTTATCGACAAGTTAATGCGATATGAAAGCGATATTTTACAGCCCTCCTCCAAGTTTTTTTTTTCGATACGACAAGTAATTGTAAATATTTTAAACAGTCCCTCTTTAAAATACATTTTTGAGCAGTTTGAAGGCGTTTTTATCGGCAAGTAAATGCGACGAGAAAGCTATAATTTACAGCCTTCCAGGTTAAAAAAAAATATTTACAATTACTTGTGTTGATAAAAAATTTGGCTGGGGGCTGTAAAATATCACTTTCGTATAGCATTAACTTGTCGATGTAAACGCCTACAACCCACTACACAGTTTATAACTAGGACGGTTACTTTTTCAGCAGGCGCCGCCTAGCGTGTTTTAGAGGAAGAGGCTGGGACGACAGTATCCGAACATCACCGAATATGTTTTAAATTTCATGAAGGGACAAGCAAATATTAATGAGATTTAAAGTATTATGCAACGTATCTTAAAATATATACATTTTAGTTTTCTTCCTAAATGGCTGGTACATTTCTATATACATTTCTTATATTAAATGTACCATCAATTATGGGACAGAGTTAATATTATACGACGTGTGTTCAAAGTTTTCGAAACGAATAACAATGAATGTAACTAATTTTGTCCCATAATAGTTGGTACATTTCTATATACATTTCTTATATTAAATGTACCATTAATTATGGGACAGAGCTAATATTATACGACGTGTGTTCAAAGTTTTCGAAACGAATAACAATGAATGTAACTAATTTTGTCCCATAATAGTTGGTACATTTCTATATACATTCTTATATTAAATGTACCATTAATTATGGGACAGAGTTAATATTATACGACGTGTGTTCAAAGTTTTCGAAACGAATAACAATGAATGTAACTAATTTTGTCCCATAATAGTTGGTACATTTCTATATACATTTCTTATATTAAATGTACCATTAATTATGGGACAGAGCTAATATTATACGACGTGTGTTCAAAGTTTTCGAAACGAATAACAATGAATGTAACTAATTTTGTCCCATAATAGTTGGTACATTTCTATATACATTTCTTATATTAAATGTACCATTAATTATGGGACAGAGCTAATATTATACGACGTGTGTTCAAAGTTTTCGAAACGAATAACAATGAATGTAACTAATTTTGTCCCATAATAGTTGGTACATTTCTATATACATTTCTTATATTAAATGTACCATTAATTATGGGACAGAGTTAATATTATACGACGTGTGTTCAAAGTTTTCGAAACGAATAACAATGAATGTAACTAATTTTGTCCCATAATAGTTGGTACATTTCTCTATACATTTCTTATATTAAATGTACCATCAATTATGGGACAGAGTTAATATTATACGACGTGTGTTCAAAGTTTTCGAAACGAATAACAATGAATGTAACTAATTTTGTCCCATAATAGTTGGTACATTTCTATATACATTTCTTATATTAAATGTACCATCAATTATAGGACAGAGTTAATATTATACGACGTGTGTTCAAAGTTTTCGAAACAAATAACAATGAATGTAACTAATTTTGTCCCATAATAGTTGGTACATTTCTATATACATTTCTTCATATTAAATGTGCCATCAATTATGGGACAGTTAATATTATACGACGTGTGTTCAAAGTTTTCGAAACTAATAACAATGAATGTAACTAATTTTGTCCCATAATAGTTGGTACATTTCTATATACATTTCATATATTAAATGTACCATCAATTATGGGACAGAGCTAATATTATACGACGTGTGTTCAAAGTTTTCGAAACAAATAACAATGAATGTAACTAATTTTGTCCCATAATAGTTGGTACATTTCTATATACATTTCTTATATTAAATGTACCATCTATTATGGGACATAACTAATATTATACGATTTGTTTTCAGAAAGTATTGAGACAAATGAACAATAAATGTAAGTAACTTTGCCCAATAATATTTGGTACATTTCTGTATAGATTTCTTATACCAAGTGTCACATCTATTTTGGGACGGAGCCAAAATTATACAATTCCTGTTCAAAAATATTGAGACTGATAATTTATTTAGCAAAACAGAAAAGGAACAATGAATAAAACTAGTTCTGTCCCAAAATATTTGATACACTTCTATATAAATTTCTTATACTAAATTTAACATTCGTTATGGGACAGGAGTAGTATTAGTCGAGGTGTGTTCAAATCTCAAATCGAGATTGTAACTGTATTTACTAAGACAGAAATAAACAATGAATAAAATTAGTTTTGTCCCATAATGTTTGGTACATTTCTTTATATATTTC
>CM042159.1:88986720-89021720 GCA_023376005.1 Doryteuthis pealeii | reverse complement strand
ATCATTAGATAGAGTTTAACGCCATGCCCAAGACAATAAGACCCTCAGCCATCGCTTTCTAACACATATATGTTTTGATGGGCTGGTGATGCTAGGCCACACACTGTGTTTGATTACAGTCATGAACGCATTTCTTGGACCAACCACACTTTTTCGAAGTATCGGGCGTATGTGGATGGTTGGTTTGAGTACTTCATGTGGTGTAATGGTTAGCAAGTTAGATTCGCAAACCATTGTTCGTGAGTTCAATTCTTATTGGGCGCTTCATGCTTGTGGCCTTGTGTCACACCTAAGCTCAGTTGAGTAAATCAGTCGCTAGAGTGTTTGGCTTGGAATCACAAGGTTCTAAGTTCCATACCGGTCCTCGCCAACTCAGCGTATGAGTAGCACAGAGATCTGTGCGGTAAAGTAGGCTGATGGTAGGTGTAACGCTCCACCTCTTATGCCAAAACAATCTCGCACTAGTGAAAAGGGGATAGATTCCTTCGCTGAACGGCTGATATCGACTTTAGGCCACCCGGCGACTTTACTTAGATCAGTGATTCTCAACGCAAGTCCAGCTGGACCATCATTTTGGTCCACAGAACATTTCTAGTGGTCCACAGAACATTTCTAGTGGTCCACAGAGAGTTCAAAGCCACAAAAATGTTTTAGCCATTTCACAAAAATTTAACTAATTTAGCGCTTCTTATAATGACCCTCCCCAGTTGAAAATCTCTATTTAAGCGCACGTCGATGATCGGCGGAAAATGAATTGTCTTGTTTACTTTAACACGTGTGCTAGCCGCTCGCAGCAACATTCAAGAAAAGTAGGATTAGTCCATGGGAATTTTTGCAATAAAAATAGTCCATAAGCCGAAAAAGGTTGAGAAGCACTGACTTAGATAACCGCACGAACAGTTTCCCTACCCCCCTTTGCATTTGTGATTAATCTCGTACAATGTGTTCGGCACATGGTCCGATTAACTTTGTTGAATATAAAAGAGCATGGAATTTAGACTAAATACGACAATGTCCCGAGGAAACAATACAAGTACAGATCATCTCTTAAGTGGGATGCTTCTGAAAAAATCGATCCACAGTGCGGGGTGGGGTGGGTATGTTTTAATCAATACGGCTATTGGCAAGTAGGTTACAAGAATATATTGAATTCAGATGAAGGTCAACAAAAAAGGAGAATGTTTTGTTTGTTCTTGCGTAATAAGAAGGTAATTACTGTATATATATATATATATATATATATATATATATATATATATATATATATATATATTATCTAGGCATGTGTTATTAACAATACGGAGTATTCCTTCTTCATTTTTTGGAATTTTTTCCAGTCTTCTGGCGCTCTTTTTTGAGTCTGGATCCAATTGATTTATGATATTTCCCATACTAATATCCCGAGCGCTTTCGACTGTTTCGCCAGTCGTCATCATGGGGTTACGTAATTTGGTTTTTAGCTAATTTTTTTAGTTCTTTTATCTATGTTTTTATCAAATTTGGAGAGTCTATTATTTTTAAGAAGGGGTTGTAAGTTAAGTGTTAGTTATTAAAGATATTTAATACGTTGTCTTCGACTTTAAATGCTATTTTGTTAATGTTAGGTTTTTAAAGTTTTTTTATGTATATAGCTTCAAGGATCTGTAGGCGTTTCTTCTTATTATTTTTGTAGATTTTAGTATTTTCGTTAAGATTTTCTAATTTCGGGGGGGGTTCTGGGTGTTTTTTAATTAAGTGTTGTTTTATGGAGCTTGTGTCGGAAAGATGGTATGTGAGACGGCGGGACAGTGTTGTTCTATGGCCAATGTAGCTATTAGTGTATAGTTTATTTTCTGAGAGGCATGCTGTATGGCTGCACCACTTGGACCCTAACGAAGTGCCTCGAGAATAAGCCAGGTGGGACCTGCACAAGAATGCTGCGTGCAGTCTTGAACAAGTCGTGAAACAGCACCCCACAATGAAGCAGCTGTATGGCCAAGTGCCCCCGCCATCTCACAAACCATCTGAGTAAGACGGACTAGGTATGCAGGGGACTGCTGGAGAAGCAAGGACGAGCTCATAAGCGACGTTCTCCTGTTATGCTAGTGTGGGCCGCCCAGCAAGGACCTACATTGACTAACTATGTGAATATCAGGGAGCTGTACTATATTATATATATATATATATATATATATATATATATATATATATATATATATATTATCTAGGCATGTGTTATTAAACAATACGGAGTATTCCTTCTTCATTTTTGGATTTTATTTTTTCCAGTCTTCTGGCGCTCTTTTTTTGAGTCTGGATCCAATTGATTTATGATATTTCCCATACTAATATCCCGAGCGCTTTCGACTGTTTCGCCAGTCGTCATCATGGGGTTACGTAATTTGGTTTTAGCTAATTTTTTTAGTTCTTTTATCTATGTTTTTATCAAATTTGGAGAGTCTATTATTTTTAAGAAGGGGTTGTAAGTTAAGTGTTAGTTATTAAAGATATTTAATACGTTGTCTTCGACTTTAAATGCTATTTTGTTAATGTTAGGTTTTTTAAAGTTTTTTTTATGTATATAGCTTCAAGGATCTGTAGGCGTTTCTTCTTATTATTTTTGTAGATAATTTTAGTATTTTCGGTTAAGATTTTTCTAATTTCGGGGGGGGGGGGGTTCTGGGTGTTTTTTAATTAAGTGTTATTTATGGAGCTTGTGTCGGAAAGATGGTATGTGAGACGGCGGGACAGTGTTGCTCTATGGCCAATGTAGCTATTAGTGTATAGTTTATTTTTGAGAGGCAATATATATATATATATATATATATATATTATATATATATGATGCTGTATGGCTGCACCACTTGGACCCTAACGAAGTGCCTCGAGAATAAGCCAGGTGGGACCTGCACAAGAATGCTGCGTGCAGTCTTGAACAAGTCGTGAAACAGCACCCCACAATGAAGCAGCTGTATGGCCAAGTGCCCCCCCCGCCATCTCACAAACCATCTGAGTAAGACGGACTAGGTATGCAGGGGACTGCTGGAGAAGCAAGGACGAGCTCATAAGCGACGTTCTCCTGTTGAAGCCACATGGGCATGCTAGTGTGGGCCGCCCAGCAAGGACCTACATTGACTAACTATGTGAGGATGCTAGTTGCTGCACAGAAGACCTCTCAGAGGCAATGAATGATAGGGAAAGTTGGTGAGAGATTGTCAGGGATATCCTAGCTAATGCGCGACATGATGATGATGATATATATTACTGTTATATATATATATATATATATATATATATATATATATATATATATAATTTAATATACTGACCACTTTTGGATTATTTACTGATGCCACTGCAACAGAAACGTTAAAGCGGCAATTGGATACTATATATATATATATATATATATATATATATATATATATATATATATATATATACTAGAAAAAGCGAGACCCGTTAGAAGCTGTATTTATCAAGATAGAAATGAACAATGAATGGAACGTTAATTTTGTCAGAATAAAAGGTGTGTCAAAAAGTACAAAAATTGTGTATACCTAGTATACGCAGCCAAAGCCACCTTATTTTTCACTCTCTATCTATCTATATATGATTGGAAATAGAAAAAACAAATGATATTAGTAGTACGCTGACAGATATCTGTTATGACTTTTTATAAAAACGGTCTTCTCCTAGACCGGTTGCCACATTAAGGCTATAGAGCCCAGTCTGTATTTACTCAATCTCTCCACCACGAAGAGGATGTAACCTAGACCGGTTGCCATATAAAGTTCAAAGGTCCCAGTCTGTCTTACTAATCATACCTTTCTCAAAGGTATTAGCGCTCCGTGAAATGCAAACAGCGTCGTCTAGGATTTGAACTCTGGTCATTTATATTTCCTACGACGATAACCATTACATTACACGCCTCCAACTCATTAAATTGAATTACAAATATCATAATTGAAAAAATATCATTGCTATGCTCGGATAGACAAGGGACATCTGAAGAAGGCCGGAGGGTCAATGACTGAAACATTGTTATTTTATATATCCCGATAAAGATGAGGACAACTGTTTAAGTGTACTGGGGATGACATTAAACTGTATCTAATGGTGAAGTTTCAATTTTAGAACTCTGGGGAATATGGTGTACCCAGTTATCGCCATTACTCCCAGGTCCACCCTGACCTGGAGTGGTAGTATTTGTTAGAGTCCGATCTATGGGTTAAATCAGACCGGGGAAGGATTACTCGTTGCTACTAGTATAATATTATGTTATTGATGAAAGAAAGGAGGAATAGTTAACGGTTTGGCATGAGAGGTTCAAATGACGCTCACGTTCTGGGACGGAATGTCTTTTAAAAATTGATATCTATCAGCGTACTAGTATTATCATTTGTTTGTTTTTTTTATCTATTTTCAATCATACTGTCGGATTTATTTCCATCTCTCTCTCTCTCTATATATAATATATATATATATATATATATATATATATATATATATATATATATTATTATAATGGAGATTGTGTGTTTTTCTGTCTGTAACCGAAACTAATTACTACTCAAGTCACAATTCCCTTAATTATTTACGTCAAATTCTCCATGATTTCATTCTTTTTAAACCTTCAGTTATTAATAAAAATTGTTTTTCATTATTATACTGTTGACCATATATACACTAATAACATGCAATTGTATTTATATATACAACAAAATAGCGGTTTACAGTGTGAACGAGAAGGCTAAGTTGCATATTGATATTTAAAATTTATTTTAACAAATATGTGCTTTGGTATTATTGATTTCTAACTGTTTGGTTTTATCTTAAGAAATATAAACAAAAATCTC
The DNA here is from genome assembly GCA_023376005.1 of Doryteuthis pealeii. Taxonomy (NCBI): domain Eukaryota; kingdom Metazoa; phylum Mollusca; class Cephalopoda; order Myopsida; family Loliginidae; genus Doryteuthis; species Doryteuthis pealeii. Next base: position 89,016,882 of record CM042159.1, on the reverse strand, counting down.
TTGGATAAATCTTAAAAGAAATTTATTTACAAGAAGAAATAACTGTATTATTCTTTACTTCCCATTTTAACTAAATAGTTAAATTAGGAAAATTTACCAATGAAAGAGGGGAGTAATGTGATGGAATAGTTAGTTTCAAAGTTGTTCTATTTTTCGGTTATACCCCCTCTGTTGCAGATCTTTTTATCTGCATTCTTAGTCAGTTTCATTAGCCTTTCTAATTTAATATGATATTTTATTATATCAAAACTTAAATATTTGCACCCGGAGGGTGCATATATTTGCTAGTATATATATATATATATATATATATATATATATATATATATATATATATATATATAATTTAAATGTTAGGTATTTTGGCAGCAAGTTATTTTTTAGCCGAGTACTCATTTTTTGGATTTGGATTTTTTCCAGTCTTCTGGCGATTTTTTTTTTAGTCTGGATCAAATTGGTATATAATATTTCACATACTTATATCCCGAGCGCTTTCGACTGTTTCGCCAGTCGTCATCATGGGGTTACGTAATTTAGTTTTTAGTTCATTTTTTTAGTTCTTTTATCTATGTTTATATCAAATTTGGAGAGTCTATTATTTATAAAAAGGGGGGGGGGTGTAAGTTAAGTGTTAGTTATTAAACATATTTAATACGTTGTCTCCGACTTTTAATGCTATTATAGGTTTTTTTTATTTTTCATGCATATGGCTAAAAACCTAATTATATACCCCATGAAGATGACTGGCGAAACAGTAGAAAGTGCTCGGGATATCATCATCATCATTATCATGTCGCGCAATTTGCACGGATATCCATGACGGTCTCTCGCCAACCCTCCCTATCACTCATCGATTCTGGGAGCTCCTCCGTGCAGTATCCAGTATCTTTACATAGTTGGGCAATGTAGGTCCTGGCTGGGCGGCCTACGTTAGCATGTCCATGTGTGTCCTCCACAGTAATACGTCACTTACGAGCTCATCCCTACTTCTCCAGCAGTGCCCCGCATGCCTAGCCCTCCTTACTCGTATGGTTTGTGATATGGGAGGCAGGGGTCATACAGCTGCTTCTTGGTTGGGTGCTGTTTCCACGACTTATTCAGGACTGCTCACAGCATTCTTGTGCAGCTCCCATCTAGCTTATTCTCAAGGCGTTTCGTTAGGGTCCAGGTGGTACAGCCATACAGCAGTACCGATATGACCACAGCCTGGAAGAATCGTCTCTTTAGTTTGTCAGGGAGGTCGGATTTCCATACGACTGATAGTTTATTGGTGGCCAACCATGCCTTTCCTATTCTTGTCTTAACATCGCTTTCTGTGGATGAGATATTACTACCTAGGTATGTGAATTTTCCCACTAGTTTAAGAGGCCTACCGTCTAGTAAGGAGATGTATGGGAAATATTATATACCAATTGGATCCAGACTCAAGAAAGATCGCAAGAAGACTGGAAAAAAATCCAAATCCAAAAAATGAAGAAAGAATACTTTGTGTTGTTCAATAGCACATGCCTAGATATATATATATATATATATATATATATATATATATATATATATATATATATATATATATACTGTAGTGTGAGATGGTCACTATTTCAGCTTTTGCTGGAATGGTGTACCAAAGGCAGTATTAATTGGTAGAGTGCTCAATATAAAATAGAGCTGTTATATAATATAATAAGATAAATATATAGGTTTTACATATCTATTTATTGGGTGACAAAGGAACATTCACAACCATATTGGTTTTATGTGATGCATTCATCAGGTGAAGATGTTTCAAATGTGAGGAAAATCGAAAAAATTGAAAAAAAATCTCAAATCTTCACCTGATGAATGCATCGCATGAAACCAATATGGTTGTGAATGTTCCTTTGTCACCCAATAAATAGATATGTAAAACCTATATATTTATCTTATTGTATATATATATATATATATATATATATATATATATATATATATATATATATATATAAGCACAAACACACACAAAAATTAAAGCACAAAAGTTCTTTAGAACAAAAAATAAATTACAAACACACACATACATGGCATATCAAATAGAGACCTGATAAACAACATCAGAAGAACACTAATATAAACAAAGAACAATAAAACCCCAAGACCCTAAAGTTAAAAAAATTATGATCCAGCCACCCTGGTACAAAAACACCTGCTAAAAAAACACAGATGTTAAAAAGGAAATTCCGCTATACTCCATTCCCACCGAACAGGAAGGGAGGGGTTAGATACTTATGTATATATATACATGCATGTACACATTCATATTCATATGATTAATCAATGCCTAAAGAAGATATCAGAAGATCTGAAACACGTGTCGCAAATGTAAGCACTCCAGCGGAGATCTAAGGCATATATTTCCCTTTGCACCGTCAATATCCGGTTGTTTGTTACCAGACCATTTTTAGACGAATTCTTTTTTAAATTATAAAACTACCTGCTAACCCTGACCCTAACCCTAACCCCTAACCCTAATCCCTAACCCTAACAAACAAGCGGATGTTGACGGTGCAAAGCAAAACATGTCCCTCTGAATCCATATCGCCCCTGGGGTGTTAAAAGGTAACTTGGTCCAAAAAATTTTTTTTATCTTACCTTTGCGACACGTGTTTCAGATCTTCACACGCATGACATATCAAATAGACACATTATAAATAACATCAGAAGAACACTAATATAAACAAAGAACCATAAAATCTCAAGACCCTAAAGTTAAAAATTTTATGAACTGCCACCCAGGAACAAAAAAACACCTGCTAAAAGACACAGATGTTGAAAATGAAGATGAGGACAATAGTCCGAATAACGCAGATAATAGTAATGTTAAAAATGAAATTCATCTATACTCTACTCCCACGGAACAGGAAGGGAGGGGTTAGATACTTATGTATATATATATATACATACATGTACAAATTCATATTCATATAATTAATCAATGGCTGAAGAAAATATCAGAAGATCTGAAACACGTGCCCAAATGTAAGATAGAAATAAAAAGATATTTTTTAAAAACATAATCCATTTTGCAGACCTTTTTTATAATATCTATCTATCTATCTATCTATCTATCTATCTATCTATATATATATATATATATATATATATATATATATATATATATATATATATATAAAAACAAGTTTTTTTTGTGATGAAACAAAGAAAATACAGTGCTCACAAATTGTGAGAGCTAATATTTATTTATTTTACAGAGTTTTCACAGATCAATGTTCATTATAAACAGCGACCCAGGTTTCATGCCAAGGGGAAATCATCAGGTCGTTGAGCAAGATCCCATGGTGTTTGTTGAAGATCTTTGCTCAATGTCACAATTTTGGACCGCAAATAACGTCGGTTAGTTCCGCGGACACTATTGTAGTTCGGATTTACTAAAAATAAATGTTTTCAATATATATATATATATATATATATATATATATATATATAAATGAAATGAAAGCGATTATCTACTAATATTTTCATACACGCTCACTCTCTATCCCTCTCCCTCTCTTACCCTCTCTTTCTCACACATACTCACATGCACAACGTTAGAGAATGTTCAATGTCATCTTCAAAACCGTTTATCTCAGCGTTTCATTATTTTCAAACAATTCTAAGAGCGCTAATTCTCCATTCAAACATTTTTAAACCGACTGATCCACAGAAGACTCTCACAGTCTCCTTATTATCTGTGATAAATTTTATTTTTTCTTAAATCAACAAAAGCCCTGAAGAAGATCTACTAAACAGATTGAAACACTGCAGCGTTGGCTGAATAAATATCACTCATTTTTATTGAACCTGTGTTTTTTCTAATTTTTCAGTATATTACATACAGTCGGATTCACTTCCATTTTTCTCTTCATATATATATATATATATATATATATATATATATATATATATATATGTATATATATATATATATATATATATATATATATTTGAATAGGTATGCCCGCCTAATTCATTAATTATCAATTAATTAATTTTCAAAATTATGTACGACTTCAATTAAGCACATATTCTCCCAAAAATTGTCGGCTAAAAAAAGCCATATCAAAACACATTGTTTGTTTGTTTACTTCTCATACTGTCGTGCAAAGTCACCATAAGTGGAATATAACTGACTCCAAAACAAAAGAAAAATCTGGATAGAACCAGCCTGACAGCCTGGGTTCGAATCACACACAAAGCAGTCTTCCTGTCTATAGCTCTGCTAATGAAGCCTAATAGGCCGAAATATCCATACAGAGACTGATTTTTCTCGATTTGTTTAGCCTTACATTTGAATAGGTATGCCCGCCTAATTAATTAATTATTAATTAATTTTCAAAATTAGGTACGACTTCAATTAAGCACATATTCACCCAAATATATATATACATATATATATACATATATATATATATGTGTGTGTGTGTGTCTGTCTGTCTGTCTAGTTAGAGAACTTAAAGATACGCTCACTTTCTTAAATATATCTTTAAATACAGACTCAGGCCCGTATCAAAAATAAAAAATACTTTTCTATTTCAGCAAACAAAAAAAAAAAAAAAACAACAAATAAACAAACATGTTTAATATTATTTTTTGTCGTTCAGATGAATTTCTTGTTGTTGTTGTTAATCTTGCTCTGAGCGAACTTTGAAAGTGTCGGCCGCTTTTCGAGACAGAAGAGGCGACCATCTGCATACAAAACACGAAGCCAATATTCTGTAATAGAATGTTCATGGGACAATATTTCAAAAATGTTTTACGGTGGGAATTGGCGGGACATTTTCCAATATAATTCATGTCAGATGCCCCAAATCGCGGGTTAGCATCACTTAATAGAGTTTTTGGAACGTGCCACAGCTCATTCTTTTTGAATGAAAGTCAATAGTTTTTTTTTTAGAGAGAGAGAGAGGAGAGAGAGAGAGAGAGAGAGAGAGAGAGAGAGAGAGAGAGAACGTTTTTCAAGTACCCATATTAAAAATATGTGCACACAGACACGCATATATATATATATATATATATATATATATATATATATGTAAAGTAAGTAAAATCGGCGGGGCGGCCTGAAGTCGGTATCAACCAGTCAGCGAGGGAGTCTATCCCCTTTTCACAAGCGCTAGTCCAAGGAGATTGTTTCAGCATCTGAGGTGGAGCGCCACACCTACCATCAGCTCCTTACTTTACCGCACTGATCCCTGTGCTACTCATACGCTGAGTTGGCGAAGACGCAAACACACTATGCTATGGATATGATATAAAATATTTTCATTTTAACAGCATTGTGTGTTTTCATATACTTTTATCTATACTTATATATATAATATATATATATATATATATATATATATTGTGTGTGTGTGTGTGTGTGTGTGTCTGTGTGTTTGTGCGTGTGTGTATACATGTATATGTGTGTGTATACAAATATATGTGTATGAATATGTATATGTAGTTATATATATAAAATTGTCAGCTATCGCCATCTCAAACAGATTATTTGTTCACTTCATATATGTATATGGACAGATATGTATTTGTATATATATATATATATATATATATATATATATATATATATATATATATATATATATATATATATATATATATATATATATATATATATATATAGAGAGAGAGAGAGAGAGAGAGAGTATATATATATATATATATATACAGGGTGACCCCCGCCAAAAATGTCCTATCCTTCAAAAAATGCTTTTTTTTGCGGACCACCCTATAAATATATATTATTTTATTTTGTATATAGATATTATTTAGCTTGACTTCTCATAAATAGCCCATATATATATATATATATATATATATATATATATATATATATATATATATATAATATATGTGTGTGTGTGTGTGTGTGTGTGTGTGTGGAAAAAAGACAGTTATAATGACGTCATGTCGCATGCGATGGATTTTCAAAAATTCTCCGCGTTCCAACGAATTTTATTTAAAAAAATGGATTTACTCTGAGGAAGGTCGATGTTTCTTTGTGTGCTGAACATTTCTACATTTTTTCTATAATTATTATTTTATTTCATTTTGTCATTTAAAAATAATAATAGTTTGAATAATGTACACATGGATAAACTCCTGATCGAAACACGTGTAAGTAAAACTGATTAAAATATCCTATTTTATCCATTCAGTACTTTCTTTCGTTTATTTCTCTTTTCGATATACCGTCGGATTCAATTTCATTTTCATTTTACACACACACACACACACACACACACACACACACACACATACTATGTCCTTCGCCGAAGAGCCAAGGCCCGCGTTTGTTGTTGATGTTCACTCAGCGTCCTCTGAGTTTCTGACTATCCTGCTGAAGTCCCGGTTTCGATTTCTGTCGGCGGGAAATCGTTAGTATACATCGCTGATGAGACTTAATAAAGTTGAAACAGTCTGTACGATGTTCTACACACCGAGTAATTCTTTGTGAAATTCACTTGTATAATATTATCTTGTATAATTATCGAATTTTTTGCGATATACGCATTGTAATTGCCTTCAAGCAAAAATATAAATATTAATATATAGTTTATTCAACAATGCTTCTAAAATAAACAAACATCCACATATATATATATATATATATTTTTATGTCTATGTATATTATGTTTATGTAATTATTGTCCGCTCCCCCGCGTTACATCGACAGCTCATTGTCTCACAGCTCTCATTGTATTCACTCTCTTTCTCGCTCCCCCCCCTGTCTACCAGTCGCCATTTTAAGTGTATCCTTTACTGCTGTTTATCTACCACTAATCTTTTGCGGAGATAATCCGACCCTAATCTCCCTAATCAGCATTAAGATAAATATGCGACTGCAGTCATTTCTTTATCCGCCCCCCCCTTTTTTTTGGATCCAGTCTTTCGTTTAGTACAGGGAAGAAATAAAATAATATTAAAGAGAGAGGGGGAGATAGGAAGAGAGAGAGAGAGAGAGTGAGTGGGAGGGAGAGAGAGAGAGAGAGGGATAGGGATGGAGGGACGGCGTGGTCACATGTCCGGTCACGTGGCTCATCTATTCGGAATAATGACGGCCATTACTTCGTAGCTGTCTGTTTTTGTTTGGATGTATTTTTTATTTTTCATTATTCATTTTTCCTTTTTTAAACTATTTTTTTTTGTCTCCGGACGGCAAAGTAAGCCAACAAGTTTTATTTCTATCGCAAGGAACGATAAATCAAATGAAATATCACGAATAATACACACAAAATATAAATGTACTTATCTATCTATCTATCTATCTATCAATATTATATATATATATATATATATATATATATATATATTAGCTGTCGGTAGAGCGCTCGGCTAGAAACCACAAGGTTCCTAGTTTGATACCGGTCCCGCCAACACAGCGTATGAGTAGCACAGGGGTCTGTGCGGTAAAGTAAGGTGATATGATGGTAGACGCCAAAACAATCTCCTTGGTCTAGTGCTATTGAAAAGGGGATAGACTCCCTCGCTGACTGGCTGATACCGACTTTAGGCCGCCCCGACTTATATATATATATATATATATATATATATATATATATATATAAGTGTGTTGCTATCTATCTATCTTTCTATCTGTGTACCTAAGTATGTGGGTATGTATACATGTATCGCTTGGGTTAGCTCAGTCGGTAGAGCGTTCGGCTAGAAACCACAAGGTTCCTAGTTCGATACCAATCCTCGCCAACTCAGCGTATGAGTAGCACAGGGATTTGTGCGGTAAAATAAGGAGCTGAGGGTAGGTGTGGCGTTCCACCTCAGACATTAGAATAATCTCCTTGGTCTAGTGCAAGTGAAAAGGGGATAGACTCCCTCGCTGATCGGCTGCCCCGACGACTTTACTTTATATACCCAAATATATCTATCTATCTTCCCAAAGTATTTTGCTTTGATTCTATCTATCTATCTATCTATCTATCTATCTATCAATGTGTATACACAAGTCTGTTGCTATCTATTTTAGCTATTTATCTATCTGTCTATATATCTATCTCTCTGTGTACCTATGTATGTATCTATCTATTAATCTATCTATCTATACATATATCTCTGTATACCCAAGTCTGTTGTTATCTATCTATCTATCTATCTATCTATCTATCTATGTACCTAAGTCTGTGGGTAACTATCTATCTATTTATCTATCTACTCAAGTTTGTTGGAGTCTATCTGTTAATCTATTTACCTAGGTCTATCTATCTATCTATCTACCCAAGTCTTTTGCTATCTATCTATCTATCTATCTATCTATTTATGTTTTGAGCTGTATAAAATGTAGTGAAGTCACATACACCGTGAGAATGAAAATCAATACACTTGTAAAACGATTTGCAAGTACTCATGACCGCGCGCACATACACGTATATATATATATATATATATATATATATATATATATATATATATACTATAATAAAAAAATTAAAAAAAAACAGGTTTAAATGAGTTAAGTGGTGAGTTTATTGGCCGACGCTGTAGTGTTTCGATCTATTAATTAGATCATCTTCAGGGCTTTTGTTGGTATGTGGAAGGTAATCAGATTTTTTTAAATCTCAGAATAAGGGAAAGGCGAGTAATAGTCCTTGTTTATCGGTCAGTTTAAAATTTGAAGTCTGAGAAAAAAGAACGTTGAAAAAATGAACGGTTTGAAATATGACGTCAAATATTTGTTTCGATTCCATTTATCGCAAAAAGATTTATACACACACGCGCAACCACACATTCATAAACACATAAAAAATGCCCAATGCTTTTTTCGATACAAACACTTACACATTCTAATACTCACACCGCAAAAAAAAAAAAAAGAATATTTGACGTCATATTTCAAACCGTTCATTTTTTCAACGTTCTTTTTTCTCAGACTTCACATTTTAAACAGACCGATAAACAAGGACTAATACTTGCCTTTCTCCTTATTATGAGATAAAAAAATGTTTTATCCTCTTCCACATACCAGCAAAGGCCCTGAAGATGATCTAATCAATAGATCGAAACACTGCATCGTCGGCCAATAAACTCACCACTTAACTCATTTAAACCTGTGTTTTTTCAATTTTTTGTTATACTACATACCGTCGGATTCACTTCCTTTTATTCACACACACACACACACACACACACACATACACACACACATATATTATATTATATTATATATATATATATATATACCAACCCCTCTACACGAGTAGGATGGGACACAAAGTCAATTTCTTAAGCGGAGTTTGACAGGTTTGAATTTAAGGTTTTCCCTCTCGTCGACTTGTTAAAGAGCCCAGTCTTCCCTACTATTTACGCATTTCTGGATGGACTCTAGTTGGATGCATACCTTTCCTAAGGGTATTAGCGCTATGTGAATTGCAAACAACGCCATCCAGGATTTGAACTCGGGTCCACGAGTCAATTTCTTTCCACTCAAACCATTATACCACGCACTTTCGATCTGCACGATCTCATTAGAACTCTATTTTATATTTGACTGAAAGTTGAAGAAAAAATACGAACTAATAATTTACGAACAGTTATGAATTACGTGCGTACCTGTAGTTAGAATATTTGAATTAGGGTCCGTCATATTTAGAATAACGGGGTCCATGGAAAGTTACCGACAGTTGTGTCGGTTAACTTTGGCCTCTAAAAAACTCGCCATTACAGATGCGGGAGAATAAGTTTAGTTAGTCAGAAGCGACCCGATTTCGAAGGAGTGCAGACGTGATTGTCGGCTCTGATGGGTCGGTCTCCCCGCGGCGGAATCAAACGCTACCCATCCATGAATATAAATGAAAGATGAATTCTGTTTTACATCTCAGAGCTTTCGTTCTGGCTAGCAAGTATTGAACACAATAATGATGTGGCCGCGCTCGTTGTTTTTTTTAAATTATCCGGCCACCGAGAAAAAAGTTTAGTGATTCCTGACTAAACCGTGGGAGACTAATAATTAATTCCTACTTTTACTATTATTATTGTTCTATAATTATTTTATATTGAGAAGTTTGGGATAGATTACGAATGCCACTGCAACGGAAAGGTTAAATAATGAATATGAGGAATGTCAGAAAAGTTTCCCAAGATATGAAATCCTCATATGAACTTTTCAACTACCACTTTCCAACCATATCAATCTCACTCCACCCTCTCTCTCTCTCTCTCTATATATATATATATATATATATATATATATATCTCAATAACGCCCCCTTACCTATTTATGGTAGAGGCGTGTAGCATCATTTGACAAGCTTAATTTCGCTAGGATGGTCAACTGTGTACCGTGGCCGAGGCGATAAAAGTGTTTCACTAGTGTTTCACTGTGTCTGCTGAAGTCCCGGTTTCGATTTCTGTCGGAGGGAAATCGTTAGTATATACCGCTGATGAGACTTAATAAAGTCGAAACAGTCTGTACGGTATTCTACACATCGAGCCATCCTTTGCTGGGATTACACTTGTCAAGTTCATTTTCTATAAGAAAAAGTATCGAATTTTATGCGATACATGCGTTGTAAGTGCCTTCAAGTAAAAAATTTATATATATATATATATATATATATTATATATATATTTATACATATATGTATGTGTGTGTGCGTGTGTTTGTGAGTATATTCGTGTCTATCATTCTCTATCTGTATGTATATACGAATATTCAATTCTATATCAATATATGTTTGTGCATACTTCAGTTTAAGTCAAACTCCCATCCCTGTCTCTCTGTCAGCATATATATATGTACCTATCTATCGAGCTAGCTAGTTATGAATTATATGTACATACACACACACACAAACACACACACACATACACACACACACACACACACACATATATATATATACATGCATATATATATATATATTATATATATATATGTAATATATCAAGAAAAATGAAAAAACACAGGTTTAAATGGGTTAAGTGGTGAGTTTATTGGCCGACGCTGCAGTGTTTCGATCTATCAATTAGATCATCTTCAGGGCATAAGATAAGAAATTATATATCACAGAATGATGAGAAAAAGTGAGTGGTAATCCTTGTTATTCAGTCTGTTTAAAAAATTTTCTGAAGTTTGAAAAAAGGAGACGGTTTTGAAATATGACATCAAATATTCTATTTTAAGGTGTGAGTATGTAGCGCTGTTAGTGTGTGTATTGAAGGAAACATTGTGCATTTTTTTAGGTATGTGGTTGTGTGTGTATAAATTTTTTCTGTAGCAATAAACGACAGCGGAAGTGAAAACTCAAGGTTGTGTGTGTGTGTGTGTGTGTGTGTGTGTGTGTATTGGTAAGAGGTAGGGGAGAGGTGTGTGCGTATATTGGTAAGAGGTAAAGGAGAGATGTCATGAAAAGAAATTTTCATGTTTTATATTAAGAGAGGAGATGGAAGTTTGGGTGTGTGTGTATGTGGGGTTGGGGATTTAAAAAATGAAAAGATTTTATTTTATTTTATTTTATTTATTTTTTGTAGGAAGAGTATTGTATTGTTGTTTTATAGTTGGTACTGATTATTTGACGATTAATATATATTAATATTACAATTATGTATAAGTGAATGAATTATTGTTATTATTATTGTTATTATTATTATTATTATTATTATTATCGAAACACTGCAGCGTCGGCCAATAAACTCACCACTTAACCCATTTAAACCTGTGTTTTTTCATTTTTCTTGATATATTACATACCGTCGGATTTACTTCCTCTCTTCACACATACACATATATATATATATATCTTATTATAATGGAGATTGTTTGCTTTTCTGTTTGTAACCGAAACTATATCACTACTCAAGTCACAATTCCCTTAGCTATTTACGTCACATTCTCCATGATTTTATTTTTATTTAAACCTCAATTTTCTAATAAAATTGTTTTACATTATTAATACTGTTAATCATATTTACAAATAAATAATATGCAATTGTATTTATATATACACTAAAATAGCAGTTTACAGTGTGAACAGGAAGGCTTATTTGCATATTGAAATTAAAAATTTGATTTTAATAAATATGTGCTTAGTATTATTGATTTTTAATCGTATTGTTTTATCTTAATGAATATGATAAAAATCTCTTCAATAAATCTTAAAAGAAATCGATTAACAAGAAGAAATAATTCTGATTTTATTCTTTACTTCCTATTCTAACTAAGTTATTAAATTAGGAAAATTTAGTAATGAAAGACGAGAGTGATAGAAGAGTAAGTTTCAGTTGTTCTATTTTTCGATTATACACCCCTCTGTTTCAAATCATTTTATCTGCATTCTTATTTAGTTTCATTAGCCTTTCTAATTTAATATATTCTATTACATTAAAACTTAAATACTTGCACCCGGAGGGTGCATATATTTGCTAGTATATATATATATATATATATATATATATATATATATATACATATATATATATATATATATATATATATAGTTAAAACTAATGAGTCAGATATACGTACTAACAGTTTCGCTTACTAGCTCAACAGGGCAAGAACCTGGCAATTCTTGCCCTGATGATTAGTTGCATAAAGCATTTTTCCCTTACACATCCTTCTTAAATTATACGTAAATTTGTGCTTATAGATACTATGTAGCCTGTTACTGTGTATTTTATGGTTGGTTTTGCTTTTCCCACTCTTTTTATGCTTTAAATAAATCATTTTTATTACTCAAGAATCATTTGCATATATAAAATGCATTAGCTCTTGCTTGATTGCTCGCTCTCTTCTCTCTCTCTCTCTCTATATATATAATATATATATATATATATATATATATATATATTATATATATATACTGTAGTGTGAGATGGTCACTATTACAGCTTTTGCTGGAATGGTGTACCAAAGGCAGTATTAATTGGTAGAGTGCTCAATATAAAATAGAGCTGTTATATAATATAATAAGATAAATATATAGGTTTTACATATCTATTTATTGGGTGACAAAGGAACTTTCACAACCATATTGGTTTCATGCGATGCATTCATCAGGTGAAGATGTTTCAAATGTCTTTTGAATTTGAAACATCTTCACCTGATGAATGCATCGCATGAAACCAATATGGTTGTGAAAGTTCCTTTGTCACCCAATAAATAGATATGTAAAACCTATATATTTATCTTATTATATTATATATATATATATATATATATATATCTTATTATAATGGAGATTGTGTGTTTTTCTATCTGTAACCGAAACTAAATCACTACTCAAGTCACAATTCCCTTAGTAATTGACGTCACATTCACCATGAATTTATCCTTATTTTAACCTCAATTATTAATAAAATTGTTTTACATTATTTATACTGTTAACCATATCTACATACTAACAACATGCAATTGTATTTATATATACAACAAAATAGCGGTTTACAGTCTGAACGGGAAGGCTAATTTGCATATTGATATTAAAAATGTGATTTTAATAAATATATGTTTAGTATTATTGATTTCTAACTGTTTGGTTTTATTTTAATGAATATAAGCAAAAATCTCTTCAATGAATCTTAAATGAAACCCATTAACAAGAAAAGATATGTGTCATTTTATCCTTTACTTCATATTTTAACTAAATACTTAAATTAGAAAAAAGAACAATGAAAGACGAGAGTGATGGAAGAGTAAGTTTCAGTTGTTCTATTTTTCGATTATACCACCCTCTGTTTCAAATCTTTTTATCTGCATTCTTATTTAGTTTCATTAGCGTTTCTAATTTAATCCGATATTTCATTACATTAAAACTTAAATACTTGCACCCGGAGGGTCGATATATTTGCTAGTATATATATATATATATATATATAGTTATATCTGTATGAAAACATTTTAAAACTAGCTCTTTATTTACACTAAAACTGTCCAGTTAGCTTGGTCTAATTCTTCTTTATATTGACTAGCAAATATATGCACCCTCCGGGTGCAAGTATTTAAGTTTTAATGTAATAAAATATCATATCAAATTAGAAAGGCTAATGAAACTAAATAAGAATGCAGATAAAAATATTTGAAACAGAGGGGGGTATAATCGAAAAATAGAACAACTGAAACTTACTCTTCCATTACTCTCATCTTTCATTGTTATTTTTTCTAATTTAAGTATTTAGTTATAAGAGGAAGTAAAGAATAGAATGACAGTTATTTTTTCTTGTTAATGGATTTAATTTAAGATTTATTGAAGAGATTTTTGCTTATATTCATTAAAATAAAACCAAACAATTAGAAATCAATAATACTAAGCACATATTTATTAAATTCGATTTTTTATATCAGTATGCAAATTAGCCTTCCCCTTCACACTGTAAACCACTATTTTGTTGTATATATAAATACAATTGTATGTTGTTAGTATGTAGATATGGTTAACAGTGGCTTCGGCCTCTGGACCATTGATATAATTAATGGCGTCGATCCCAGGGGGCCATCCCCCCAGGCAACACCTGCCCCCTCGATTTAAAGGGGCAGGGCTGGGTTTATTGCCCAGTGCCTGAGGCGCCCCCCTTGAGGGGGAATGCCGACGGGATCGACGCAATTTTTCACCTGCCACTCCATGAGCTTCGGCTCGTGGGTGGTCCCACGTTAATAGGGACTTTGTGCCTGACCCGTACAAGTGGGGTACGCGGTAAATACTATGTAGATATGGTTAACAGTATTCATAATGTAAAACAATTTTATTAATAATAGAGTTTAAAATAAGAATAAAATCATGGAGAATGTGATGTAAATAACAAAAGGAATAGTGACTTGTATAGTTATATAGTTTCGGTTACAGACAGACAAACCCACAATCTCCATTATAATAAGAGATATAACATATCGAATGTTGTAACATAAGAAATCTATTTATTTTATTTAATTATTATTTTTTCTATTTGACTGTTATAGATTTTTTTAAAATCTATAACAGTCAAATTTAGATGATTTCATATTTACATTTGCTCAGTAAATACGTTTTAATTGGATATAGATTATAAGATTTTTATATAAATAAAAAAGTTATGATTACTGATATGAATTATAAGATTTTGATATAAAACATTCATAATTACTGATATATATATATATATATACATGCAGGCTCTGTTTTAGATATTGAGTGCACTCCCTGTAGCTACTGCAGCCTTTAAAACAGTAGAAAATGACAAATACCTGGACCATGCTAGAGAGCTGTAAAAGTTATGGGATAAATTACTAATGCTACTGCAACGGGAAGGTTAAAGAATGTATATGAGGAATGTCAGAAAAGTTCCCCAAGCTCAAGGTGGTCATCAAGGGAACCTATTTTGAGGATATGCACGACACATCTACGGAGAATCATGAAATAATCCTTCTAGGAGTGCATGACAGCGTGGCAGAGAAGGATGGGAAAGTGCATTAGACTCAAGGGGGTTTACTTTGAAGGGAATAACTTGTAGTTTCTAGTTTGGATTTGAAATAAGTTTTTTGTGACACCAGTCCCGGAAATATTCTGACATACACCGTAAAACAAAACGTCTTCAACATAAAATAACCGAACAAGGGTTGACATGCCGTAAAATCCAACCAACCAAACCAAATAGTGCTTGTTGCGTTTAAATTTTAGAGATCCCCATAAATTATTAAATGTGATTGGTTGCTGAGAAGTTTCTTGGTCCAACAATAATAGATATTATATTCTTTTTTTTTCTTAATTCATTGGTTCTATTGCTTAAACTGGTGGTGGAGTTCCAATTCTGGAACTCTGGGGGGTATGGAGTACCCCTTCATTGTTATTTCTCCTAGGTCCACTCTAACCCGGAGTTTTATTACTTTTTAGGGTCCCATGGTTTAATAGAAAAAAATATTTTTAAAAGATGTGTATCAAAAATGAGTTAAAAAATTAAGTACCCATCAAGAATGAATAAAACAAAACGTTTTCGGTATAAAATAACCCAACAAGGTTTGACATGCCGTAAAATGCAACCATCCAACCAGCCAGACTAGGTAAAACTTATTAAATTCTTACATTGCCCATATAAAGAAAGTTTGTAGTTTTCGTAAATCACACAAGTAAAAAATTTCCACCATGTCACAATTTTTTCTAAGAATCTTATTTTTTCAACCTTTGGGCGGGTTTTACAGTGCTAAGCCAAAAATCACGTTTGACTGTGTGAGTCTTTTTTTTAACGTTTCCGACAATCGAAAAATCACACAGTTTATTTATTATTTTCTAAGATTGTTTATTTTTATCTCTTTTAGTCTTAATATTTTCAAAGTCGTCACCATCAGATGACTGCTTCAAAATTAGAAAAAAATAACTAACTTTTGTTTAGTCTGCTAATCTTTTTAGACTTGACAAGTTCCGTTCTTCATCTTACATAAAAGTTAAAGTCAAATGCAGGTGTTTGATGGAGACAAGAAAAAAATGACTTTTTATTTTTTCGTTTATTTATCTATTATTAAGCCGGCCCGGTATATTTCAGTCGGTAGATCCTTCGGCTAGGAATCACAAGGTTCCTTGTTCGATACCGGTCCTCGCCAAATCAGCGTATGAGTAGCACGTGCGATCTGTGCGGTAAAGTGAGGAGCTAATGATAGGTGAGGCACTCAGACGGTAAAATAATCTCCTTAACTAGCACTAGTGAAAATGGGATAGGATCCCTTGCTGTCTGGCTGATACCGACATTAGGCCGCGACTTTACTTATTATTATTATTTTAGAGTTTTTCACAGCAGCGTTAGCTGATGGTATTTCACTGGGGTCTGAGTGACAACAAGTCTCCCCAGGATATTTTGGTAATTTTTTTTCAGTCGGGTGTTAAATTTATTTTGTAAAATACGGATTTTACGGTAACTTTAGCAGTGCCTATATAAAATGAATCAACTGCTGATGATGCTGATATTGCTGAAGAAGAAGAAGAAGAAGAAGAAGAAGAAGAAGAAGAAGAAGAAGAAGAAGAAGAAGAAGAAGAAGAAGAAGAAGAAGAAAACAATCGTAATTCTTTTTTTCACCAGGTATTTTTATATTTTCCTGATTTGTGTATTGTCAACAATTTCCTTGTCCTTTGGCCCCCTCCAAAAATAAACTAGGGTAGGGGAGAGAAGAAGGGGGTGGGTGATGATCAAAAGAAAGACATAAATAAATCCTTTGAGGAATTAGAGAAAAGAGAATTAAGAATAATCAGAGATGAAAATAAATAGTCAACATTAAATTCAATTCAAAAATATCTTCAGATCTTCAAGACGGAAAAAACTGTTTCCTTTTTTATTTCGTTTCTTTTTGTTTCTTTTTTGTTTCTTTTTTTCTTTTTCATTGTTTCTTTTTTTTTTCTTTCTTTCTTTTTTCTTTTTTTTTTTTTTTTCTTTTTTTTTTCTTTAAATCATCAACGAAGCTTTTCTTTGATTTTCCGACTTGAATATTTTTAATGCCTAAAAGACTTATATTTTCCGAATAGATTTGGTACTGGCAATTCTAAATCCCAAAGGAAGCTTAACTTAGTCAAACTAGAAGTTTGTCTGAACTTTACGATGAGGCTTGATAATATATATTATTTTGTTGGTTGGCTGGTTGGTTGGATTTTATAGCATGCCAACCCTACTGGGTTTATTTTATGCCGAATAAATTTTGTTTTATATTATTATTATTAGTACTAGCAAATATATGCACCCTCCGTAGGGTGCAAGTATTTAAGTTTTAATGTAATAAAATATTGTATTAAATAAGAAAGGCTAATGAAACTAAATAAGAATACAGATAAAAAGATTTGAAACAGAGGGAGTATGATAAAAGATTTGAAACAGAGGAAAAAATGGAACAACTGAAACTTACTCTTCCATCACTCTCGTCTTTCATTGTTATTTTTTCTAATTTAAGTATTTAGTTATAAGAGGAAGTAAAGAATAAAAGGACAGTTATTTTATCTTGTTAATGGATTTAATTTAAGATTCATTGAAGAGAGTTTTGCTTATATTCATTAAAATAAAACCAAACAGTTATAAATCAATAATACTAAGCACATATTTATTAAATTCGATTTTTTAATATTAATATGCAAATTAGCCTTCCCGTTCACACTGTAAACCGCTATTTTGTTGTATATATAAATACAATTGCATGTTATCAGTACGTAGACATAGTTAACAGTATTAATAATGTAAGACAATTTTATTAATAATTGAGATTTAGATAAAAAATAAAATCATGGAGAATGTGATGTCAATAACTAAGGGAATTGTGACTTGAGTAGGAATATAGTTTCGGTTACAGACAGAAAAACACACAATCTCCATTATAATAAGATTTGGAAAATACATCTACAAGATGCGTTGGGATGCATCGTCAGTAATGTTTCCCTGTGTTCATTACCAGTTTCGGGTCTTTCAACATTATACTGGTTCCCACAGGAGACCCAGTCCAAAATGTTAAATTTCGGGCTTGCATCCCAGCAATATTTTGCTACTTCATTGTGTGGCATCACTTTTTAAGTATGACATTTTGTGTTAGTGTTGGTTTATAAGAGATTCTTTGACCATGTTTAGGTTGAGTGGTGGCATCCCATTGGCCAGTGCTACTTGGTTCGAGTACTGCCGGCCAATGGGCATCCTCCTCTCTGCCTCGATATGTGCCATAGTTGTTAACAAGGCAGAGTTATTATTATTATTTTTTGTTTTTTTTGTTTTCCGGTTCTGATTAGTAGTATTATTAGTGAAATAGATCACTAATTAGGACTGAGCCTATTCTACTAGTGACCACTCAAAGCTGAGTTTTAATAAGTTTGAATTCAGAGTTTTCCTTCTGGAGTCAAGGTTAAAGAGCCTAGTCTGCCATAATATTTACCCATAGCTGGAGGGAGAGTAGTTGGATTCATACCTATCCCAAGGGTATTAGCACTATGTGAACTGTAGCTTCGTCCTGGATTTTAACTCGGATCGACGAGTCCATTTCTTACAACTCTAACAATTAGACCATGCGCCTCCGACTTTATCTTTTCTTGTTGGGTATTAATTTTTTTTTCAAACTGTTGAAAATATATGCAATCCTTTCTACAAGATGTAAAATTGAATAGAATTTATAAAGAAATAAGTAAAGTAAGTAAAGTCGACGGGGCGGCCAAAAGTCGGTATCAGCCAGTCAGCGAGGGAGTCTATCCCCTTTTCAATAGCGCTAGACCAAGGAGATTGTTTTAGCATCTGAGGTGGAGCGCCACACCTACCATCAGCTCCTTACTTTACCGCACATATCCTTGTGCTACTCATACGCTGAGTTGGCGAGGACCGGTATCGAACTAGGAACCTTGTGGTTTCTAGCCGAACGCTCTACCGACTGAGCTAAACCGACAAAAAGGAATATAAAGAAATTTTTTAAAAAGTAAAAAGTCGTTGGGGTGGCCTTATGTCGGTATCAGCAAATACTCTTGTCAATGTCACTGCATTTTCAGACAATAATATCGGGTAGAACCCTGCTAACTTTTCACACAATGAAAACATATTAGCAGTGAAAATGGGAGATAACCTTGCTGGAACTTATGTAGAGTTTCTAAGAGTGTCTCTTTTGGTGATATATCAGGATGATGGCTTCAGGCCTTCAAAAGTTTGACAAGAGCAAGAAAAGAAAACTGTTTTATTTGTGATGTCTTTGCAAGCAAGTAACCTTCAAGCAAAGGCTGGAAAAGAACTGCAGCATCCATGCATAGGTATTCAACCTCAGTCGTTTTCTCAATTAATTTGGCTACAAAATTAAAAAAACAAGTAACAAGGTCTCGGACAACCTCAGGTTTTCGACTTTGAAGAGGTTGTCTTTGATTGTGACCAGAACAAAATGGCGGAAATTGGCAAAGTCCTGAATATTTATAAAAATATAAAAAAAAAACTGAACCATAAAAATACAAAAATGAATATAAGATATACAATCCCTTTACAAGATAAAAGATTTAACGGAACAAGCTGGGTAGGGTCTCAAAAACTACCTTAATTCTTTCGATTAACTGAGCATTTGTAGTACTGGCACGGTGATTGGTGGCTTTCACAACAGTGCCCCATACATAATAATCCATGGGGTCAAGATCTGGGGAGTTCAGAGGCCAAACATTGGGACTGGTGTAATCGTAGAAATTCGCCGACAACCATTTCTGAATTTTGCCAGAGGTGTGGCAGAGGGCCGAATCCTGTTGCCATACATAGGACCTACCATTGGTTACCCTTGTTATCTAATCCCTTCTATAAGATGTAAGATTTAATAAAATTGATAAAAAGTAAGTGAACTATAAGGATATAAAAAGTATACAGAAAAAAGAAAGGTATGAGCCCTCTCGTCCCCCAGCTATGGGTTAAATAAATTTAAAAAAGAGTAAAAAGTCGTTGGAGTCGCCTAATGACGGTATCAGCAAGACAGCGGGGGTGTCTATCCTCTTTTCACAAGCGCTAGACCAGGGAAATTTTTTTTTACGTCTGAGGTGGAGCACCACACCTACCATCAGCTCCTCACTTTACCACAGTTGGTGAAGGCCGGTATTGAACCAAGAATCTTGCGGTTCATAGTCCATTATGTAAGATTTAATAAAATTGACAAAAAGTAAGTGAAGTATAAAGATATAAAAAGTATACAGAAAAGAGAAAGGTATGAGCCCTCTCATCCCCCAGCTATGGGTTAAATAGTACAACGACTGTTCTTTTACAATGATGATTTTGACTTTAGATAACACACGAAGGTTGATATGCCATTAAGAAAAGAAGCCAAACCAATCTATTACTTCTCATTCACTATAGGTAAGTAGAATGGAGAATTATTATTTGGGACTTTATAATTTTCTGTGAATTATTAGTACTAGCAAATTTATGCACCCTCCGGGTACAAGATTTTAAGTTTTAATATAATAAAATATCATGTTAAATTAGAAAGACTAATAAAACTAAATTAGAATGCAGATAAAAAGATTTGGAACAGAGGGGGTATGATCGAAAAATAGAACAGCTTTGAAACTAACTCTTCCATCATTTTCCATTACTCCCGTCTTTCATTGGTAAATTTTCCTAATTTAACTCTTTACTTAAAATAGGAAGTAAAGGATAATATTACAGTTATTTCTTCTTCTTAATGAATTTCTTTTAAGATTTATCCCAGAGATTTTTGCTCATATTCAATAAGATAAAATCAAACAATTAGAAATCAATAATACTAAGCATATATTTATTAAAATCAATTTTTTAAGATCAATATGCAAATTGGCCTTCCCATTCACACTGTAAACCACTATTTTGTTGTATATATAAATATAATTGCGTATTATTAGTATGTAGATATGGTCAACAGTCTTAATAATGTAAAGCAATTTTATTATTCATTGAGGTTTAAATAAAAATAAAATCATGGAGAATGTGATGTAAATAACTAAGGGAACTGTGACTTGAGTAGTAATACAGTTTCGGTTACAGACAGACAAACACACAATCTCCATTATAATAAGATTAGATAGGAATACTTTAAACCCTGATTAATCCCCACCTTTAAAACATTTCGCTCTTTTTTTTATATCGGTAACTTTTGACCGTTTAGGTAATTCAGTTGCTTTATACGTTTGGTCAAGTTGACCTATATATATATATATATATATATATATATATATATATATATATATATGTGTGTGTGTGTGTGTGTGTGTGTGTGCATCTTTGTGTCTTTGTGTATTTGTGTGTGTGTGTGTGTGTGTGTGTGTTGGGTATATGGAGGTGTTATTCTTTCCTAATAACATTTATGAAGTATTGCATCTAACCCCCGGGGCATAATTCGTAATTCTTATCGCTCCCACGAGCGACATATCGAACTGTGAAGAAGAAAGGTCAATGATCCTAACTTTCTATTGATTTCACTAGCATCAAAGATATATAACTATTTGTCTACATATTACTATTATTATTATTATTTTATTATTATTATTATTATTATTATTATTATTATTCACACCTGCGGTAGCTGGTGGTTCACTTGATGCTGAGTGACAGCAAGTCTCCTCAGGTCTCCAGGACTCTTCTGAGTATTCTAGCCGATCCCAACAGTGCTGTTGTTTGGATGGTCTCGATTCTTCCTCTGATTTCCAATTCGCCCAAATTATTTTCCAGAGTTTTGGGATCGTTCCAAGGGCACCAATTACAATTGGTACGACCTTCACCTTTATGTTCCACAGTTTCCACAGTTCTCGGGCAAGGTCTAAGTATTTGTCTATCTTTTCGCTTTCTTTCATTTTCACTCGATGGTCGACCGAGACGGTATTATTATTATTATTATTATTATTATTATTATTATTAAGGTTTTTCACATCCGTCAAAGCTAGTGGTTCACTGAAGGCTGAGTGACATTAAGTCTACTAAGGTCTCCATGACTCTTCTGAGTATTCTAGCCGATTGTAACAGTGCTGAAATTTGGATGGTCTCGATTCTTCCTCTGATTTCCAATTTACCAAGACTTTTTTTCCAGACCCTTGGGACCGTTCCAGGGGCACCAATTACAATTGGCAAGAACTTTACCTTCTTGTTCCAAAGTTTGTTTGATATACCAGCAGAAAAGATATTATCATTATTATGGTTCACTGGAGGCTGAATGACAGCAAGCCTCCTCAGGTCTCCATGACTCTTCTGAGTATCTAGCTGTCTTAAAAGTGCATATATGAAAAATCGATACATTGTACAGATATTAATTTATTTCGGCATTTCTTTATCTCCGCAGTTTGATTTTTACAAATCCGAAGTCTTATTGAATTAACAAAATCAGACTGAAGAGGCAAAGAAATGCCGAAATAAATTTATATCTGTACCGATGTATTTATTCATTTATTTATAATACTCAATATGTAATATATACGCATATTTTTATATATACGTTTGAGTTCACAATTTTGGTTGAATCCTATCGAGAAACACTTGATATAATCCACGCGCGCACACACACACACACACATACACACACACACACACAAACACATGTGTATATAAATATATATATATATATATATATATATATATATATATATATTATATATATGTGTGTGTGTGTGTGTGTGTGTGTGTAAAAATGGAAATGAATCCGACAATATGAGGAAGAATGAATAAAGAAAAGAAAGAATAGAATGGATAATAAAAGATGAATTTACTCAATATCACTTACACATGTGTTTCGGTCAGTTCATCTGTGTGAAAATATTTCGCACACAGAGAAGATTCGACCTTCATCAGAGTGAAAATTTATTTTGAAAAAAAATATTTTTTGAATTTAAAAAAAATTCCAAATAAAATTTCACTCTGATGAATTATCCATTCTATTCTTTCTTTTCTTTTATTCATTCTTCCTCATATATATATATATATATATATCAATAAAGGAAACTCAATACAGTAATCCCATAATAAAATTATTTCGACAAAAATTGGGGCCCATATAAATCTAAGTTGATTTAAACGGCTCCCCAAGTTTTTGCCTCATCAGATTGGTCTCAATTCACTTATGAACAAGCATATCCAAGTTTTGGATAAATTCTCATATATATATATATATATATATATATATATATATATATATATATTATAATATATATAAAAGAGAAAAATGGAAGTGTATCCGACAATTATGTTGAAAGATAAATGGAAAGAAAATGCTGTATGGAAAAATATTATTTATGAAATGCCAACACGTGTTTCGACCAAGAGTTTGTTTTTGTATATATTGTATTCTATTTATTATTATTTTAAATACACAATAAAATATCAAAATATCTTGCCCTGAAGAAGACCGCTTTTGTATACTTAAATTGTATTTTTCTATTATATATACTAGCAAATATATGCACCCTCCGTAGGGTGCAAGTATTTAAGTTTTAATGTAATAAAATATTGTATTAAATTAGAAAGGCTAATGAAACTAAATAAGAATACAGATAAAAAGATTTGAAACAGAGTGGTAATAAAAGATTTGAAACAGAGGAGTAATAAAAAATAGAACAACTGAAACTTACTCTTCCATCACTCTCGTCTTTCATTGTTATTTTTCTAATTTAAGTATTTAGTTAAAAGAGGAAGTAAAAATAAAATGACAGTTATTTTATCTTGTTAATGGATTTCATTTAAGATTCATTGAAGAGACTTTTCTTATATTCATTAAAATAAAACCAAACAGTTAGAAATCAATAATACTAAGCACATATTTATTAAATTCGATTTTTAATATTAATATGCAAATTAGCTTCCCGTTCACACTGTAAACCGCTATTTTGTTGTATATATAAATATAATTACATGTTGTCAGTATGTAGACATAGTTAACAGTATTAATAATGTAAGACAATTTTATTAATAATTGAGGTTTAGATAAAAATAAAATCATGGAGAATGTGATGTCAATAACTAAGAGAATTGTGACTTGAGTAGGAATATAGTTTCGGTTACAGACAGAAAAAACCACAATCTCCATTATAATAAGATTTTATTTTATTTTGAATTTAACATAATATATTCTGTGTACATCTACGAGTTTTTTGTTTTGTTTATATGTGTGTGTGCATATATCAGTGTGTCTGTTTTTATGTGAGTTGTGTTTCTCGGCTTCTACTTGTACACAAACACATAAGATAGTCCTCGCAGACGTCAAGTGATTTCCGTCGTCCATTTTGCTGGTGAATGTCGTTCCATAGATCTACCGAAATCTTACACAGACAAAGAAGAAGAGAAGAAGAAGAAGAAGAAGAAGAAGAAGAAGAAGAAGAGCCAGATAAAATGACATTAGATTCGTCGTCATTTTGCTGGTGAATGTCGTCCGAAATCTTACACAGACAAGAAGAAGAAGAAGAAGAAGAAGAAAGAAGAAGAAGAAGAAGAGAAGAAGAATCATCATCCCCGTTGAAGAGCCAGACAAAATGACATTAGATCTAGCTGCTTAAACTCAACCATTGAATTGTTCCACTGGACAATGGAAGACACGATAAAAGCATTGGTTTAAGTGCTTCTAGTTAGAGTTAACTCCCCTGTCGCGGCTTCAAAAGGAAGGAGAGCGACACACCTAACCAAGAAAGCCAATTCAACTGATACGAGGAAGTCACCACCGAATGAATTATCTGCAACCGTAGATTAGTGGTGTTGTATACCATACTTATATCGGCGCATCTCGTATAGTATAGCCAATTCTAGCCACCCCATTCCCACAACTTTTTATATAATTCCCCCTCCTACGTACTCCCACCGCTTCTCGGTTGGTTAACCACCTTGCGTACTTAAAAAGTACCAGGAATCAACTAAATTAGATCTACTCCTGATGATGGCACTACGGGTGCTGAAAGTACTAGAGACGAAAACTTTGATGGAATAATCAACAGACTCCACCTTGATATAATTTTCTGTGAATTATTAGTATTAGATAGGAATACTTTAAACCTTATGTTCAGAATCTGATTAACCCCACCCAGCGAAACCTTTAAACATCTCGCAAAACTAAAAACTGGAAAAGATCGAGAAGAAAACGGCCAAAAACGAAAATGCCCTCCTGGATACCCATGGTTGTATACATATTTATCTGAGATACTTTCTTTCTTTTAGCTTTTGTATCTTTTTTTTCTTTTCTCCTTTTTTCTTTTTTTCTTCTTTCTTTTTTTCTTTATTTTCTTCTTTCTTTCCTTCTTTTTCTTTTTTTTTCTTTTTCTTTTTTTTTTTTAGTTATGATTTACCAAATTTTTGGAATTATTTCTATTATCATTTCAGAATAAAAAAAAATTGTTATATTGAAAAGCAGAAAGAAACAAAGAAGAAGAAGAAGAAGAAGAAGAGAAGAAGAAGTTTTTAGTTAAATTTACAGTGTGAATGGGAAGGCTAATTTGCATATTGATCTTAAAAATGTGATTTTAATAAATATATGCTTAATATTATTATTTCTAATTGTTTGGTTTTATCTTATTGAATATAAGCAAAAATCTCGGGGATAAATCTTAAAAGAAATCACTGAACAAGAAGAAATAACTGTAATATATTCTTTACTTCCTATTTTAACTAAATAGTTAAATTAGGAGAAATTTACAAATGAAAGACGGGAGTAACGGAAAAAATGAAGAGTTAGTTTCAAAGTTGTTCTATTTTTCAATCATAACCCTCTCTGTTTCAAATCTTTTATCTGTATTCTTATTCAGTTTCCTTAGCCTTTCTAATTTAATACAATATTTTATTATATTAAAACTTAATACTTGCACCCGGAGGTTTCATATATTTACTAGTATACATAACGTGGGGTTTAGATAGTATATGTGTTTTTTTTTAGCACGAAAACGTTTTCGTTTGTAAATGCATGAGTTCTGCTTGCTGCGAAGATAATCAGCTATATATCTGCCGTTCAAAATAATCACTTTTTTTTTTCTATTTCGGCACGCGTTTCGGTCGAGAGAGCAAGAACACATTTTACACGCCATGTCTCATAAATACTTGACAGCGACGAGGAGACTGATCGATACTTCAATCATGGAAAACTGCCACGCGTACATTTTTCCCGCCCTTTTTGGTCCTACACCCGAAAAAAAACAAAAGGAAAAAATTACTTACCTTGAGTCTAACATTTCAAAGTCCATCATCGGTAACAAAAAAACCGGTAAAGAATTATAACTTACCTAAAAAGATATAAAAAAAAAACAGAAAAATGTATATTAGTATACCTATATTGCAGAATAATATATAAGCATACAATATGTATGTATATACATAAAAATAAATGAAAAATACATCATAAGAAAGATAGGATTTTAGGGGGTATTCGGTAATCCGAAATTCTACCTAGAAAATTCCACCTGGGAAATTCCATCTGGATAATTCCTCCCGAAAATTTCTTCCTATAAAATTCCATCCCTCGAAGTCAACATCTGGTGAATTTTTTCCGCGCCAATCTTTCGCCCCACGAAAATTACCAAACTCTCTCTCGCAGACAGGGTGTGACACAAGGTCAATACAACTGCTTTGAATATAGGGAGGTCCTCAGTGCAGCATCCGGTATCCACGCAAAGCTGGTCAATGTACGTCCTTGCTGGGCGGCCACATTGTATGCTCATGTGTTGGCTTCCTCAGGAGAACGTCGCTTATGAGTTCGTCCTTGGATCTCCAGCAGTGTCCAGCATGTCTTGTCCATCTGATTTGGAGGGTTTCTGAGATAAGGGAAAATGGCCGTACAATTGCTTCCTTGGTGGGTGTTGTTTCCACGACTTGTTCAAAATCGCGCGCAGGATTCTTGTGCAGCGACCATCTAGCTTATTCTCTAAGACTGCGTTAGGTCCAAGTGGTGCAGCCATACAGCAGCACTGATACAACCATAGCCTGGAGGAACTGGTGTTTTAACTTGTTACATAAATCCTTTTATCAAAATAAATGGGCTATTTATTCTACTTAGAATAATTAGTACACATATCAAGAGTTTATATAGTCAAGTATTCCCTAGAGAGTTCTCCAAAGGGGAGGTAATAATAATGTAGGCGAGGTAACTTTCATTTCTTATTACAATTAAATTTTTTTTAAAAAGCGAAATAGCCTTGTCTGTATTTATGATATGAAGGTTGATATGAGTATTTTCATATTTCGGCCTGTTGTCCTCATCTTTATAGTGTATAAACACAATGTTCAGGCCTCTGTAATCTTGGGCTCTGTTTCGGTGTTTATTGTTTAATTACCTTAAAATAAATAATCTCCAGACGATTACCGTCTGAAGATGAAATAAAAAAAATGAATTGTAATGACAAACGATAACACAGATAGACTTTGGAAAGCTTCGTTCTATTTAGAATAATTGGTACATTTATTAACAGTTTATATAGTCTAGTATTACCTAGAGAGCTCCCCAAAGGGGTAATAATAAAGTAGGGAGTAACTCTCACTTATTACAATTAATTTTATTTTAAAAAGCGAAATAGCCTTGTCCGATAGACTTTGGAAAGCTTCGTTCTACTTAGAATGATTGGTACACTTAATAACAGTTTATATAGTCTAGTATTACCTAGAGAGTTCTCAAAAGGGAAGTAATCATAAAGTAGATGGGTAACTATTAATTACTTATTACATGAATATCCATCAAGAATGAATAAAAAAAACGTCTTTGGCATAGAATAATTCAACCAGGATTGACCCGTCGTAAAATCCAACCAACTAACCTGTTAGTCTTACATTTAAGCGTCAAATAGATAGGTGTGAAATTATTATTATTAGATAGGTGTTATGAAGTAATCTTTTATATCCCGGAATGAGGATATACAAAATGATAATTTAAAACAGTGAAATATGTTTAACATATAACAATATTTGTTTCATTTATTCTCACTGGCAGGAACACAGTTGGGTGCTTTGGCTTCGGTTCAGCTATATGTATCATACGTGTGATCACATATGGGCCTGTCCTTTTCTGCCTGACAGTCCGTATGTTGTCTCTCACATCATCATTAAACATTTTCCGTTCTAATCTGTTATACCTCGAAATGTAAGATATACAAAATGATAATGAAAACAGTGAAATATGTTTAACATATAACAATATTTGTTTCATTTATTCTCACTTGCAGGGAACACAGTTGGTGGCTTTGGCTTCGGTTCAGCTATATGTATCATACGTTGATCACGTATGGGCCTGTCCTTGTCTGCCTGACAGTCCGTATGTTGTCTCTCACATCATCATTAAACATTTTCCGTTCTAATCTGTTATACCTCGAAATGTAGGATATACAAAATGATAATTGAAAACAGTGAAATATGTTTAACATATAACAATATTTGTTTCATTTGTTCTCACTGTCAGGGAATACAGTCGGATGGTTTTGATAGAGTTCAACTGTGCGTGTGTCATGTGCGTGGTCGTCACATGGGCTGTATGTATGATACGTATGCTCACTATTCAGGTCGGTCCATGGTTATAGTGTGCTCACATATGAGACCGTCCTTTGTTTATATGTGTGTTCACACATGGGGTCAGTACCTTGTCTCTCTGCTGAGAGTCCTTATTTTAACACAGGTTAGAAAATGGTTTTACTCTAAAAGTGACTAAACTAGCCCAACTGTGCTGCCGCACGTGGTCACTAGTTCAAGCGTGCTGCCGCACGTCTGTCCTGTCCAAACCCCCGGTCCAAAGTAACATGGCTGATTCCCATATCCGGGTTCCAGTCAGTCCCTTACTGATCAAAGGGGAGCAACGCGTTAGTTACCCTAACAATAGGGATACTTGATATCACATAAATGTGTACAATAAACTTGAAGATATAACTACACAAATATATATATATATATAAATGAATACACTCCACTAATCTCTTGCCTAAAATAAACCGACAAGGGTTGATATGCCGTTAAGGTTAATAACCATTAATCCTCAGCACGTGGATGTAATTAAACAGAAGCAAAAAACCTAGGTAATATCAGGACCTTGACAGAGAACTTAAAAACATAAAGATAACAGTGATACCAGTCATAAATCGAGCACTAGGAAACAATCAAAAGAATATGATAGAGAATGAGGAAATTGAATTCCGAGTAAAAATCAGACCCTACAGAGCAAAGCTTGTTGAAATCAGCTTGAATACTGAGGAGAGTCCTGGAGAACTAATAGACTTGCTATTGCTCGGACATTAGTGAAGGCAAATAACTAGAACTTGGTTTGGTTTGGTTGTTTTACGGCATATCAAGCTCAGTGGGTCATTTAATGCCAATACAGTTTTGAAATAGATTCATTCTTAATGGATATCATTTTTTTATAAACACATAATAAACCAGAGTGGACCTGGAGCAATGGTGATGAAGGGGTGCTCACATTCCCCAAACCTCCATAATTGGAACCTCACCATCAGAGTTATACGCCATTCCCAGTAATGAAGACCCTCAGACACCGCCTTCTAGCACCCATATGATGGAAAGCGGGCTTACCATAAGGGCAATAGGGTTGTGACAATCGTGTAGTGCTAGGGTTGACATGACGCTGATGTATCGGAGGGAGGCTCTCTGACCACCCGTCTAGCCTAAGTAAATGTCTAAGTGAAGTGTTGCATGTCATGGACTTCTCATCCACTGGGATTCCGTCCTTAAGCATCACAAGTCACCATAAAGAAAGATATATATTTTAGTATGCATAAAAGCATACAAAGAATCTGAATAGAGAAA
>CM042159.1:88981720-88984220 GCA_023376005.1 Doryteuthis pealeii | reverse complement strand
TAATTAAATGATCATATTGTGGTATATCCACAGGTCCTGCTAGTTTATATTAAAAGAAAAAAGAAAAAATGGTGGCCGTATATTTCGTCTTGTTGGGGATTGAAGCAAGGCGTACTAAAAACAATGTTTACCGACATTTATAGAGGATCGTTTGTTTAATAACAGACACGGGGTTATATTGAACTTTAGCTGCAATATTTTTCTCTTTTTTATTATTGATATAAAATAGCGTGGTTGGAAAATAAGACTAGAGTTTTTGAATGCATGGCAAAAGAGAAAGGCGATATTTGCTATTTGGCTCGAAATTTTTGAAAAGAGAGCAAGACGGACGGGAGGGAGGGGGTGCGGCCGCTGATATCGCTGCTGGCGGGAACGAGTATAATGTTAAAAATGAACAATGATTTAGCTGTGAAAGGGATGGGAGAATAAAGATATAGAGAATTTAAAAGAAAGAAAGGAAGAAAAAGAAAGAAAAAAAGAAAGAAAAAAGAAAAAAAGAAACAAAGAAGAAAAAGAAAGAAATTGGATTTAATAAAGAAAAAAGAAAGAAAAAAAAGAAAGAAAAAAGAAAGAAAGACAGAAAGAAAATGGACCAAATAACGTTAGAAGCAAGAAAAAAAAGAAGAAAAAAAAGAAGGAATAAATAAATGAAATTATGAAATAAAAGAAAGAAAATTGATGAAAATAAAGAAAGAAAAATTCAAAAAAAAAAAAAGAAAAAAAGCAAAAGCAAAAGAGAAAATGATTGGATGAATAAAATAAAAAATAGAATGAATAAATCAATAAATAGATAAAATATTGAAAGAAAGAAAGAAAAAAAGAATGAAAATGGAGAAAATAAATAAACAATCAAAAAAGAAAGAAAAATACAGACAATGAATGAATAAATGGATAAAAAAATGAATGAAGAAAGAAAGAAAGAAAATAGATAAAATAATAAAAGAAACAATTGAAGAATTAAAAAAATGAATGAATTGAATGATTGAATAAATGAATGATAAACATGAAAGCAACTTTGATAGATAGATAGATAAGATAGATAGATAGATAGATGTAAATTCTGTTAAAATTCAATTAAAAAATGTGCGGAAATATTACCTGGCAGTTCGAAGGAATCAACCCTTTGGAATAAAAAACAGATAGAATTGATAGATAGATATATAGAAAGACAAACAAACAAACAAACACACACACACACACACACACACACACACACACACACACACACATATATATATATATATATATATATATATATATATATGAGGAAAAATGAGTAAAGAAAAGAAATGTAGATGGATAAAATGAATTTAATCGATATACGATTAATCGATATCACTTACACATGTGTTTCGGTCAGTTTATGTATGTGAACACATTTCGCACATATAGAAGAATCGACCTTCATCGGAGTGAACATTAATTTTGAATGAAAAAATTCGTTGGGAAAAAAAAAAAACAAAAAAAAACAACAGAGATTTTTGGAAATATTCGAAAATCGAATTTAAAAAAAAAATTTGGAACGCTGAAAAATAGAACGTTGAGATAGACCGTTATGATTTGGATATTTGGTTTTTCTAGGGGTTATGGTACGAAATAGTTTTTTATTACAAAGAAAATAAAAAATTTAAAAAAATAAAGTGTTATTATTTATCATTAACATGTTAAACATTTTTCTCGGAGCTTAGTTTATGTTTTGAAAAAAAAAATCGGTGAAATGTTAAAACAGTGGTCGATTAAAAAAGGACCAAATATTGATGGTAGATAATTTTGTATAAGTTGTTTAATTTATTAAGATGTTATCGTAAGATGGTTCAGTTTAAGTGGTGTATATATTTTTATTTAACAGATTATTTAAGTTAAAAGTTGCAGTGTATATAAAGAAGAATGTGATATTATTATTGCTAGAAATTTTAAGTCCGGATAATATGGGAGGAAAGAGGATTTAGGTATAATACTAATGTTGCGTTATATAATAAGTGTGGAATTAATTAATAAGTTATAAAATATTTGTGGTGTGGTAATTTATAGTAAATAAAAGTAGGGGAAGTTTGATTGAAGATCTAAAAATTTTGAATAAAATATTTGTGGTATGGTAATTTAAGGTAACTAAGTGTTAGGAAGAGTTTGCGTGAAGATCTAGATTTTAAAAATAGTAAAATAGATGTAGGGATAATTTATGATAATAAGAGTTTATTGTGTTTAAATTAAGAGAATGAAGTAGAAAAAGGTAAATGACATTAGTGGAAAAAAAAGTAGATATATATAGAGAAAAAAATATTGATAGGTTAATGATAAGGCTTGTTGTCACATGAATTTTTTTTAAAAATAGCATTGGTTGAAATAAGTAAAAGTAGATTTAATTTATATTAGGTGATTAAACATTGTGCTTTCTTTGGAGATTTATAAGAAATCCTTGTATGAGTATATATGTTTGCACCTACAAGAGCATACAATATGGTTGTAGAGTAAAATTTCGAAGTTTCCAAATAGAATCATC
>CM042159.1:88961720-88976720 GCA_023376005.1 Doryteuthis pealeii | reverse complement strand
TTCACAGACCAATGTTCATTATTAACAGCAACCCAGGTTTCATGCTAAATAGCAATCATCAGGCTGTCGAGCAAGATCCTATGGTGTTTGTTGGAGTTCTTTACTCAATGTCACATTTTGGATTGCAAATAACGTCGGTTAGTTCCGCGGACGCTATAATTGCTCGGATTTACTAAAAATAATTTTTTTCAAAATTTGCATTTTTTTGTAGTAATGCCAACGAAGTTGCCCCCCTTTATTCGTTAAAAATAGAACATTTGTTTTAACTTTGAAAAAAATGTTTTATTTTTTATTTTTAAATTAATATATATATATATATATATATATATATATTATATATATCGGTGTGTTTATGTATATACATATGTATATATGACGTCATTATATAGGCATTTCAGCTTCTGAACCTAACAGCCTAGCACTGTCCAGAAAAGAAAGAAAGAAAGAAGCTGAATAGATTAATAGACAGAAACAGTTTGAGATGGTAGATAACTAGATAGATAGATAGACAGATAGATAGATCAATAGGAACAGTTCCAGTCTAGAAAAATAGAAAATATTTAAGTATACAAAGAAAAACGGCCTTCTTCAGGGCAAAATGTTTGATATTTGAAGTTAAAACGGTCAAAATACAGAGAATTTAGACGTGTTCGAAAAAATAATTTTTTTGAAAAATCTTTTGCGACGCTTACGTTTGGAGAAATATAGTATTATTTGGTGACATTTACGGTTTGAGAATAAAGAATATTTTGTAATATTCGGCCGAAACACGTGTTGGCATTTCAATGAACCTTTTTTATCAATTCAACATTTTCTTTCCTTTTGATTTCAATCTATTGTCGGATTCATTTCCACAATATTTTCACGTTAACAGCATTGTGTGTTTTCATATTCTTTTATCTATCTATCTATCGATCTATCTATCTATGTATATATATATATATATATATATATATATATATATATATATAGAGAGAGAGAGAGAGGGGGGGGGGAGAGAGATAAATAAATGAATATCTTAGTATATATTTATTTGCATGGGAACAAGTCTGCTACCATTAGTTTCATGCTATGTAAGCTTAATATTTTTTAAGCGGAGTAATGATCGGGCGTCGAAAAACTTTTTGAAAATGATAAAAATGACAAAAATATGAACAAATATGTGCGTTTGATTAACTGTTTTCGCCTTTGATTTGTTTGCTCACGTGTGTGCGTGTGTTATATATGAGGTTGGATGCAACTGTTCTGTTCGCACGTGTGCCTATGTTGGCATGCATGCACACATGAACGCATGTAAGATGCGCGACGTCATAATCACATCTACGCGTCTATGTGTGTATGAATTATTTGTGTTTGATATTCGTGTCCGCTGATGTATGAGGTGTTGTGTGATTAGTAGCGTGTTTGTGTATGTGTGTATTAATGTGTGGTAGGTTGAGATTGTCTCGTGTTCAATGTTACTAGAATATAAGAAAAATTTGAATGAAAAAAATTCTTAGAATCCAGTTTTTTTATCGTTAGAAAGAAAAAATATTTGTTTGCGGCGCAAGATGATAATACTTATGGAATGAATAAATTCTGTAGTGGAATATATATATATATATATATATATATATATATATATATATGATTTTTGGATGTTTGTTTTTTTATAGAAGCATTGTTGATTAAATTATTATTTATATTTTGCTTGAAGGCAATTATAATGCAAGTATCGCATAAAATTCGATAATTATAGAAAATGATCTTGACAAGTGAATCCCGGCAAAGGATGGCTCGCTATGCAGAACACCGTACAGACTGTATACATCGCTGAAGAGACTTAATAAAGTCGAAACAGTCTGTACGGTGTTCTGCATAGCGAGCCATCCTTTGCCGGGATTCACATGTCAAGATTATTTTCTATAATTATCGAATTTTATGCGATACTTGCATTATAATTGCCTTCAAGCAAAATATAATATAATAATAATAATAATAATAATAATAATAATAATAATATATATATATATATATATATATATATATATATATATATATATATATATATATATATATATATATATGAGAAATGTGAAGAAGTTAATCCGACAGTATGTGAAGAAAGGTAGACAAACACGGGATGTTATAGAAAATGGATGTTTATTGTAGGTAGTGATGTCGACGATGCAACGTTTCGGTCTGTTAGACCTTCTTCAGGACTTGTATATAGTTCTTGCTTCAATGATGGACATTCTCAAAATGGTGAAACAGGAGGTCGTCAGTAAGGGGAGGGGTGTTTGGGGGGTGGGTAGTGGATCTTCTTCTCTCTAGATGGGGAGTGTAACCAATCCTTACAATCTAGTATATACACGCCTACTCCAAACACCTGCGGTACCATTACCATTCTGATACACTCCCTGTCTAGAGATAAGAATTTTTTTTTAATTTTAAGTCCAACAAGGGTTAGGGTTAGGGTTAGGTTAGGGTTAGTTTAATGGGAAAATAAATAAATAATTTGGGTTCTGTTTTTCTGGGTCACTCATGTTACTCAACTAGGATATAACCATACATTTTATTACTTTAAAATACTTAATTAATGGTGGGGAGGGCATACGCTTGCTCGAAGAAGATAAAGAAGGAATTGAAAATATGAAAGAAGAACAAGAGAAACTAAACTAATGACAAGGAGGGGGGGAGAGAGGACGAGATGTGGAATAAAAGAGAAGTGGAGTCAAAACAGACAGAAAGAATAAAAGGAAGAAAATGGGAAAGAAATTAAAAATGAATGAAAGAAAGAAAAGGAAGAAAGAAAGAAAGATCGAAAGAAAAAGAAAAGAAAAAAAGAAAGAATAAAAGAAAGAGAAAAAGAAAGAAAGAAAGAAAGAAGAAAGAAAAAGAAGAAAGAAAGAATAAAAGAAAGAAAGAAAGAAAGAATAAAAGAAGAAAGAACGAAAGAAAGAAAAAAGAAAAGAAAGAAGAAAAAAGAAAGAAGAAAAAAAAAAAGGAAAAAGAAAGAAAAGAAATAAAAGAAAAAATATAGAAAGAAAGAATAAAAAAGAAAGAAAGAGAGAATAAAGAAAGAAGAATAAAAGAAAAAATATAGAAAGAAAGAATGAAGAAAGAAGAAAGAATATAAGAAAGAAAAGAATAAAAGAACGAAAGAAAAAAGAAAGAAAGAAAGAAAAGAAGAAAGAAAGAGTAAAAGAAAAAAAGAAAGAAAGAATAAAAGAAAGAAAGAACGAAAGAAAGAATAAAAGAAAGAAGAAAGAAAGAAAAAAAGAAAGAAAGAAAGAAAGAAAGAAGAAGAGTAAAAAGAAAAAAAAAGAAAGAAAAAAGAAAGAAGAACGAAAGAAAGAATAAAAGAAAGAAAGAAAGAAAAAAAGAAGAAAGAAAGAGTAAAGAAGGAAAAAGAAAGAAAGAATAAAAGAAAGAAGAACGAAAGAAAGAATAAAAGAAAGAAAAGAAAAGAAAAAAAGAAAGAAAGAAAGAGTAAAAGAAGGAAAAAAGAAAGAAAAGAATAAAAGAAAGAAAGAACGAAAAGAAAGAATAAAGAAAGAAAGAAAGAAAGAAGAAAAAAAAAGAAGGAAAAAAGAAAGAAAGAAAAAAAGAAAAAAAAGAAAGAAAGAATAAAAGAAAGAAAGAAGAATAAAAGAAAGATCGAAATAAAAGAAAGGAATCATAAAATGAAATAAGAAAATATATTGTAATACAATATGTTATATAATTTACGGAAAATGAATCTGGCGAGTCGAGTTTGAATTTCGTCCGAATGTGTTTTGTAAAAAGAGCCGACCTCCTCCTCCTTCTCCTCCTTTTCAGTCTGACCATGATCGTAATTCGACTGGTGCAGTTCATTTGGGGAAATTCGAGATTTCTCACCAAGGTCAGCCGAGTGGCAGAAGAAGCCGAGGCTCAATTGAAATTTGGCTGTGATTTTAAAAGGCACTTGTAATTCTTGGCATGTAACACGAACTATTGCTATCGATTTCAAAGGCTTATCACTCGCTGAATCATCAAGTCTCCTTTCGCCAAAAGACGAGGACGTTAGATCCCACAAAACTAGACGCTCATTTCAAATCAATATATATATATATATATATATATATATATATATATATTTGGGAGAATATGTGCTTAATTGAAGTCAAACCTAATTTTTTTTAAAAGTTAATTCATTAATGATTAATTAGGCGGGATATAACTACTTAAATGTAAGGCTAAACAAATCGAGAAAAATCAATCTCTGAATGTACATTTCGGCCTATTAGGCCTCATCAGCAGAGCTATAGATACGAAGATCGCCTCGTAAGTGATTCGAAACCTGTATGTCGGATCGACAAGCAAGCCTCTTACCCCTACGCCAAACGGAACCTCGCAGTTTTTCATCGCTTTGTTTAGGTAGTAGTAGTACTCATATTCCTCTTAAGAGACTTCGCACGAACTTACGTGAACGTAAACAAATATGGCTATTTTCAGCCGACAATATTTGGGAGAATATGTGCTTATGTACATTCAGAGATTGATTTTTCTCGATTTGTTTAGCCTTACATTAAAGTAGTTAAATCCCGCCTAATTAATCATTAATGAATTAACTTTAAAAAAAAATTAGGTTTGACTTCAATTAAGCACATATTCTCCCAAATATTGTCGGCTGAAAATAGCCATATTTGTTTACGTTCACACACACACACAAACACACACACACACATATATATATATATATATATATGTGTGTGTGTGTGTGTGTGTGTGTGTGTGTGTGTATTGTTGAGAAATTTCTCTTATGAGGTGTGTGTTAAAAACCCACTCCTACTTATAGACTCGGCGAGAACCATGTGATCTCTCCTGGCCAATCACTGGCAGTACTCTGCTGCTGATACAATACTTAAACCTAGAGTACTGGCCATAACTACTTTGCTTTTCGTGGACGACGGACATAGGATTAAATAACTGGACCTTTATCAATACGCAGGGTAGGACTTATTCGCTTACCAAAGGATTCCATAACTCAGGACTTACTTACTATTAGCCCTTTTCAACTGGCCAACGATGGCATTTAAAAACTTAACACACACACACACACACAGATATATATATATATATAATATATATATATTTATATTACAATGTTTTCATAGATCAATGTTCATTATCAACGACCGCGGTTTCATGCCGAAGCAATCATCAGGTTGAAAAGTAAGATCCAATGGTGTTTGTTGTGGTTCTTTACTCAAAGACACATTTAGGATTGTAAATAACGTCGGTTAAATTTTCCCGAACGCTGTTATTATTTTTTTAAAATTTGAATTTTTGAAGTAATGCCAACGAAGTTGCCTCCCTTTATCCGTTGAAAATGTATAGGGTGATCTTTTTAAAAATGTTTTATTTTTATTATTTTTTATTTATAAATTAATTCCGTTTGGCAAAGGGTGTATATGACTTCAAAAAATCATTTTAATATATGGTAGAGTCTTTTAAGTTCTTATCCCACATAATATAAAGGTGGATGGTGTTGTAACTCTGTCGAAAAATCATTTTTTCACTGTTGAAATATTGGATATCATTGCAAATAATTGCTTTTTCACTGTTGAAAATATTGGATATCAAATAATTGCTGAAGGTTTGTAGGAAGGTGTTGATACCTGTCGAAAATCATTTTTCACTGTTGAAATATTTGATATCATTGCAAATAATTGCTGAATTTATTCTCAGGTGGATGTTGAGTATCTCCTCTCCATGCATTTAGGAAGAATTTTCTTTATGGGGACATTGTTTGAAGATTTCTGATTTTTTATTTAAACATCTATTATAATTATTGTTATTATTATTAAAGGAAAACAAGTTTTTTAATATTCTAAATTTTTCGGTAACACATAAGTTGCAGTATTTGGAGCCATTTGTGTAGCATTTGGGATGATCTAAGATTTTCCACTCTATTTTGTGAGGTATATCTTTTTCTTTCAGTTCCCATATTCTTGTTGCAAGGGAAGTTGTTTCTCTTTTATCTTTCTTTCTGAAAATTTAACCGACGTTATTTACAATCCTAAATGTGTCTTTGAGTAAAGAACCACAACAAACACCATTGGATCTTACTTTTCAACCTGATGATTGCTTCGGCATGAAACCGCGGTCGTTGATAATGAACATTGATCTATGAAAACATTGTAATATAAATAAATATTAGCTCTTACAAACTGTGATTGAGCACTGTATTTTCTTTGTTTCATCGCAAAAGAAACTTTGTTTTTACATATACCTATATATATATATATATATATATATATATTGTGTGTGTGTGTGTCTGTGTGTGTCTGTGTGTGTGTGTACTTACTTCATATAAGAACTGTGATGTTTAACAATATGAATTTAATTTAATATCATTTTTCTCGCCTGTCAGAGTTTTCGACTTTGTTCTTTTTTTTCATTTCCCAACCAGACGTCAATAAACCTGACTGACTTTTCGTAAAATATTTCCAGTTTTGTGATTGGATGAAGTGGAAATCATTTTATTATCCGATTTTTTTTATAAACTTCATAAATGCAACCATTTTGTTTGAATTACTTTTTAGACGCATAACCTCAGGCAAAATTAAATCAGCACTCTAAATTTAGTTGCTGAAGATATCCCCTCTAGGGTTTTACGGCTGAGGATCGATACTTAGCCCATAATAATAATAATAATAATAATAATAATAATAATAATAATAATAATCACCCATCCCAGTCAGGAGACCAGACCTTGTGTTGATTACAAAAAAAAAAAAAAAAAAAGAAAGAGAACGTATCAACTGGTGGACTTTGTGGTTACAGCAGATCACATGGTGAAGCTGAAGGAAAATGAAAAGATGGATAAATACCTGGACCTTGCCAGAGAATTGAAAAAACTGTGGAATATGAGAGTGAAAGTGATACCAATTGTAGTTGGTGCACTTGAAACCATTCATATTACTGCACTGCTGAAATCGGTAAGAATATTCATAACAGTCCTGGAGACCCGAGGAGACTTGTTGTCACTCAGACTCCTGTGAAATACCACCAGCTAACGCTGAATAATAATAATAATAATAATAATAATAATAATAATAATTTAATTCAATTTATTTATTTCAGTTTCCCAAATCTCACTAAACCTTTCTGCTAATTTTGCGTTATTTAATAAAGTTTTGAAAATGAATATGTTGTTTAAATTTGTTTTACATATTTTTTTCAGAGCTTTTATTCTGATTAGCAAGTATCAAACACAATAATATTGTGGTCCGCGCTCGTTATTTTTTTTTCAAATTATCCGTCCCACTGTGTAAGATTTAAAGGTATTATAATAAAGCTGGAAGGCCTAAAGTAACTGTTGTACTTCCTACAGCGGAGAATGGTTCTCACTATAAATAGTGAGACAACGAGTGAAAAGGTGGTACCGTTAAACATGTACATTATTGTAAATACACTTGTGACTTGAACTGTTGGACTAACATCACAACAGTAACCTTCCACCTGGGTACATATGTGTACATGAATTACTAAATCAAAAGAAGTTATATACAATAACATGTTTTATTCCATGAGCGACGGAGAGACACATACAAGACGAGAATACATAATTAACAAGTATACAAACGTTTATAAAAAAATAGGACTTCGACCTACAGAAGTGATAAAGAGTTCCTGAATAAATGTCACGTAATTATAGCAGGCTGAGGGGCGAAGTCCCCCGCCCATATTAAAAGGTAGAGACACGAGTGTTTAACCCATGTGTAGTATTTGACTGTCCCGGGAAAGAGAACTCAAAATTCGCGGCTTGCTTCCTTAATACTCAGGCCCCATATCGGCAGAAACCTGTCCTACAGAAGTGATAAAGAGTACCTGAAGAAATGTCACTGACTTATAGCAGGCTGGGGGTGAAGCCTCCCCCTACTTAAAGTTAGAGACACGAGCGTCTAACCCATGTGTAGTATTTGACTGTCCCGGAGAAAGAGAACTCAAAATTCGCGGCTCCTATCGGCAGAAACCTGCAGTAAGGGAAGATAACTCTTCTAGGCCCCCACATCAATCCAAACAGGGGCAGACAATCGCTACACCTGCTCTAGACGTTTTTTTTAAGGTCCAAGCCGTAGTTGTATCAGTGTTTTTAAGAGACGTTTAGTCCAGCATTTGTCGTTCTTATAAGAGTCTTTATCGTCCCTTTAAAACGATCAATAGCTGACCTGGCCGGCGGCCCGAAATCAGCCAATAAGAGCGCTTCGGATCTTCATTGACCGCACGATCAATTTCACAAGCGACCACAACAAAATACACGGCCAGTTGGGCAATGTCGACAAAGACGTCCAAACAAGTGTTTGATAGGATATACATATCACGTGACAAATTTGGCTCCAATTTGGAATTTCCTGCCAGAAAGTCGAATAGGAAGAAAGTGTGAGAGGGGAGGTGGAGGAAGAAAAAGGGAACCTCGGGAATTAAAGTCAATAGCCATTTAAAGTTAGGGTCAATTTAAATACATTTATACGTGAAAAAAATAAAGCCTAAACAAACAAACAAGACACGCGCAAAGCTTTTCCCTGAATGGTAGGAATTAGTTGCAAATTACATTATTATAAAAATATATATCTTACATGTTGGCATCCTTCCGCCAACTAAAGACGAAGGCGTAGTGGCCACTTTTAAATTTTTTTTATTTATCTCTAACTGCGGAGTGGCTGAAAAGACCAATTTTCGAATGGCAATCTCTGGTGTAGTGACTGCAAACAAACAGTGATGCTTGCTGGAGTCGCTGTTGTCTCTCCTTCCTTCTGGCTCTCTTTTCTGTGGCGGCTTCTTTCCTCTCTTTTTTCACTCCTTTTCGTTCCTTGTTTGACGAGGAGGCGACAGGTCACCCGGTCTTCTGCACTAACATCCCATGTGTTGGTGTTGATGTGTCATGTCTTCATATCCTTCTTGTAGACATCTTTAAAGCGCAAGCGTGGTCTCCCTAACATAGCTGTTCTTTAAGGCCTGCCCTGCAATACCGAAATACCCCCATCCAAGGTATTGGCCTATCCCCTGCACAACTCCTACTCCACCACGACTTCGTGATTCCATTCCTTCACAACCTATCCTCTACAGGCCACACCCTGAATGGATAGCAGCAGCACAACGCCGCGAGGAAATCCTTCACCACCGCAATGCTAAAATGATCAAAAGGTACAATAGACATACCCACCCCCTTTGCCCACTACAAGCTGGCGATACAGTAACCATTCAGAATCCACTTAATCGCCGGTGGAACACTACTGGCAGGATTGTTACTGTCCTTCCAGATCGTCAGTACCAAATCAGGGTCGATGGATCAGGAAGAGTCACTCTCAGGAATCGCCGTTTCTTGAGGAAGTTGGAGGCCAAAGCAAAACCAATGCCAAGTGCAATGCCTGAATTTACAAGCCCTGCAAGCAATACTTCATCTATGCATTCCAATCTCCCAATATCTCCCAGAAATGATGCGCATACAGCAATTCGACACCCCACAGTGAGCACTGATACATCAACCTGCCTTCGTCCATCGAAAATCCCTCGAGCCTTGTCCAGGTTATTCCCGCATAACAGGGCAGGCCTTAAAGAACAGCTCACTCCTCGTAGAGCCTTGCCTGCACACGGGGGAGGGAGAGGGGAGATGTAGAAACAATGATACTCACCATCGTGAAGAATAAGTTCCAATTACCGTCGAACTGGGAAGACAAGGTAGCATGCGATTGTAACTCAATACAAACTCGAAATGCTACAAAGTTCTACTTAGCTGCTGTTATTAAAACCAACAGTAGGCTAACTGACTTCAATACAGTAGGTCTTTGGGGATGCGGCCTTTGTTCATCCCCCTGACGTGTTAGATGTTGTATAAACTAGCAAAACTACGCGACCTTCAGGCGCAACTATTTAAGTCTTAATAAACAAAACATTATATTAGAAAGACTAATGAAACGCATTTAAAAAGATTACACCTATTTTCATGTTTAATTGATTTCTCTATAAAATTAAGCATATGATTGATTTTGATTAATTTGTGAATAAAACAATGATATTAGAAATCAATAACATCAAGTGATTATTTATTAAACCGAGTATGCAAATTATTCACACCATACACTGTGTTAATTGGTCTGTTCAGCCACTCACGCAGTTGCAAATTAAAAAAAACAGAAGAAAAAAATGGACACAACGCCATCGTCTTAGGAAAGATGCCAACAACACTATGTAAACATTTACTTCTTATTCATACATAATGCACATTGAAATATTTTAAACCTACAATGACACTGGACATTATTTTATTTTTTTTATACGCATTGTAATTGCCTTCGTAATATAAATCTTATTATAATGGAGATTGTGTGTTTGTCTATCTGTAACCGAAACTAAATCACTACTCAAGTCACAATTCCCTTAGTTATTTACGTCACATTCACCTTGAATTTATTTTTGTTTAAACCTCAATTATTGAGAAAAATTGTTATATCTTCTTAATACTGTGGATTAATCTACATACTAATAACATGCAAGTATATTTATATATTCAACAAAATAGCAGTTTACAGTGTAAACGAGAAGGCTAATTTGCATATTGATAATAAGAATTTGATTTTAATAAATATATGCTTAATATTATTGATTTCTAATTGTTTGATTTTCTCTTAACGAATCTTAGCAAAAATCTCGGGGAAAAATATTAAAAGAAATCCATAAACAAGACGAAAGAACTGTAATTTTATTAAATACTTCATAATCTAACTAAATAGATAAATTAGGAAAAATGAAAGACGGGTGTGATGAAAAATGATGGAAGAATTAGATTTAAAGCTGTTCTATTTTTCGGTTATACCCCCTCAGTTTATCATTTTCTAAATAGTTTATAATTTGATACAATATTTTATTACATCAAAACCTAAATACTTGCACCCGGAGTGTGCAGATATTTTCTAGTAAATAATAATGTGCAAGGTATGTCTGAAAGTTAATGAGACTGTTGTCACAAACAATTCATTTAAAATCCAAACAACAAACTAAATGTTTTCTCCTCCAAAGTAGTAGTCCCCTCTTAAATCTAATGAATTTTTCCCATCCTTCTCTGTCACGCTTCTCTGAAGGATTCTTCTGGTATGTCTCTCAGCTCCGTCGTTACGGACCTGTTGATGGCCTCAACGCATTCAAAACGGGTCCCCTTGATGAGTCCCTTCAGCTTAGGAAGTGCGCGGGATGGGACGATAGTTGTGGCAGGACAAATCATGACTTTTTTCTTTTTCCTAAAGTGAGAAATTGATGGTAGGTATTGCACTCCACCTTAGACGAAAAATATGCGTCCTTGGTCTAGCGCAAGTGAAAAGCGGATAGACTCCCTCGGTGTCTTCCTGATACCAACTTTAGGCCAACCGGACGACCTACTTTATATCTATCTATCTATCTATCTGTCTGTCTGTCTGTTCATATCTATCTATCTATCTATCTATCTATTCATATCTACCTATATTTGCCTATTCATATATACCTGTCTATCCATCCATCTTTGACTATTCATATATACCTGTCTCCTATCTATCTATCTATCTATCTATCTATCTATCCATATATACCTGTCTCAATCTATCTATCTATGTATCTATCTCATTATTCAGATATACCTGTCCTTCTCTCTCTTTTCTCTCTCTCTCTCTCTCTCTTTCTCTCTCTCTCTATCTA
The DNA here is from genome assembly GCA_023376005.1 of Doryteuthis pealeii. Taxonomy (NCBI): domain Eukaryota; kingdom Metazoa; phylum Mollusca; class Cephalopoda; order Myopsida; family Loliginidae; genus Doryteuthis; species Doryteuthis pealeii. The sequence continues at coordinate 88,965,041 of CM042159.1, read as the reverse complement.
TCTTTCTATCTGGCCATTCATATATCCCCACCTCTCTCTCTTTCTATCTATCTATCTATCTGGCTATTCATATATACCTCTCTCTATATATATATCTATCGATCTATCTATCTGGCTATTCCTATATACCCCCCCTCTCTCTCTATCTATCTATCTATCTGGCTATTCATATATGCCTCTCTCTCTCTCCCTATATCTCTCTATCTATCTACTTATCTATCTTTCTCACTCCCTGCCTACCTTAACTTGCAGCCATTGTGTAAGAGCAATGTATTGTTTCCCAAAATCTCTCTCAACCCTTACCATATATCTCGCGATATCTCGCAGACAGGTCACGACCCCCCCTATTCTACTCGCTGTCAATGTCAACCAAATCAGCCCAGCAGATCATATGAGACCCAACCCCACCCACAACCCGTAAACTGTAATTTAGTCTACTCTTAAAGTGTGAGAGGGGGACAATGGCAGCCATCTTGGCTCATTGATCAACCGATATTGCTTGACCTCTGGATCAGAGTCCTTACTCTTCAAAATTTGGCCACCATCGTTCTGATGTGTTCTTCGTGCGTGAAGCACGGGCTATTATTCAGAGTGTTTCCACCTTGTTAACGATTTAAGAACTTTAATCTCAGGTTTATAAATTCGTTCAAAAGTCCGCAGAAGCAAATCTAAGTTCAAAATGCTATGAATCATAATAATAAGCGAATGCAACAAACTAGAACAAAGAGAGTACAAGACTAGACCCGACTCGATGAGAAAGGTAATCCACTGGGAATTGTGCAAAATAATGTTTGTGTCTCTACGGTCCCATGAAAGAGGGTTTGAGAGGCAAAAATTATTCCGGTGACGAGGAAGTAAAATCTTTAGTGAAGAAATGGCTCAAAGAACAGTCAACAGAATTTTACGGGGCAATGATACATGCTCTCATTTGAAGGGGGAACATTACTATTGAGGCAACGGTAAATATGTGAAGAAGTAGGTATATGATCTACAGAAGACCAACTTCATTTTGAAGTATCATATATGTTCCTGGGTTGGTAATTATATTATTCTAGCGAGTGTTTCTACCTTGTTAACAATTTAAGAACTTTAATCTCGGGTTTATTAAATCGTTCAAAAGTTCGCTGACGTAAATCTAAGTTCAAAAGGCTATGAATAATAATAATAAGCGAATGCAGCAAACTAGACCAAAGAGAGTACAAGACTAGACCCGACTCGATGAGAAAGGTAATCCACTGGGAATTGTGCAAAATAATGTTTGCTTCTCTCCAGTCCCATAAAAGAGGGTTTAAAAGGTAAAATGTTTTCCAATGACGAGGAAGTGAATTCTGTAGTGAAGAAATGGCTCAAAGTACAGTCAACAGAATTTTACGGTGCAGTGATACATGCTCTCACTTGAAGGTAGAACATTGCTATTTAGAGGTACTGTGACTATGTGAAGAAGTAGGTATATGATCCACAGAAGACCAGCTTCATTTTGAAGTAGGATACATGTTCCTGGGTTGGTAATTATATTATTCTAGAGAGTGTTTCCACCTTGTTAACGATTTAAGAACTTTAATCTCGGGTTTATAAATTCGTTCAAATGTTCGCTGACGTAAATCTAACTTCCAATTTTCATGGGTACTTTAAGCGCCAAACTCATGAAATATCACATCAGAAGACATGGACATGGCTAAGAAAAGGAAACCTCAAAAGAGAAACCATTTCCCTTATAATCGCAGCACAAGACAATGCCATTAGAACAAACTATATAAAGACAAAATAGATAAGACGTAACAGAATAGCAAGTGCAGAATGTGTGGAAATAAAGACGAAACAGTCAATCATATATAATAAGTGAATGCAGTAAACTAGCACAAAGAGAGTACAAAATTAGGCACGACTGTGCGAATGGTGATACACTGGGAACTTTGCAAGAAATTAAATTTTCACCATACAACCAAATGGTACATGCACAAACCTAAACCTATCCTAGAGAACAAGACGCACAAAATTCTCTGGGACTTCGAGGTACAGACGGATCACCTAATACCGGCCAGAAGACCCGACCTAGTATTGATTGACAAGAAAAAGAGAACCTGTCATCTCGTGTATGTTGCTGTCCCAGCCGACCACTGAGTGAAAATGAAAGAAAGCGAAATATAGACAAATACTTAGACATTGCCTGAGAACTGTGGAAACTGTGGAACATGAAGGTGAAGGTCATACCAATTGTAATTGGTGCCATTGGAACAATACCTAAAGCTATAGAAAATAATTTGGGCGAATTGGAAATCAGAAGAAGAATCGAGACTACAGTATTTTGGGATCGGCTAGAATACTCAGAAGAATCCTGGAGACCTGAGGATACTTGCTGTCACTCAGCCTCCAGTGAACCACCAGCTAGCGCAGGTGTTAAAAACTAATAATAATAATAAAATATGATCTAAAAATAATAAAACAAATCCTGACCGGAAACAAGGATACACTACCATGCCTAAAAAAATCTGAACAGAATAAAAGTCCAGCTAGAAACCGAAAAGGTAAATAAAATACTAACATAAAACATCACCGAATTAAACGACCTAATATATACAGAAGCAAAACTAGTTATTGAAAGAAAAAATGTCAAACCTAACAGAAACACAAAAGCTGGATGGGAAATGAGAATAGAAAGACAAATAAAGAAACTAAGACAACAAACGAAAGTATTAAAAAGAGAAACAGCACATGGACACAATGGAATGAAAATCCAACTATACAGCAGAAAGAAATCAACAAAATACTGGTGAAAGAAGGTAGACTAAAAAGATACCGGAACAGAACGACACGATATAATCAAAACAAGACGTTCCAAAATAACGAAGGGAAATTTTACCGGCAAGTCGATGAACAAATCACTAAGACAAATAAATACCCGAAGGCAAATGAAACAAAAGACTTCTGGAGCAAAATATGGGAAAATAAAAACCATAATGGAAAGGCTGGATGGATACATAATATAAAAAAGGAACTGCAAGGACTCGAGGAAGGATCCGAGGCAAACATACACCTGGACTTGCTAAGAGCAACACTTAAGAAAATTCCGAACTGCAAAACACCAGGTCATGATGGAATTCATGGATACGGATTCAACAAATTAACACCCATCCACGAAAGTATAGTCAGAGAGATGAATAGATGTATTCAAGAATCAAATGTACCCGAATGAATGACAAGAAGAAAAACTACCCTGATCCAGAAAGACTCCAAAAAAGAAACCGTCCCCAGCAACTATGGGCCAATAACATGTTTACTTATGTTATGGAAAATACAGACCACACAGATAAAAGAAGAGTG
>CM042159.1:88940791-88954120 GCA_023376005.1 Doryteuthis pealeii | reverse complement strand
GGAGAGAGTAGGGTTGACTGTTTTATATCTTTATGTTGTTGAAAACTGGAATGTGTGATTGTAATATCGATTTTTGAAAGGATTTTCGTGGAACCCAGATATGCAATTTTTCTGTTATTTTTGTCTGTGATTGTAGCTTTGTATACTAGGTTTTTGCTGCGGCATTTAAGGTTGAGTGGGCATGTTGGTTTGGTATTATTATTGTTACTATTACTATCATTACTGCTGTCATTGATATTGGTATTGTTGTGTCTACAGTTGCATGGAAGATGTTGTCATTATTTTGGTTTTGGTTTAATTTTTTTATGTTGGATTTATTTATGTGTTTTTCAACGTTTGGCATACAGCTATAAGATAATTTGACAGTGTTCTTGTTGAATATTTTATGGAGTTTACTTTGAGGTGGAAAGTGGTAGTTTAAAATTTGAAAAATATTTTCCTAGGTTAATGCTTAAACTTAAATTGAATGGTGGTGTAAACAAATTATATTCCTGCTTCTATTCTTTTTTTATTTTCGTTTTGGGAATGTGGAAGGTTATCCTCCTTGTATTTAAGGGTGGTTTTGTAGCCGCTGGATTTAAGGGCTTTTTCATAAATATTTTTAGTTTTGTTGAAAATGGTTTTGCTAGAAGAGTCTAGTTGCTATACCAGTGGGTATATGCTTAAATACTTGCTTAGGGTGGTTAGATCCAGTGTTGATGTAAGAAGGTGTATGTGTGGGTTTCAGTGTATGGGGTTATGGATCCATCATTGAGGTTTAGAGTGATGTCTAGGTAGTCTGTGTATGTAAGGTTGGTTTGTATGTCGATTTGAAACCGAACTTATGAAATAGAGCGTGTAGTTTTTTGCGTAAAATATCCCCTTTTCTGGGTGTGCTATTTTCTAAAATGGCCAATCGTCATCGCGATACAGGCCGTGGTTACTCGGGTCAATAATTTTGTTTAGATTGTATAATAGGCATCCAATTAGCTCACAAATTTCGGCCCCGTCGTGAGAACCATAGAAACGTCGAAGTTGCTTGAGCCCTTTTTTATCCATATCTCTTTTTTATGGTATAAATTGACCTACGGCAGTGGTGTATGACTTGGATATTTTCATCTGGAAGGTCATAAACTCTCTAGCCAAATCTATTGCTTTGTTTATTGTGTCTTCCGTGATTGAAGGGTAGAAGCTTATATCGTACTTGATAATAGAGCAGTTATTATATGTTTCCCTATTCTTGAACCATTGTATACAGTCGCGGTAAGTTAATACTTATACATATACAAATATATATATATTATATATATATATATATATATATGAGGAAAAAATGAGTAAAGAAAAAACGTAGATGGATAAAATGAATTTAATCGATATCACATTAATCGATATCACTTACATGTGTTCGGTCAGTTTATGTGTGTGAAAATATTTCGCACACATAGAAGAATCGACCATCATCAGAGTGAATTTTTTTGATGAAAAAATTCGTTGGGAAAAAAACAAGATTTTTTGGAAATATTCGAAAATCGAATTTTTAAAAAAAATTTGGAACGCTGAAAAATAGAGCGTTAAGATAGACCGTTATGATTTGGATATTTGGTTTTTTTTTTTCTAGGGGTTATGGTACAAAATAGTTTTTTATTACAAAAAAAATAAAATAAAAATTAAAAAAAAATAAAAAAATAAAAAAATAAAGTGTTATTATTTATCAATAACATGTTGAACATTTTTCTCGGAGCTTAGTTTATGTTTTTTAAAAAAATCGGTGAAATGTTAAAACAGTGGTCGATTGAAAAGGGACCACATATTGATGGTAGATAATTTTGTATAAGTTGTTTAATTTATTAAGATGTTATCGTAAGATGGTTCTGTTTAAGTGGTGTATATATTTTTATTTAACAGATTATGTAAAGTTAAAAGTTACAGTGTATATAATGAAGAATGTGATCTTTTTATTGCTAGAAATTTTCTTCTATGTGTGCGAAATATTTTCACACACATAAACTGACCGAAACACATGTGTAAGTGATATCGATTAATGGTATATCGATTAAATTCATTTCATCCATCTACATTTCTTTTCTTTACTTATTTTTTCCTCATATTGTCGGATTCAATTCCTTTTCCATTTTCACACACACACACACACACACACACAACACACACATATATATATATATATATATATATATATATATATTATATATATATTTGGGTTTCATGCTATCCAAACTTAATTGTTTAAGCGAGCAATCATCGGGTAGCGAAATTTTTTGCTTCCTTTAAATAATTATAAACAGTTTGGATAGTATGAAACCAATGATAGCGGACTTCTTTCTTTACAAATAAATATATACTAATATATATATGTTTATTATTTATCTATTTATTAACGCTCTATCACAGAACATCTCGATACTTTTTTGACACACCTTGTGTAATATACATATATTTTTGGGGAAGATTATGTGCTTAATTAAAGTCATACCTAATTTGTTAATTAATTAATTATAATTAAATGAATTAGGCGTGCATATCAGTTTACATGTAAAGCGTACGCCATTTCTAACACATTGTTTGTCCACTTCATATATATATATATATATATATATATATATATATTGAAAAAACAAAGGATGTTTACAAATGCATGGGCTCATCAGGAGAGAATGTGCAAACCGTTTCGGGGCCTTTCTCTCTACGGTTTATATAGCAATACCGCCCTCCTCACTGATGATGTGAGGACCCAAGTAATATCTGCATCGACCGCACGTGGTTCGGTCTTCAACAAAAATAAGACGGGAAGAAATGACCGTTAGCAAAAACAGAACGCTGCTAGTCAAAAGTTGGAATTATTCAAAAGAAAAAATGCGCTGTCTGTATTAAAATAAAAAATGAATTTTAAATGAATTTTATTTTTAATTTAAAAAAAATCAGAAGCATTATAGTAAATAAGACTCAAAAGAGCCTGATGTAGAATTATTTAAGAAAAGTGTATAATTATATAAAAGTGTATAATAAAATATAAAAATTGTTCATAATACAACCAACTGTTAAATAAGTAGCCAATAAGTGTAGGTAAATCCGTAGTGTTTATGGATAAATATTTTCATAGGAGTAAACATTCATGTGTAGTTTTTTCATAGACAAGTATGTGAAATAAAATTGGAACTTAATCCGACAGTGTGAATATGATATATTGAAAAAACAAAGGATGTTTACAAATGCATGAGCTCATCAGGAGAGAATGTGCAAACCGTTTCGGGGCCTTTCTCTCTACGGTTTATATAGCAACACCGGCCCTCCTCACTGATGATGCACATTCTCTCCTGATGAGCCCATGCATTTGTAAACATCCTTTGTTTTTTCAATATATCATATTTACACTGTCGGATTAAGTTCCAATTTTATTTTCATATATATATATATATATATTATATATATATATATATATATATATATATATATATATATATTTATTATTTAAGTCACCAATACAAATTTCGTCTTACCAATGGTTTCGGATTACCATTGGTAAGACGAAATTTGTATTGGTGACTTAAATAAATAAATAAATACAGCTCTTAAAGCAATAATTGAGCACTTTATAATCATTTCTCCAATATTAATAACAAAGAATTATATATATATATATATATATATATATATATATATATATATATATATATATATATAAAAGTAGAGAGAGAAGAGAAAGAGAGAGAGAGGATGAAGGAGGAAAATTTGCGACACATAGAGAGAGAGAGAGAGAGAGAGAGAGAGAGAGAGAGAGAGAGAGAGAGAGAGAGAGAGAGAGAGAGAGAGAGAGAGAGAGAGAGGAAATAGACGGACAGACATAGACAGAGATAGTGTGTGTGTGAGAAAGTGTGAGTGAGTGAGAGAGAGAGAGTAAGAGAGAGTCAAGGATGAAGAATTCAAGATACATATAAAGAGAGAGAGAGAGAGAGAGAGAGAGAGAGAGAGAGAGAGAGAGAGAGAGAGAGAGAGAGATATGGGAAATAAAGTGAGAGAGAGAAAGAAAGAAAGAAAGAAGAAATAGACAGACAGATATAGACAGAGAAAGTGTGTGTGTGTGTGTGTGTGTGTATGTGTATGTGTGTAAATGAGAGAGAGAGAGAGAGAGAGAGAGAGAGAGAGAGAGAGAGAGAGAGAGAGAGAGAGAGAGACGGGGAAAAGAAAGAGTAAGAAATATAGATAGATAGATTGAAATAGAGAAAGTGAGAGAGAGAAAGAAATTTGCTAAGATAGATAGATAGATAGATAGAATGATCAAATTGAAAAGAATCCGTGAGCTATTTGATTTACCTTAATAATTTGATTGACAACAGAAAAATTGTTAATTCAATCTGGAAAAGTTCAATTTATAAAATCTTATCAATTTAATCTATTGATTTTTGTTTTTGCTTTCAATGAAACTAACAGGATTTTTTTCTGTGAACGTTTTAAACATTCAGCTCTTCTGACTCTCTTGCGAAATCGAACAATATTGTGTATGTAACCTTGACAACGACACGTCAGACGATAGAAGCAAATAATAATATATATTATATTATATATATATATATATATATATATAAGTGCTTAAATTGGAGTGTACCTAATTTGAAAATTAACAATATAATATTACAATACCTATTTAAATGTATGGCTAAACAAATCAAAAATCAATTCAAAATACCGTGTTTAAACTTTCATATCGTCGTGTAATAAAGTCATAGAAGTGTGAATGTAACCTATCTAAACAAATAAAATCTAGAAGTCCGTTTAGTGGAGGTTATGAGATCGCCTGTCAGCTTGGCAGTCCATTTCAAATCACGCACAGGGCGGTCTTCCGACTATAGCTCTGCTGGTCAGGCCTAATAGGCGAAATGTACATAACAGATTGATTTTTCTCGATTTGTTTCATACATTTAATAGGTATTCCGCCTAATTCATTATTAAATTAATTAATTTCAAAATTAGGTCCGATTCATTAACATATTCTCCCAAAATTATGGGCAAAAGCATTCAAACAAACCGTGTTTACATATATATATATATATATATCTGTGTTTTTACTTCTCATACTGTCGTGTAGAAAAAGTCACTATAAGTGGAATATAACCTACTTCTAAACAAAACGAAAAATCTAGGAAAGTCCGGTTGGTGTAGGGGTTACGGTCCTCGCTTGTCAGCTTGACAGTCAGGGTTCGAATCACGCACAAGGCGGTCTTGCTATCTATAGCTCTGCTGATGAGGCCTAATTGGCCGAAATGTACATACAGAGATTGATTTTTCTCGATTTGTTTAGCCTTACATTTGAATAGGTATGCCCGCCTAATTAATTAATTATTAACTTATCGTTGTTAAACTTGCATCAACTAACCACTGTGACCAATTTCACTGGTAAGTCACCTTTTTCATATAAATCACACACACACACGACTGATGAAGCCGTGCTCAATGTACGGCGAAATATATCTCCTATACATATACTTGTCTGAGTTTTGTTCCTTTGTCTACTTTCTCCCTCTAATCTTTAACACACACACACACACACATACATATATGTGTGGTGTGTGTGTGTGTGCATAAAGAATAGAGGGAGAAAGGTGGACAAAGGAACAAAACTCAGACAAGTGTATGTATAGGAGATATATTTCGCCATACATTGATCTCGGCTTCATCAGTCGTTTATTTGATCATTAAAGCATCTTACATGTGTTCTATAGAAGAGAATGAGGACGGTAGAGGGGTGGATTAGGGGATGAAGTCGGGTGGATTAATCTTTACTACATTCTGTCGGATTTACTCTAATCCATATATATATATTATATATATATATATATATATATATATATATATATAAAGATTTTTGAAGACAATTGACAATGCAATATGTGTTGAAAATTATATTTATTTAACTTTTTTTTTTAATTCTAAATATTTTCGGAATAAAATTCCATCATCAGAGTTATTAAAAGTACTAGGTGTTTTTTATAGTACTTATCCCACGGCGATGGTAACAGAAGTACGATTCACCCTCTTAGTTAAAAATACTGACATAGCTCTTGTTATTATAATTATTCACTACACATTTTTATATGAAGAAAATATCTTATATAATCTTCATACAATGACTGCTATTTACACAGTAGCATTGCAACCAACAAAGCCTTCCTCAAATGATGACTGGGTTTAGGCATGGTTTCGGGACCGAAGCATCATCTCAAACATTCAGAGAAATACTATTTTAATTGGTTTATCTCTATCGTCGAAGAGAGCTAGAGGGCAACTACCTATGAATGCTACGTACTGTTTTGAAGACTCCCTGATTGATTGGTTGCATCTTACGGCATATCAAACCTGTAGAAACAGGGTCCATAGACTTAAAATGATGGGGGTCCATGGATAATTACCCGGTGAAGGTTAATAACATTGACCCCTTGAAGGCGCGCTATTGGGTGCCATTAAAACAAAGTTTTGGTTTAGTTAGCTGATACGAGACGGCACCCTAGGAGAGAGGCTGTCTGCTGGGGTTCGCAACTCACCTGCGGCGGTATCCTAGCCTGGGGAAATAAATCTTTATTATTAAGAACACCAAGTCTTGTTAATCAAATGTTAAAACATTAAAATGCCCCGCCCAGCATGAAGAAGACCAACCTTTAATAGTGAGCTCAACCAGACAACATGGGGTTAAATCGAACTTAACGGACCTAAATTCCACCATTGTATGTTACCCTGCCGAGAAAAAAACAAAATATCAGGGAAATAAACGAATTTAATGAAATTTTCAGTGTTGATATATTAACGAATAAGAGATATTATGTAACAGTTATTTTATTTAAAAACTTTAACATTTTTTCAGGTCAGTTATCCTTTAACCACGTATCTTTGAGAATATGTGTTACGTTTAAAAGATAAATGGTTCAACGTTAACTGACCTGAAAAAATGTAAAAGTTTTGAAATAGAATAACTGGTGCATTATATTTTTTTTATTCATTATTGAAAATTTCATTAAAATCGGTTAATTACCTGATTTTTTGTATTTTTTTTCTTTCGGTGGGGGTGACATACGATGGTGGATTTAGCCGAACATGGCGTCCGACTAATTAGGACCAGCAGAATAAGGCTTAATTGAGAGCAATAACATTCCAGAAGATGATGATATGATTATTTTTGAATGAACTGTTGTCAATGAGTTTTTGAAAAAAGAAAGAACATGTTAATGGTGAATAAATGTAGATCCTTAGAAATTTCGTAATTTTCTACTTCGTAATGTTGTTTTTCGATATATATATTTACCAACCCCTCCGCACGAGCAGGATGTGACACAAGGTCAATTATTTAAGCGGAGTTTAACAGGTTTGAATTCAGAATATCCTTCTCCTAGACCGGTTGCCTAACCAAGCTAAAAGAGCTCAGTCTGCCCTACTATTTACCCATTCGTAAACAGCGAACAAGTAGAAGTTACCAAATAAGACCACCTATCATCAACTATCATCTCTAATCTACTATCTGTCTCTTTGTCTCTGTCTGTCTCCGTCTCCGTCTCTGTCTCTCTCTCTGTCTCTCTGTCTGTCTGTCTCTCTGTCTGTCTGTCTTTCTCTCTCTGTGTCTCTATCTCAGTCGTCTGTCTGTCTCTCTCTCTCTATTACATACCCGACGTATGATGTGGGTATATATGAATATATAACACCTTTTAAGCTAGGAGATATGTGCTGCCTAGTGGATAGCCGTTCCCTGAAACTAAACTAATTGGCTTTCTCTCAGGAAAAACCGGAGAGTATGTAACCCTAACTCTTGCTGGGGGGGGGTGTTAATGTATATGGACTTAGCCTGGCGAAATGTAACGCCGCTTTATACCAATGTTTATTGGAATAAGACTATTTGGTGTAGCCGATTGGTCGTGAGCATTTGGGCGAGACCGTTAAGGCGTAATATGGTTTGACAGTGGACGATTTGGAGGATAAGGAAGGGAGGGGAAGAAATCTTTGGAAAGCAACTTTCGAGTGAATATGTTATATTGATTATATGTAAATATAATTTTTATTCTATATATTATATATATATATTATATATATATTATTATCATCAATTAATTGATGAGTTTTCACATCAGTGTTAGGATGGTCTTTCACTGGAGTCTTGACAGCAAGTCTCCTTAGGTTCCAGGACTCTTTGAGTATTCTGGCAGATTGCAGCAGTGCAGTGTTCTGAATGGTTTCAATCCTTCTCTGATATCCAAACTTTCCAAACCTTTTCTAATCCTTTTGGGACTGTTCCAAGTGCACCAACTACACTTTGTATAACTTTCACTTTCATATTCCATAACTTTTTCAGTTCTCTGGCAAGGTCCAGATATTGAGTATATGGTTAACAGTCTCATCTCTATTACCGCAAAGTCTACATTTACTATTTTTTGGGTCTTATCAATTTCGCTTTGATGTAGTTTGTCCTATGGCATTATTTTTGTGCAGCAATTATAAGTGATCTGTTTCTCTTTTGAGGTTTCTTCTTAACCATGTCCAAGTCTTTCCATGTGCAACCTCATCTATTTGTCGTTTGAAGCGTCCATATAATTGTTTTTTCTTCCCATTTTGTTTTCTAGTCTTTGTCGTTTTTCTGTTTGTCCATCTGCCGTTTCTACTATTGTTGGCCGCCATAAGTAATTTTATTTATTATTATTATTATTATTATTATTATTATTATTATTTATATTATATTATATGCCTGCCCACAACATACAACCCATGCAATTCGCAATATTGATGTTATCAAAGCTATGTTACATTATAAATTGATGAATATGATAGAATTGACTTTTTCACATTGGTTGCCGAAATTCGTCCATTTTTTTTTTTTAAGGCAGTTCCCAAAATCTCCATTAACGAAATGAAATATTCATCAACATTCATATTTTCAAAATATCCCGATTTGGAATAGTTGTGACAATATATATATATATATATATATATATATATATATATATACACACACACACACACACACACACATATATATATATATATATATATATATATATATATATACGAGGTTCAGTAAAAAGTAATGCCATTTTGTTAAGGACAGGTATCATTCCAACACAGAAACATGTATTATACATCAAAATGGAGCTGGTCCTCTGTGGATGACATCCCTACTTCTCCACATAGTCACCGTTTCTCTCAATAGCAATGTTCCACTTCAGGTTTTTATTGAAAAGAAAGAATGAGGTTTGAAAGGCAAACATTATTCCAGTGGCGAGGAAGTGAAATCTGTTGTGATGAAATGGCCAAAGAACAATCAACAGAATTTTAAGGGACAGAGATAGATGCTCTCATTCGAAGGTGGAATATTGCTATTGAGAGAAACGGTGACTATTTGGAGAAGTAGGGATGTGATCCACAGAGGACCAGCTTCATATTGATGTATGATACATGTTTCTGTGTTGGAAATTATGCCCGTCCTAAACAAAGTGGCATTACTTTTTGACAAACCCTCGTATATTTAAATTAAAGAAAAAAAACCGTTAGTGAAAAACTAAACTATTGACAGAAAGTTTAATGAAACTTCCAATGGTTTAGACAAACAGAGGAAAATTATTACGTATTAAGAATCTATTATGAATTATGTGAAGCATGTTCATCTTTCTCCTAGACTGGTTGCCATACCAGTCTGTCCTACTATTTACCTATAGTTGGGTTCGCTGATTCCATTTCGTACGACGATAACCGTTACATTGTGCTTTATTGTTGTTGTTGTTGTTGTTGTTGTTATTATTGTTTATGTTGCTGCTGCTGCTGCTGCTAGTTTTTTCAGCAGAAGTTCGACTACTATGTCAGCCTGATCCTGGATTGGGTTAATTTTCACCAATTACGAAAGCAACTTATAATGTCTTGAAATGGATCCAATATATTAATTTGTCGTGAACTTATTTCAACAAAAATGAAAATAATGATCAAATAAGAAAATCAAGAAAAATAAAAAAAATCATTTCTTTATGATTCCCCTATTGCCCTTATGGCAAGCCCCAACCCTTATCACATGGGTGCTAGAAGGCGGTGGCTGAGTGTCTACATGTTCTTGGAATGACGTTAAACTCTTTTAAACTCTTGACGTTATCTGATGGTGAGGTTCCAGTTCTGGATGTCTGGGGAATGTGGAGCATCCCTTCATCACCATTGCTCCCTAATCCACTCTGACCCGGAGTGGTAGTACATGTTAGGGTCCCTTCTATGGGTTAAATAGAAAAACATGAGTTGATAAACAAAATTGTATTATGCATTAAGAATGAATTTATTTCACAACTTTGTCGGCATTAAATGACCCACTGAGGTTGATATGCCGTAAAAAGAAAAGAAAAAAAATAAATAAAGGAATACATATTTGTTTGTAATGCAAATCTATCTATCTATCTATCTTTCTATCTATCTATTTCATTCTAATCCTATCTACCTATAGAACTCACTATCTATCTATCTATCTATCTATCTATCATTCCTATCTAATCTATCTATTTATCCGGTGGCGGCTGGCTCTCCGTTGGGGACGGTTCATGTCTGAAGTCACACTGACACAACACCATGAAGCTAAGAGGTCCAGAAGAAAGCAGCGGCAACAAACCACCGGAACATCAACATCTTCAGGGACAGCTTTCAAATGCAACATCTGTGGTCGAGAATGTTTTTCAAACATTGGACTTTACAATCACAGGAGGCGATGTAACTTCAGGGGCACACAAAAACTTTATTACAGTCTTCCGAGACTGAAATGCCAATAATAATAATCTATCTGTCTATCACTACACCCCCCCTCTCTCTCTCTCTCTCTTTCTCTATCTATCTATCTATCTATCTATCTATCTATCTCATTCTAATCCTATCTATCTATCTATCTATCTATCTATCTATCTCAGTCTGTTCTTATCTATCTATCTATATATATCTATCTACCTACCTATCTATCTATCCTTTTAATCCTATATATCTATCTATCTATCTATTCTTCTTATCCTATCTATGTATCTATCTATCTATCTATTGTTCTAATCCTATCTATCTATCTATCTATCTATCTATCTATATATATATATATATATTATATATATATTATATATATATATTCTTTCTATTTATGTATCTATCTCATTCTAATCTATCTATCTATCTATCTATCTATCTATTATTCTTATCCTACCTATCTATCTATCGTTCTAATCCTATCTATCTATCTATCTCATTCTAATCCTATCTATCTATCTATCTATCTATCTATCTCTCTCTCTCTCTCTATATATATATATATATATATATATATATATATATATCCTTTTAATCCTATCTATATATCTTTCTATTTATGTATCTATCTCATTCTAATCATATCTATCTATCTATCTATCTATCTATCTATTCTTCTTATCCTATCTATGTATCTATCTATCGTTCTAATGCTATCTATTATCTATCTATCTATTATCTATCTCATTCTAATCCTATATATCTATCTATCATTCCAATCATATCTATCTAAAATCACCTCGATTTTAATTCGTCCGACATTTTTCATCTTCCATAAAATTACTAAGAAAAACATTAAAAAATAACAAACAAATAGACGGACAGACAGACAGACAACAGACAAATAAATAAATGAATAATGGTTTGAATATATATGAAGAACACTTCATCAAAATGAAGAATTCGCTTAGCTATTCTTCCCGAAGCTATTACCATTCTTCTAATACCATTCCTTGAGAAAGTAATCAATTTCGGTCAAATACCTCCAAAAATACGAATTCAGCATTTTACCATAAAAGAAATATATTCTCAGAGACGCCAAAACCAGGAATGGACAACAGTGATGTAATATCATGTCCGTACCATTCTGACAGTTCCTGTCCGTATTTTGTTAGACGTATAATATATAATCCATATACTATCTTTTAATTGGTTTATCTCTAGCGCCTACAAGAGCTAGAGGGAAACTACCTAGGAATACTATGTGTTGTTTTGAAGACTTCCTGGTTGAATTTTACGGCATGTTAACCTTTGTTGGGTTATTTATGTCGAAGCCGTTTTATTTATTCTTGTTGGGTACTTAATATTTTCAAGACACATTAAAACTCATCTTTTTTTTATATCTATTTAGCCCATTGAATACACACTGGTTGGTTGGTTGGTCGGATTTTATGGCATGTAAACCCTTGTTGAGTTATTCTATGCATAGCCGTTTTTGTTTTATTCATTCTTGTTGGGTTTCAACATTTTTAAACCCCATTTAATCTTCTATTTAACCTATAGATTGCACCCTAATCACTCCGGGTCAGATTGAACCTGAGAATAAGGACAATGAAAGGGTCCTCCGCACTCCCAAGAGCTCACGAATTGGAACCTCACCACGCGCTGCAGTTGAACACATTCTGAGAGTACTATCCTAAAAACACAACAGTGTTTCACCACTTACTCTCACATCACAAACCATTCAAGCAAGTTTCTTAGTAACAAAATCTTTGGTTGTTCCTCGGTGTTGGGTAAAATCCTTCGGTTGTTCCTTAGTGAAGAATCCTGGTGTTAAGCAGAGTCCTTGGTTGTTCTTCTGTGTTAGGTAGAATCTTTGGTTGCTGATCCGTTCGGCCGTGTCGAATACGTGCAAATGAACGGCTTTCAAGATCGGCGAAAATAGTAACCACGTATTCGAGCATGTTGATTGTCTGGTTAAAATCCAGACGCCCAATCAGAGTCTATAAGTTTAAGTAGTGGGCCGCAGCACATCTTATGCAAAATAATCCAGCAACACTACTCGTAAAAAATACAAAATTGCTACGGAAAGAACACTACAACCGACATTTGAACAACTTGTATTGTTACGTAGTGCCTTTTCTTTGACGGTACCAAATAGGTATATGTTGCATACCTCTTTACCGGCACTAAATATCTATATGTTATATACTTTCTTACGTCTTCTTATTCTGGTTGTCTATTCTTCTGGCCGGATCTGGTATATCTTCTAAGATCTCGTCTGGTCTTCTATTGAGGATTCCGGTCTGGTTCTGTTGGGAATCGTTCCTTATCAGAAGCCTTGTGCTATTGATAGCTTTTAGTAATAACAACAAGACTTCGATTTACGATGATGTTACTTTATTCGTAGAACACCAGACCAGACAATCACGCAGTGAGTCTCACATCTTGCTAGCTTCGCTTCTAAGTTATAACTCTAACTAACTGACTAACTGAGTTGCTTACACCTTAAACCGGAAGGGCCTTCTATTGCCTTCCGATTCCCACGATCATCCCCAGAACGCAAGGTTAGAGTGAGGTCAAATGCTGTCACTCACTCTC
>CM042159.1:88928291-88933291 GCA_023376005.1 Doryteuthis pealeii | reverse complement strand
CTACTGATACGACAACGGCTTTGAAGAATTGTTTCTTTAGCTTGTCTGTGAGTTAGGATTTCCATATGACTGATAATCTATTTATAGCGGACCATGCCTTTCCTATGCCTGCATTAACATCGCTTTCTGTGGATGGGATATTACTACCTAGGTACTTGAAATTTTCTACCGAGTTAAGGGGGTATTATAATATTCAATAAAGCACGGCGAATATGCTAAAAGAATAAAGAAAAAAGTTGGAAGAAAGAAAAAGTGAAAGAGAAATTGAAAGGTATCAAATAATTAAAGAAAAGAAAGAAAATGAAAAAAAGAAAGATCTAAAATAAAAATGTCTTGTTCGCCTTGCTGGATTTCGTCGGCATAAAAAAGTCAGTCGGTAAAGTTACCGGAAGTTATACATTTCCGCTACGAGCTTCTCCGTCTTTGCTTGGCTGGTGGCCATTATTACTGACGGTTACATCTGTCACTTCGGTAACTTCTGGTCCTCCATTTTTTTTTCTATTTGCTAAGTACGCACCCATCTTTATTTTACACGTGTTTCTTTATCAGTTAATATCGTCTGCTCTTTCAATTCACAGTTTTTGTTCGGCTTTTGAATATCTATTCATTGTTCTTTGTTATTTTGTGTTCTTGGATTTTTTTTCTTTGTTTTCTTTTCTTTTTCGCTTCGTATTGACATTCACGTTCAAGTTGTTGTTGTTTTTTTTAAATATATATTTTTCTGTAAGCGCGTCGGTGTACTGGTTAGAGTCCTAGGAAATGGACTCGCCGACCCGAGTTCAACTCACAGTTCACATAGCCCTGATACCCTTTGGAAAGGTATGAATCCAATTATTATCCTTCCAGCTATTGTTAAATAGTAGGGACGGACTGGGCCCTTTAACCTTGGTTAGGCAACTAGTCTAGGAGAAAAACTCTGAATTTAAACCTGGTCACTACTAGAATAGGCTCAGTCCTACTAAGTGATTTTTTTTCAATTTGGAGCCATTCTGAAATATTTATTTTGCAAACCAATATAGGATTATTTAAGTTTCTACAAAAAAATTCAATTAAAAAAAAGAAAAGAAAAAGAAAGTAACCCCTTTTTTGACCAAAAGGTTAGAGTTGTAGGAAATGGACTCGTCGACCCAAGTTCAATTCCTGGACGAAGCATCAGGTCACACAGCGCTAATACCCTTGGTAAAGTTATGAATCCAATTATCCTTCCTCCAGCTATGGGTAAATAGTAGAGCAAACTGGGCTCTTTAACCTTGGTTAGGCAACCAGTCTAGGAGAAGAACAATTCTGAATTCAAACCGGGTCACTACTAGAATAGACTCAGGCCTACTTAGTGATCTATTTCACTGGGCTCTTTAACCTTGGTTAGGCAACCAGTCTAGGAGAAGAAAAATTCTGAATTCAAACCGGGTCACTACTAGAATAGACTCAGGCCTACTTAGTGATCTATTTTCAATCACAAAAAAATATTTCTTCTTTATTCTCTGGATTTTATTTATTTTATTTACATTCGCTGTACACGTCTAGGGAAGGCAGCGTCTGCTATAAACAGATCATCTCTCATAAGGAAAAACGAATTCACCGACAAGTTAAAGCGACAATTCTTCTAAGTCGTAGTTGTATCAGTGCTACTGTATGGCTGCACAATTTGAACCCTAACGAATCACCTAGAGAATAAGCTACTTGTGAGTGGCACAAGAATGCTGCGAGGGATCTAAAACAAATCGAGGAAACGACAATGCAATAATAATAATAAAAAAAAAAAAAAATAATAATAATAATAATAATAATAATACAACAAAATGGTATATGCATAAACCAGAATCTGTTCTTGAGAATGAAATGCATACAATTCTCTGGGACTTAATAAAACAGAAAGAACTTGTCAACTGGTGGATTTTGCGGTTCCAGCAGATCACAGGGTGAAGATGAGGAAAGACGAAAAGAGGGACAAATATCTGGACCTTGTCAGAGAACTGAAAAAGCTATGGAATATGAAAGTCAAAGTGATACCAATTGTAGTTGGTGTACTTGGAACGGCCCCAAAAAGACCTGAGGAGACTTGTTGTCACTCAGACTCCAGTGAAATACAATCAGCTAAACGCTGATGTGAAAACTCAAAAGGAGTAAATAATAATAATAATAATAATAATAATAATATTAATAATGGAGTATATTTTAATCATGGCAAACAATAAATATTAGAATATTGAATTAAAACAAAAACAAAAAAAATTAAATTAATAGAATAAAAATATAAGAGGATGATCAACCGTCCTCAACACTCACTGCACAACCACGGAAGCTTCACGGTACACTAGTGTACCGCGGCACACCAGTTGAAAAACTCTAAAATCGGCTAGAATACTTAGAAGTGTTCTGGAGACCTGAGGAGACTTGCTGTCACTCAGCATCGAGTGAACCACTGGCTAATGGAGTGATAATAATAATAATAATAATAATAATAATAATAATAATACTGCAATCTGCCAGAATACTCAGAAGAGTCCTGAAGACCTGAGGAGACTTGCTGTCACTCAGACTCCAGTGAAAGACCATCAGCTAACACTGATGTGAAAACTCAAAAGGAGTAAATAATAATAAAACCTAGAATATTCAGAAGAGTCCTGGAGACCTGAGGAGACTAGTCACTAAGACTCAAGTGAAAGCAGTGAAAAACCATCAGCTAACGCTGATGTGAAAAACTCCAAAGGAGTGAAATAATAACAATAATAATAATAATAATAATAATAATAATAATAATAATAATAATAATAATTGTGAAAGTGATACCAATTGGAGTTGGTGCACTTGGAACAGTCTAAAAAGGATTTGTAAAGGGTCTGGAATGTTTGGAAATCAGAGGAAGGATTGATACCATTCAGAACACTGCACAGCTGCAATCTGCCAATACTCAGAAGAGTCCTGGAGATCTGAGGAGACTTGCTGTCACTCAGACTCCAGTGAAAGACCATCAGCTAACACTGATGTGAAAACTCAAAAGGAGCAAAAAATAATAATAATAATATCGGCTAGAATAATCAAAAGACTTCTGGAGACCTGAGGAAACTTGCTGTCATTCAGCCTCCAGTAAACAACCGGCTAAGGTGGTACACCCACCTTAGCCGGTTGTTTACTTTCGAATGGAATAATAATAATAATAAAATAATAATAATAATAATAATAATAATGTGATAGGCAACTGAATATTATTCATCGCTTTGAGAAATGTAATTGGAGTGACGGATGAGTTTTATTTACCGAAGATCCAGACAGTGCATTTGTAAAACACAGCATTTTCCAACTGCGCAAATCGCTGTTGTTTTTCTTACAAAACATTAAAGTATCAAAAACAAAAAAATGACTTCCAGCATCTGAAAAACAAAAATTAATGATTACCGTTTTTTTTTCTTTGTATTTTTTATAAATCCATATTCGGGTATCAAGATCTTGAGATCTTGAGCAAGATATTCAGTACGTTTTCTACCTCGATAATATTCTCTATATATGACTTAATTACGTTCTTCGCTGAGCTACTTCCGACTTAACTAATTCAACAGCATTGGCTCTCATTAACTGAATCTGTTCGACTCTAAGTCCCAGCTGCTTGCCTGTCACTTTCGAGACCCTACGAACTCTGACCCCTGTCGCTCCGAGCCCAAAACTCTAACCCCTTGCCTAACTAGAAAGACCCCTTAAGTAGATTTTCCTTCAGAATCTTCCAGAACAACCTAGCACCTTCCAACACGTATTTCTCTAATCAAAATTTCCATGACCACCCATTAATTCCAGATGGCTCCCATATTCTAAACAACATCAAAGGACTTACCAATTTCTTATTGAATATGCTTTTCTTTTTTGTTAAGAACAGACACATTTGTTTGAATTTTTGAGATGAGGCTTGATAATTTGTATTTTTTGCATTTATAAGAATTCCATTTATGGTTCTTCTAATACGTTAGAAGGCTCAGAGTAATCTTCTAACGTTAGGTGAATATATACGAAATTAAATCCGAACAAAGACATACATATAACAACAAATACAGGTTTTATTGTCTGAGCACGGGGAGAATGACATACATAAAATGATACAAAACAGATAAGACGAGAGTCCTTTGTGAGTACGGATTATTCTTATTGAATATTTTTGGTTTTATTTATTTATTTATTTTTAGTCTGAGTTTTTTAGATGAGGCTTGATAATTTGTATTATTTGCATTTTACGGACTATAAGATGTGTGGTTCTTAAAATACGTTAGAAGACTAAGAGTAAGCTTCCAACGTTAAGTGAATATATACAAAATTGAATCCTAACAAAGATATATATATATAACACAAAAATACAGACTTTATTATCTGAGCACGGGGAGAATGTCATACATAAAAAGATGCAAAACAGATAAGACGAGCATCTCTTGGAAGTACGGCATATTCTTATTGAATATGTTTTTTATACATTTCTCTGTGTTTTTAGATGAGTAGTGATACTGATAGCTTTTTAATTTAGTGCGTCTTGGATAAATTAGGTTTTTCTTTCATCATATTACAGTCTCGTAAATTTGCAGGTCAGACCAATTGAAACAATTCTTTTTGTGCTTGGTAACATCAGCGCGGGCGACATAATTATATTGACAAATTATATTGACAGATTACCGGCAAAACACAATTAAGGTCAGTAAATACGTTTTTTTTTTCTCTTTTTAATGGCCGTATAATTCTTGTCTGAATTCCACGTACAGTTAAGTATTGCAATCTCAGAATTTAAGATTCCAATAGATGGAGATTCACACACACCACACACACACACACACACACACACACACACGTATATATATATATATATATTATATATATATATATATATAAGTGTATTTTGGCAGCATTTTCTCTTTTAAACATGTTTGGTTGAACTCGAGTGACAATTCCTGTCGTACGAGTTTCTGTTCAATTCTTTCAACGTGTCTGGCCATCTTTTTGATGTCAGGGTGGAACTGGTGTAGCAA
>CM042159.1:88910791-88925791 GCA_023376005.1 Doryteuthis pealeii | reverse complement strand
TAAAACAAACTATATATAAATATATGATACCGGGGATGTATCTATTAAAATTTTGTTTTATAAAAACAATGAGGACTGTCTAATTGCAATGCTCAAATTTTGAGTGTATTTATTCTATGTATATGACAATTTCGGGTATATGACGTAAGTAAATGACGTAGTTTTTGTTACAGACAAAAACTGGAAGCGAATCTCCAAACATTAATAGATTTCACTCCATTCGAGTTTTTCACACCTGCGCAGAAGCGGTGTTCATTGGAGACTGAGTGACAGCAAGTCTCCTTCGGGTCATATCTCTCTCTTTTTTGCACAAAGATCTTGTTGGGGTTTTTTAACATGCGAGATATGTTATCCACTTGTAGGCAGACAATTCGCCTCTTTACTCGAATTTCCCTGGCATTTACCTCATACATCAGTACAAATCGCAGAGGCTGTCTTCACATTACAAAACAAAAAGATGGAGGGGTATTTTACGTAGGGATCTTTCAGTAAAACAGTGTAAAACAAGTCAACATGCGAGAAGACGTTGTCAGCGGCTTGCGGGTAGGATCGCAGTTGGATAGGAAGTGTCGTTGTGACCGAATTTAAAAGTTTAGGAAAAAAGAGTCAAGAGAGAATTATTTTTTAAAGTCAAAATTGATATTCCTCTCCTTGCCACAAAAAGGTAAAGTTTTTTTTTTGTTGGTTGTTCGCGGGAGACTTTATTCGTCTCTTACTCAGATCTCGGAAACTCTACCTCATACATTCAGTGGAAGAGTCGCTGCAGACGGATTTAAAGTAGTTAAGAGTTAAGAGCAGTTTGTTTTAAATTAAAATGTGATATACTACTTCTGCCACAAAAAGGCAATAAAGTTTTTTTGCGGGTTTCTTATTTAAAACTGACGAGAATAATACCCACTCGCGCAGAACTATCGTCTCTTACTCGGAATGTCTGTGACTATAACTATACTATCAGTACCAATCTCAAATAGTAGAGATGTTACGTAGGGATTTTTCATTGTAAATAAGTAAAAACATGCGACAGACGTTATGTCAGTGGCTTCACAGTGTAGATCGCAGTAACCCGGGACAAGTCGCTGTGACCAGAAGAATCAAGCGAGTGCATTTTATTTAAACTAAAAATGTGATATACCTACTCTTGCCAACAAAAAGCAACTTTATTTGGGTTTTTTTTAACTGCGAGATATGTACCCATTCGTAGGAGACTAATAGTCTCTTACTCGTTTCTTACAATAACTTTATACTTCGTACCAATCTCAGATAGTTGGGGTGTTTACTAGGATTTCTCTTGTAAACAAGTAAAACATGCGAGAGACGTTGTAAGCAGCTTACGCTAGGGATTCCTCGGCATGGCGAAGGATAGATTAATAATTATTTGAATTATCTCGGCGACAATTGTCACTCATCTTTATTGTTTTCTGTATTATAGTCTTCACAAGTACAACAGAGAGAAATTGAGTTAGAGGTTTATTTGAACTTTAAATGTGGTATAGTTTTAGCCATTGCCTCAAAAAGCAAAGTTTTGTTTGGGTTTTTTTTTTTTAACTGGCGAGATATTTTATTAAAACAAATTCGTGAGCACGACCAATGCCCTCTTACCGAAATGTCTGGTGGACCTATAACTCATACTTTATAGGGTATTGAACTTCTTTCACTTTGCAATTATATTATTGTCATTTATTAAGACGTTATGTGTCCTGTCATGGTAGGCTAAATCGATTTCTGAATCAGTGATTAAAATTCGACTACAAAGGTGGAGTTTGTTATGGGTGCTTTTTTTTTCAATTTATTACAGAATTCCTTCATAATAAAAAAATCAATTTGCCCATTTTTTCTTGTCTTTTTTTTTGTTTTTTTTCAAAATGCGATGTCTGCGTTTTAATTAGTTCGGCCAGTTTATTTATTAGTTTATTTATTTTATTTTTCGTGTGTACAGGATGGGGAGTATCCAATGTTGACCGAAAGGGGTTGGGTGTGAGGTGTTCTGCGCAAGAGAAGATTAGTGAAGAAAATGAAAGTCATTTATGGTCGTGGGATCGGGGTTGGGGGGACAATAATCATTAGATAGTTCTCTCTCTCCCTCCCCTCCCCCTACATTACCAACTTGCGGCAAAAATCTAGGCGAAAACATAAGAATGGTCAAATACATATAGAAGAAGAAGAAGACAGAAGAAGAGAAGAAGAAAGAAGAAGAAGAAGAAGAAGAAGAAAGAAGAAAGAAAAGGACCAGAAAGAACAAAAAGACGAAAGAAAGAAGAAAGAACCAAGAAAAATAAAAACATTTCTGAGAAGAAGAAGAAGAAGAAGAAAGAAGAGAAGAAGAAGAAGAGAAGAGAAAGGAAGAACTTAGAAAGAGACAACATCCTATCGAGAAGAAAAAGACGAAGAAGAAACAATATTATGAAAAAGAATGAAAAAGAAAAAAAAGGAAAGAAAAAGAAAAGGAGAAGAAGAAGAAAAGGAAGAAAAAAACAATTAGAATCGAAAAAAAATGCAGGAGAAGAAAAGGGATAAGAAAAATATGGAAGAAAACCTGGAAAAAGAAGAATACAATAGAAGAGGAAAACAAACGAAAAATAAACGAAAAAAGGAAAACCAAGAGAAGAAGAGGAAAGAAGAAAAAAACATAAAGAAAAACTGGAAGAAGAAGAAGAAGAGAAGAAGAAGAAGAAGAAGAAGAGAAGAAGAAGAGCCGGTGAAACATGGTGATTAAATTTAAAAATCAAAACTTTATCCCTCTCATCATCCAAACGAGGCTGTACGTCCCACCATAAAATGCGCCCATCGATTTCGAAAGTTTTCAGGGTCGATAATGAAAACTGCTATCAAAATTAGAAGTCAATTTATTTTCGCTTTGAAAAGTTTATCTTTTTCAACAGAGCATTCTTTAGTGCCACCCTTCCTTTTTTATAGTTTTTCCAACTATTCTTATCAACTTCTTCCATTCCGATTTATGGAGAAAGAAAAATGTCTGCCTATGCGGAAGATGATTAATGAATCCGCTACCCGGATCGTTTTAAATAATTTTCGACAATATAAACCAGGATTATCGCATTCGTGATCATAAAGAACTAATTTTTTCACGTTCAATGTTATCACGTTTTATTTTCATTCATTCAAAGCGATTCAGTGTTCAAACTCGAGTGTCGGCGCGACATTTTTATTATATATTATGTACCGGTATTTGACGGCATATAGACACACGGGCACATGAGACCGCACCTTTCAAACTTATTTCAGCAGGTCCAGATAACAGAAAAAAGGTTTTTAGTGTGTTTATGGCATATATAGTTGAAAACAGTTCCTAGCTACTGTTCATGACAACAAGCAGAAACATGCTGCATTAAAAGCAATTTGGCGGTACAGGCAAGCAATAAGGCATACACAGACATCTCATAGCAGGGAAATGAATAATAATAATTATAATAATAATAATAATAATAATAATAATAATAATCAATGGGTTTGGAAAGTTAGGAAAACATTTGAATCAGCAGGAACGAATTTAGAAACCTCAGAACACTGCACTTGCTGCAATCATGTCAGAATACTCAGAAGAGTCCCAGGGAGACTGCTGCACTTCAGACTCCAGTGAAAGACCATCAGCTAAACACTGATGTGAAAAACTCAAAGGAGTAAATAATAATCATAATAATAAATAATATAATAATAATCGCCGGCAAACAATTCATACTGTAGTTTTTATTCACTTTGCCAACAGATGGCAATTACCGGTAAGTTAAAAGCGCCGAATCAGCTGATGTTTTATAAACGCAAAATTCACAGCATTTCAGATTGGATTGCTTTCATTTTTACCGAACTTATTTTTAAAGACCGCTATAATACAATAATACCGGCAATAAAATGTAAAAGGATGCATGGAGTTTAGGGTAAGGGTAAAGGCACTGAGCGTAAGCTGGGTTGGGACGATCATAAGGAAGACTGAATACGATGTATAAGACGCAGGGCGCAATTTTTTGAGCCAAAAATCTTTAAACAAAAAGTACGTCATATTTATGCCGTCAATACAGTAATTTAAAATAAGAAAAAACAAAACAAAACAAAAAAATGGAATGTATTTTCGATTCTCGCAAATGACTCTTAAACTTGGTTTACCCGCGGGTCGAACGACTACAGAACGGTAGCATTCAGCGATGCAACGACTCCACTTGATGCGGCCTTGCAAGCCGAACAACACGAGACCGAAAACTTTCAACAAGCGGAAAAAGATGTTGGCTCGTGTAACAAGAAGCCGAACAAGATACAAAACATATACTACACAGTAAAAGTCTGGGTTGGCATAAAAGTCGTATCAGCCAATCACGAGGGAAGTCTACTCTCCTTTCACTTATCGCATAGGCCAAGAGATTGTTTCGCATTGAGGTGGAGCGCCAACCTACCATCAGCTCCTCACTCTTACCGATTAATTCCCTGACTTACTTCATACGCTTGAGTTGGCCAGGGCCGGTATCGAAACTAGGAACCCTTGTGGTTTTACTAGCCGAAACAGCATCTACCGACTGAGCTAACTCGGCCCCCGTAGTTCTAAACAAAAACACGAAAACTTCTTCTAAACACCCGTAGTCAACGAATTACAAACTCTTTCCCCCCTCCTGTCCAGCAAAACATGTTTTTTATGCCCACAGGACAAGATCTGGAGAGATAGGCTGGAGAGATGAGCGGGTAGGGACGTTGTTACCGTGTGCCAGTAGTGGACTAACCCTTCTTGTCTCCAGCCTACTCTCCATCTTGTCCTGTGGGCATAAAAACATGTTTTGCTGGGACAGGAGGGGGGTAAAGAGTTTGTAATTCGTTAGACTACGGTGTTTTAGAAGAAGTTTCTGTTTTGTTAGACTACGGGGCCGAGTTAGCTCAGTCGGTAGAGCGTTCGGCTAGTAAACCACAAGGTTCCTAGTTCGATACCGGCCCTGGCCAACTCAGCGTATGAGTAGTACAGGGATCTATTCGGTAAAGTGAGGAGCTGATGGTAGGTGTGGCGCTCCACCTCAGATGCAGAAACAATCTCCTTGGCCTAGCGATAGTGAAAAGGAGATAGACTCCCTCGCTGATTGGCTGATACCGACTTTATGCCAACCCGACGACTTTTACTGTGTAGTATAGTTTTGTATCTTGTTCGGCTCTTGTACGAGCCAACACTTTTTCGCTTGTTGAAGTTTCGGTTCTCGTGGTTGTTCGGTTGCAGGCCGCATCAGTGGAGTCTGTTGCAATCTGATGCTACCGTTCTGTAGTCGTTCGACCGCGGGTAAACCAAGTTAAGAGTCATTGCGAGAATTCGAAATACATTTCCATTTTTTTGTTTTGTTTTGTTTTTTCTTATTTTAATTACTGTATTTGACGGCATATATGACGTACTTTTGTTTAAAGATTTTGGCTCAAAAAATTGCCCCTGCGTCTTATACATCGTATTATCTTCTCTATGATGCTCACTAACCCAGCTTACGCTCAGTACTTTTACCTACCCTAAACTCCATGCATCCTTATTTTATTGCTGGTATTATTGTATTATTAGCGGTGCTTTAAAAATAAGTTCGTAAAAATGAAAGCAATCCAATCTGAAATGCTGTGATTTGCGTTTATAAACATCAGCTGATCGGCGCTTTAACTTACCGGTAATGCCATCTGTTGGCAAGGAATAAAACTACAGTATGATTGTTGCCGGCGATTATTATTATTATTATTATTATTATGATTATTATTTACTCCTTTTGAGTTTTCACATCAGTGTTAGCTGATGGTCTTTCACTGGAGTCTGAGTGACAGCAAGTCTCCTGGACTCTTCTGAGTATTCTGACAGATTGCAGCAGTGCAGTGTTCTGAATGGTTTCAATTCTTCCTCTGATTTCCAAATTTTTCCTAACTTTCCAAACCCTTATTATTATTATTATTATTATTATTATTATTTATTATTATTATTATTATTATTATTTCCTGCTATTGAGATGTCTTGTGTATGCTTATTGCTTGCCTGTACCGCCAAATTGCTTTTATGCAGCTATGTTTCTGCTTGTGTCATGAACAGCTAGACTGTTTTCAACTATATATGCATAAACACACTAAAAACCTTTTTTCTGTATCTGACCTGCTGAAATAAGTTGAAAGGTGCGTCTCATGTGCCCGTGTGTCTTATATGCCGTCAAATACGGTACATAATATATAAGTAAAATGTCGCTGCCGACACTCGAGTTTGAACACTGATCGCTTGAGAATGAAAATAAACGTATAACATTGACGTGAAATAAATTTAGTTCTTTATGATACGAATGCGATTAATCTGGTTTATATTGTCGAAAACTTATTTTATACGATCGGGTAGCGGATTCATTAATCATCTTCCGCAAGGCAGACATTTTCTTTCTCCATAAACGGAATGGAAAGAAGTTGATAGAATGTTTGGAAAAACATAAAAAAAGGAAGGGTGGCACTAAAGAATGACTCTGTTGAAAAATAAACTTTTCAAGCGAAATAAATTGACTTCATTTTGATAGCAGTTTCATTATCTGACCTGAAAACTTTCGAATCGATCGGGCGCCATTTTATGGTGAGACGTACAGCCTCGTTTTGGGATGATGAGAGGGATAAAGTTTGATTTTTATTTATCACCATGTTCACGGCTCTTCTTCTTCTTCTTCTTCTTCTTCTTCTTCTTCTTCTTCTTCTTCTTCTTCCAGTTTTTTCTTATATGTTTTTCTTCTTTCTCTTCTTCTCTTGGTTTTCCTTTTTTCTTTATTTTTCGTTTTGTTTTTCCTCTTCTATGGTATTCTTCTTTTTCCAGGTTTTCTTCCATATTTTTCTTATCCCTTTTCTTCTCCTAGCATTTTTCGAATTCTAATTGTTTTTTTCTTCCTTTTCTTCTTCTTCTCCTTTTCTTTTTTCTTTTTTTCTTTTTCATTCTTTTTCATATATTGTTTCTTCTTCGTCTTTTTCTCGTAGGATGTTTGTCTCTTTCTAGTATTCTTCTTCTTCTTCTTCTTCTTCTTCTTCTTCTTCTTCTTCTTCTTCTTTCTCATGGAATGTTTTTATTTTTCTTGGTTCTTCTTCTTTCTTTCGTTCTTTTTGTTCTTCTGGTTCCTTTTTTCTTTCTTTCTTTCTTCTTTCTTCTTCTTCTTCTTCTTCTTCTTCTTCTTCTTCTTCTTCTTCTTCTATATGTATTTGACCATTTCTTATGTTTTCGCCTAGATTTTTGCCGCAAGTTGGTAAAGTAAGGGGGAGGGAGGGAGAGATGAGAACTATCTATGATTTATTGTCCCCCCACCCCATCCCACTGACCAATAATGATTTTCATTTCTTCACTAATCTCTCTTGCGCAGAACACCTCACACCCAACCCCTTTCGGTCAACATTGGATACTCCCCTTCCTGTACACACAGGAAAATAAATAAATAAACTAATAAATAAAATGGCCGACTATTAAAACGCAGACATCCATTTTGAAAAAAAAAACAAAAAAAAACAAGAAAAAATGGGCAAATGATTTTTTTTTATTAATGAAGAATTCGTAAATAATTGAAAAAAAAAGCACCCAAACAAACTCCACCTTGTAGTCGAATTTTAATCACTGATTAGAAATCGATTTAGCCTACCATGACAGGACACATCACTCTAATAAATGACATAATATAATTGCAAAGTGAAAGAAGTTAATACCCTATAAAGTATGAGTTATAGTCACAGACATTCGAGTAAGAGGCGATTGGTCTGCCACGAATTGATAAAATATCTCGCAGTTTAAAAAAAAAAAACCCAACAAACTTTGCTTTTTGAGGCAAGGCTAACATACCACATTTTAAATTCAAAAATAAACTCTCTTAACTCTATTTCTCTAAATGTTTGTACTGTGAAACATAATACAGAAAACAATAAAGATGAGGACAATTGTCCGAATAATTCAAATAATATTAATCTATCTCACCACCAGGATCCTAGCGTAAGCTGCTTACAACGTCTCTCGCATGTTTTACTTGTTTACAATGAGAAATCCCTACGTAAACACCCCAACTATCTGAGATTGGTACTGAAGTATAAGTTATTGTAAGAAAATCGAGTAAGAGACTATTAGTCTGCCACGAATGGGTAACATATCTCGCAGTTAAAAAAACCCAATAAAGTTTGCTTTTTGTGGCAAGAGTAGTATATCACATTTTAGATTTAAAAATGCACTCTCTTGATTCTTCTGGTCACAGCGACTTTTCCGGTACTGCGATCCTACCGTGAGCCACTGACAACGTCTCTCGCATGTTTTACTTATTTACAATGAAAAATCCCTACGTAAACATCCCTACTATTTGAGATTGGTACTGAAGTATAAGTTATAGTCACAGACATTCGAGTAAGAGACGATAGGTCTGCCGCGAGTGGGTAAAATATCTCGCAGTTTAAATAAGAAACCCCCAAAAAACTTTTGCTTTTTGTGGCAGAAGTAGTATATCACATTTTAAATTTAAAAACAAACTCTCTTAACTCTTTAACTACTTTAAGCCGGTCTCAGCGACTCTTCCACTGAAGTATGAGGTATAGTTTACCGAGATCTGAGTAAGAGACGATAAGTCTCCCGCGAAAACAACAAAAAAAAAAACTTTACCTTTTGTGGCAAGAGAGGAATATCATATTTTGAATTTAAAAATAATCTCTCTTGACTCTTTTCCTACTTTAAATCGGTCACAACGACACTTCCACCACTGCGATCCTACCGCAAGCCGCTGACAACGTCTCTCGCATGTTTTACTTGTTTACACTGTTTTACTGAAAGATCCCTACGTAAATACCCCTACCATCTTTTTTGTTGTATGTGAAACAGCCCTGAGATTTGTACTGATGTATGAGGTAAAGCCAGGGACATTCGAGTAAGAGGCGATTGGTCTGCCACAAGTGGATAACATATCTCGCAGTTAAAAAAACCCCAACAAACTTTGCTTTTTGAGGCAAGGCTAACATACCACATTTTAAATTAAAAAATAAACTCTCTTAACTCTATTTCTCTAAATGTTTGTACTGTGAAACATAATACAGAAAACAATAAAGATGAGGACAATTGTCCGAATAATTCAAATCTTATTATAATAGAGATTGTTTGTTTGTCTGTCTGTAACCGAAACTATATTACTTCTCAACTCACAATCCCCTTTGTTATTTACGGCACATTGTCCATGATTGTTATTTTTATTTAAACCTCAATTATTAATAAAATTATTTTACATTATTAATACTTTTGACTTTATCTACATTCTAATAACATGCAATTGTATTTATATATGCAACAAAATAGCGGGTTACTGTGTGAACAGGAAAGCTAATTTGCATATTGATATTAAAAGTTTAATCTTATTAAATATGCGCTTGGTATTATTGATTTCTAATTGTTTGTTTTTTTCTTAATGAATATGAGCAAAGATCTCGGGGATAAATCTTAAAAGAAATCCATTAATATAAAGAAATAACAGTAATTTTATTCTTTATTTCCTAATTTAACTAAATAGTTAAATTAGGAAAATTCAGCAATAAAAGGAGGGAGTGATGGAAAATGATGGAAGAGTTAGTTTCAAAGTTGTTCTATTCTTAGATTATACCCCCTCTGTTTCAAATTGGATTTTTATTTAGTTTCAAAAGTATTTCAAATTTAACATATTTCATTACATTAAAATTCAAATACTTGCACCCGGAGGGTGCATATATTTGCTAGTAATATTAATCTATCTCACCACCAGGATCCTAGCGTAAGCTTCTTACAACGTCTCTCGCATGTTTTACTTGTTTACAATGAGAAATCCCTACGTAAACACCCCTACTATCTGAGATTGGTACTGAAGTATAAGTTATTGTAAGAAAATCGAGTAAGAGACTATTAGTCTGCCACGAATGGGTAACATATCTCGCAGTTAAAAAAACCCAATAAAGTTTGCTTTTTGTGGCAAGAGTAGTATATCACATTTTGAATTTAAAAAAACCCCTCTTAACTCGTTGCCTACTTTAAACCGGTCACATCGATTCTTCAACAACTGCGATCCTGCCGTAAGCCACTGACAACGTCTCTCGCATCTTTTACTTGTTTACACTTTTAAAAAATTCCTACGTAGAAAACCCAACCATTTTTTTGTTTTGGTTGTGAACCAAGCCTGAGATGTACGAGTCATAGTCACATACATTTGAGTAAGAGACGATAGGTCTGCCGCGAGTGGGTAAAATACATCGCAGTTTAAAAAGAAAACCCAACAAACTTTGCTTTTTGTGGAAAGAGTAAAATTTTAAAATACACTCTCTTCCACCACTGCGATCCTACCGAACGCCACTGAAGACGTCTCCCGCATGTTTTACTGTTTACACTGAAAAACTCCTACGCAATCCTAAGAGTTCGAACTTACTACGGTGGACTTCCCCATATATTTTCTCAGGTATGTAGCTTGAAATAATAAAACGCCAAAAAATGGTTAAATCCAAAGAAAAATCTTCTAATTCCTTAAATCTGACTCCGAACTCTTCTATTTTGTTTCTTTTTCTTTCATTTTATAAACGTTTACGTTTTCCCTCAACAAAAGAAACGAAGAAAGACAATTTTTATTCTATTTTAGATTTTCATTCGTTTTCATTCATTCTTTTATTTCCCCCCCCTTTTTTTTTCATTCATTTTGTTCTTCCTCACAATTCTTTTTCACATCGATCTTTGGCAATTGTGATTTCCTGGAAGATTCTCTCATACAAATATCTGACAACAAATTCGGCAGAAAGTCATTCTTACGCTGCCCCGATACCAGCAATCTTAATTCTAACCAAAAACAAAAGAAGAAAAAAAAATGAAAATAGAGAATTTGAAATGAAAATAGAAAAAATTAAAAAAAAGAAGATTCCGATTTACTAAATTGCAAAATGTTCTGACATTTTGAAATTCTGTGTATTTAGAAAACGCGGGAAATAAAGACGAAGGAAAAAATTCGATTTTTAATCAAGGTGAGTGAAATGGAACATCATGGCTGAAGAATTGGGAAGAAAATAGAAGAAGAAGAAGAAGAAGAAGAAGAAGAAGAAGAAGAAGAAGAAGAAGAAGAAGAAGAAGAAGAAAGAAGAAGAAGAAGAAGAAGAAGAAGAAGAAGAAGAAGAAGAAGAAGAAGAAGAAGAAGAAAGAAAGAAGAGAAGAAGAAGAAGAAGAAGAAGAAGAAGAAGAAGAAGAAGAAGAAGAAGAAAGAAAGAAGAAGAAGAAAAGAAGAAGAAGAAGAAGAAGAAGAAGAAGAAGAAGAAGAAGAAGAATCCTATAAGATAAACAAGTTATTGCAGTCCAGCACCTTATCCACTAGGCCCCTGACACCCACTTTTAAGTATTTATAAATAATAAACTTGATCAAGAGAAAAACCCAAGTCTTGTTTTAATTACAATGACGCAAAAAACAGGCCTGACTTTTAAAAAATGTGTTTTTTATCACCCTATATATATATATATATAATATGTGTGTGTGTGTGTGTGTGTGCGCGCGTGTGTGTGTGTGTGTGCGTGTGTGTCATGGGAATGTGACGTCAATAACAAAGAGAAACTTGAGTAGTAATATAGTTTCGGTCGTACTATTCGCAGAATTCCATCCCGACCTTCAGCCTTAAAAAACGCTAGGTGGTGATAGCTGAAAAAACGTAAATGCGATGTTTTACTATTCTTTTTTATTTTAACTAAAAACAACAGCTACGAATGAAGTGCCTCGCTGTTGATTTTAGTTGAAATAAAAACGTATATCTAAATATTTTGATTTCTTATTTATAATTGATTTAAAAAAAAAAAGAATGAAAATACCGAAAAAACAAAGATATTCTTTTAGCTGATTGAAGACCTTTTTATTGACAGATTATTATTTTTTTTAGTAGTTTGAAGGCGTTAAAAGTAAGCCATATTTTTATCGACAAGTAAATGTAAATATTTAACCCTCCCTAATATTTTAAAGAGGGGGAGGGTGAAAATATTTACATTTACTTGTCGAAAAAAAGACTGGAGCGATTAAGATATCGCATTTACGTTTTTTCAGCTATCACCGCCTAGCGTATTTTAAGGTAGGAGACCGGGGCGGAATTCTACGAATAGCACCATTTCGGATACACACACTAACACACAATGTCCATTATAATAAGATTTGACACATTATTAAACACAAAGAAATTCTCTCTTTTAATAAACGTCCAATATTTGCAGTCATTTGTAAAACTCTGGACAAACATGAACGCACACACGCACGCACACACAAACAAACAAACAAATAAATAAATAAACAAAACAACAATAATAAACAGATCTATAACCATATAAGGCAATAATGGCGACCTTTCAAGACATCATTCTCAATACTTCTCAGATAATGTTGTGACATTTACTCGGGCTATCTCTATTCATGACAGTGTTTGTAGGTTGCACAATAAACTTTAATGAACGTATTGAAAACTTTTGCAGAAAAAAACACAACAACCCTGTTTTGGGACTGTTAACCTAAAAGAAAATAAACTTTCTATCACTTAGTAACCTTAGTAGTTCTGTTACTTGGTTGGTTGGCTTTACCAAGTGATTATATATACTAGCAAATATATGCACCCCCCGGGTGCAAGTATTTAAGTTCTAATGTAATAAAAATATCATGTTAAATCAGAAATGCTAATGAAACTGAATAAGAATGCAGATAAAAATATTTGGAACAGAGGGGTATAATCGAAAAATAGAACAACTTTGAAACTAACTCTTCCATCATTTTCCATTACTCCCATCTTTCATTGGTAATTTTTCTAATCTAACTATTTAGTTAAAATAGGAAGTAAAGAATATATTACAGTTATTTCTTCTTGTCAAAGGATTTCTTTTAAGATTTATCTCAGAGATTTTTGCTCATATTCATTAGATAAAACCAAACAATTAGAAATCAATAATACTAAGCATATATTTATTAAAATCAATTTTTCTAAGATCAATATGCAAATTAGCCTTCCCATTCACACTGTAAACCGCTATTTTTGTTGTATATATAAATACAATTGCATGTTTTGTATGTAGATATGGTCAACAGTCTTAATGATGTAAAACAATTTTATTAATAATTGAGGTTTAAATAAAAATAAAATCATGGAGAATATGATGTAAATAACAAAGGGAATTGTGACTTGTATAGTAATATA
Organism: Doryteuthis pealeii; assembly: GCA_023376005.1. Taxonomy (NCBI): domain Eukaryota; kingdom Metazoa; phylum Mollusca; class Cephalopoda; order Myopsida; family Loliginidae; genus Doryteuthis; species Doryteuthis pealeii. The sequence goes on along the minus strand of CM042159.1, from coordinate 88,912,642 downwards.
GTTTCGGTTACAGACAGACAAACCCACAATCTCCATTATAATAAGATATATATATATATATATATATATATATATATATATATATATATATATAACCCCCAAAAGGTAAGACACGCATTTTATCCTCTCCAATATCTTATATAATAATTATATTAATTCAATGCTTCAATAAAGAGTCCAGTAAAAACAAAAGAGGCTTTTCCATTGGGGACCACTCGTGGGAATTTTTTTTTTAAGAGATATCCTTTGGAAAAGATTTTTTCATTTATTCCATTAATTTTTTTTATCCCAATTCATTCATTCATTCTTTCCATTAATTCTATATATATATATATATATATATATATATATATATATATATATATATATAACCCCTCCGCACGAGCAGGATGTGACATAAGGTCAATTTCTTAAGTGTAGTTTAACAGGTTTTTCCGAGTTTTCCTTCTCCTAGATTGGTTACCTAACCATGGTTAATGAGCCCAGAGTACCCTGCTATTTGCCCATAGCAGGAGGGAAAATTGAATTCATACCTTTCTCAAGGGTATTAGCGTCATGTGAAATTCGTCCAGGAATTGAACTCAGGTGGACGAGTCCATTTCCTACGACTCTAACCATTGAACCAAACACCATTTTTTTTATATATAAGGTAAACATTTGTTTTTACTTTGCCTTTTTTAATTGTAGCGGACTAATTAAAAGTTAGTAGTAGTTTGTCATCGTTTAAGCAATACACATTCATCAATAAATTTATTTTATTCGATATTATTAGAATAGTTTTCTTAATTTTAATTCGTATAAATTTTTGGTTCTATTAAATCAAAGGAAGTTATTCAATTAATTTAATGCTTACTTTATTAAATATGAACTTCATTAATTCTCTGATTTTTTTTAGATGAGGCTTGATGATTAGTATTATTAGGATTATTCGGACTATTGTCCTCATTTTTATTGTTATCGACACTATTTCTCTGAAGTTTTTAGATGAAGGTTGATAATTAGTATTATTAGGATTATTCGGACTATTGTCCTCATCTTTATTGTTATCTACACTATTTCTCTGAATTTTTTAGATGGGGCTTGATGATTAGTATTATTAGGATTATTCGGACTATTGACCTGATCTTCATTGTTATCTGTACAACTTTTCGGCCGATGTGCCCTCCGGCCTTCTTCGGGTATTTTTTGTCGGACTTGGGAACCTTCTCGAACTCGGAAACCTTCTTTTCGAACACTGGAACCTTCTTGTCGTAATCGGGAGTCATTACGGAACTTAGAATCCAACTCTTTATTCAATCCACGGAGGTATCCTGTTCTCATTCCGCTAATCATAGCTGGGGTACTGGTGTTAAGCTGTGTTAATTATTATTTTGTTACTGCTGGCCCTGACCAGGAAACTGCAGTCCGACAAGAAATACCTAATTTGCATATTGGTATTAAAAAAAATTGATTAAATGACTTAAATACTTGCCCCCGGATGGTGCATATATTTGCTAGTTTAAATAATTTAATCTAATTTGTTTAAATAATATTTTATGGTGCCAGAAACTGTTTTGCGTCTTATCTGTTATTAGTTTATCTACTGCTAAATAAAAATAAGATAAAGACAAGGTGAACAACCTGTAGGTGAGCTAATTCCATTATTTTGTTGCACTGATTGACATTCAACAAGGAAATCGTCTCCTCTGAATAAAAAGAAAAACAAATTTCTGTCAAATTGATTTTCTTTTCTTCTTATATGTTGGGAGTGTTGCTTTTAGTAACTGGTAATTTGTGAAGGAGGGGATAATTCTTTTTGGGGGTGGGGGTGGTTGCTTGGTTTGATTAGATTTTAAGGCATGTCAACCCTTA
>CM042159.1:88850791-88905791 GCA_023376005.1 Doryteuthis pealeii | reverse complement strand
ACCCACCACCCACCCGTGCCTTTCAGCTAAATAAGGTAAGTAAATAAGCAAGTATAAAGTCGTATTTGTCAATGGGTAAGCGGGTTTGTCTGTTGAGAGCTCGTGCACTGCCGTAGCACAGTTTTGTAGATCTGACGGAAGTGCTCTAAACGGAAATTCGATCTGCGCAGCGGCGGTGGCGGGGTGAGTGAGGGAGGGGGAGCGGGCTGGTGAGACCGATCGAGAGTGTGTGTGTGTGTGTTTGTGTGTGTGTGTGTGGGGGGGGTCCTCCTTTATCTCGTGCCGTTTCAAATTCGGCACAATAACAACGGTAGAGTGCGCGGCAAAATCAGTAGCAATTACGTGTTAATGACGGCTGCTGAGTAAATCCTTAGTGGAGAAATACGCACGGGGTTCAATTTGTAAGGGGTATTTGTCTCGCGCACTAACACCCCCCACCCACTTTCCTCTTTTTTTTCTTAACCCCCACCCAACCCTATTCGGGACTTTATGTCTCACCTTCCATTCACTAACTAATCACCCACCTACCTACTCACTTGCATGTACAAACGTATGCACATGTATTACATATTACTACTCATTACCTGTCATCCGGCATATATGTATAATATGTATAATAATAGCGTCGATCCCAGAGGGCCATCCCTCCAGGCAATACCTGCCCCCTTTGGAGACAGGGCTGGGTTTATTGCCCAGCGCCTGAGGCGCCCCCCCTTGAGGGGGAATGCCGATGGGATCGACGCAATTTTTGTTCTCTCCCACCCATTAGCTTCGGCTTGTGGGTGGGCCCACGTTAAAACGGAGCCTTGTGCCCAGTCCATACAGGTGGGGTATGAGACAAATAAATATATGTATATTTATATATATATATATATATTGATAATATAATTGTCAGTGAGATTATAAACACACACACACACACACATACACACACACACACACACACAACACACACATACATATATATATTATATATATATATATATATATATGCTTTTTTTTATAATCTCACTACGTAGAATTATGGAATCTTGCGTTATTCTCACACATCAAACCATCCTCCAAAGACAAGGCTTTTTAATATGTCCCCTTTCTTATCGACACTTGTAGTCAGAAATCATAAAATCCCCTTCACATAAGCATTTCTGACATATTCAGTTCAAATTTAAATTTCACATTATCCCAATAAACCCTTACACCATTCATAGTTTTTACATAAAAAGTAATTTTTTAAAAATAGTTGAAAAAATATTACTTTTCTGAAAAAATCCGTTGCAGGCTGACCATGAACGGGTTAAAACTCTTCCTTTTTGAAAAAGAGAATTTTTCTATTTTTGAATTTGAAATATGTTTTTTTCTTTTCAAAAACTGTTACACTAAAGATATACAATTATGTCGTTGGCGGAGAAACGCGTAGCGGATGTCCTAATGACGAAACGATCGCATGACTTGCAAGCTTTTTCGAACAACAATGCTTCCGTTTTGAATTTAAATTATGTTTTGCTTCTCTCACGATGAGTCCGGATTAAAAACAAGTTCTGATGATAATTTTTATAAATCGAAATATTGTTCAATATTAGCTATGAATATGATATAAAATATTTTCATTTTAACAGCATTGTGTGTTTTCATATCATTTTATCTATACTTATATCTTATTATAATGGAGATTATATGTTTTTCTGTCTGTAACCGAAACTATATTACTAATTGAGTCACAACATAGTTATTTACATCACATTATTCATGATTTTATTTATATTTAAACCTCAATTAGTAATAAAATTGCTTCACCTTTTTATTAGTGTTGTCCATATCTACATACTAATAACATGCTATTGTATTTATATATAAAAAATAGCGGTTTGCAGTGTGAACAGGAAGGCTAATTTGCATATTGATATTAAAAATGTGATTTTATTAAATATGTACTTAGTATTATTAATTTCTAACTGTTTGTTTTATTCTAATGAATGTAAGCAAAAATCTCTCCAATGAATCTTAAATGAAATCCATTAACAAGAAAAAATAAGTGTAATTTTATTCTTTATTTCCTAATTTAACTAAATAGTTAAATAAGTAAAATTCAGCAATGAAAGACGGCAGTGATGGAAGAGTAAGTTTCATTTCTATTTTTCTATTATACCCCCACTCTTTCAAATCTTTTTATCTGCATTCTTATTAGACTTCCTAATTTAATACGATATTTTATTACATTAAAACTTAAATACTTGCACCAGAGGTGCATATATTTGCTAGTTATATATATATATATATATATATATATATATATATATAATATATATATATATTGAAAGGCTGAATAAATAAAGGAAAGAAAATTTGAATGGATAAATTAATTTAATGAATTACCAATACGTGTTTCGGCCAGGAGTTTGTTCATGTACACATTGTGTTCTATTTAAAATAATAATGTTATCAAACATTTTACCCTGAAGAAGGCCGTTTTTCTTTGTATACTTAAATAATGTGTACATGAACAAACTCCTGTCCGAAACACGTGTTGGTAATTCATTAAATTAATTTTATCTATTCAACATTTTCTTTCCTTTATTTATTTAGCCTTTCAACATATTGTCGAATTCATTTCCATTTTTCAACTTACACACACCACACACACACACACACACACACACACATATATATATATATATATATATATATATATTATATAATATATATATATAATATAATAATGCAGATTCAGTGTCTGTCTGCAACCAAAAATACGTCACTGCTTACGTTACAATACCCTTAGGAATTACATAAGTTTATTGACGAGTAATTAGTTTATAGTCAAAATCATTATTACATAGAATAAATTTTATTTATTAACGAGGTTTCTATGAAAATCTGAGTTAGATTTGCCACAAAACAGCCCATGTTATCAGTACGTTCAAAATCCTGCAATGTGTCTTATATATCACATAAGATATAAAGGGTTCCATAATATATGGTGTGGTCAATTTGCATATTGGTTTAAACAAACCGTGTTTAATAAACAATTACTTGCTGTTATTGATCTCTAATATTATTCATAGATGTTTTGCTTTTCATCTGTTATTAGTTTATTTACTGCTAAATAAAATATTCTAAACAAAGTGAACATGCTCTACGTTTGCTAATTCAATAATAGCTGCACGGTATAATATATATATATATATATATTATATATATATATTAAACCTAATGAGTCAGATAAACCTACTTAAAGTTTCGCTTAGTGCTCTTCAGGGCTAAGATCCGACTCTACTTAGGTACTGAGCATTCTTTACTTATTAGCTTTAGTATATCCTAGCGGTGTTTGTATGAATATATATATCTTATATAATATATATATATATATATATATATATATATATATATATATATAATATATATATATATATATATAAATTGTTTTTTTCTTTTGGCCAAGTATTGTATCAATCGATTATTTTTGGTTGGTACTATTATCTTGGTATTTTCTTTTTTCAAAAATTTTTTTCCCTCCAGGTGATGCTTGGTAGTATATTTTTACAATCAAACTATTTGCCGCTTTTTTCTCACCGCGAGGGTTTACCAACAAGCTTGTATATTATATATATATATATATTATATATATAATATATATAATATATAAAAGAGAAGATTTGAAGATAAGACAGCTAATTTAGGGAATGATATACAGACTAATAGACAAAGCAGTATTTTTAGATGACTACTTGAAGGTGACTGCAACAAAAAACCCATACATTGATTTCCGTAGTGAATTGAGGTTTTGTGACGACTTGTCTTGCAGACACACATACAAAAAAAAAGAGAAAAGAAAGAAATCTGCATTTCTTCACGTCGTCAAAAAAAGCAGTCAGTAAAACAAAACAAACAACAGCAAGTTTCACATCAATCAATATCATTTACAAAGACCGTGTTATCCGAGTATAATCACGCTTTGTTGAGGCCGCTGCAAATAATGTTATCACACATGCTCGTATAACAATAGACTTGTAGCTTATTCTATTTACTGAGCGCAACGTTCGCATTAAAAGAAGGAATTTAAATACGACCGACAAGCCTAGATCGTAAGGCGTTCCTACCCTAAATAGGAAGCACCTGTGCAAATGATGGTGAACGCAGCGGATATTATATAAGAACTTCCGCCATTGCAGATGTAACATTACTCGCAGTGTATATATACCCAACACCTCCGACAAAGAAGGTGTGGCACAAGGTCAATTTTTTGTTAAGTTTAATAGGCTTGCATTCGGAGTTTTCATACTACTAGACCGGTTACCATACCAATTTTAAAAAAGCCCTGAATACCCTACAATTTACTCATAGCTGAAGGAAGAATAAGCAAAACGGGGGCGGCATAATGTCGGTATCAGCCAGAGTCAGGGAGTCTATCCACTTTTCACTAGCGCTAGACCAAGGATGTCGTTTTTGCTGTGTTGGAGCACCACACCTATCGTCAACTCCCTATTTTACCACACAAATTACCCAAGTTTTGCTACTCATGCGATGAGTTGGCGAGGACAGGTATCGAACCAGGAACCATGTGGTTCCTAGCCGGACACTCTACTGACTGAGCTAAACCGGCCCTTATAGTTTTTCCTATCATTTACCCTTAGCTCGAGGTTAGGGAATCGCCTTCGTAGTACATTTATATTTACGTATTTGGGTAATAGTTTTCTAATAATTAATTTATATGTATTGGCTACCCACTTCATCCACGAGCAGGAATGTGACATAAGGTCAATTTATGGATTTTTACAGGTTTGAATTCAGAATTTTCGTTCTCCTAGACCGGTTTCCATGCCAATGTTAAAGGTCCAGTCTGTCATTACTCAGAGCTAGAGGTTAAGGAATCGCGTACAGTATATATTTATATTTACATATTTGTATTGTTGCTGGCTGGTAGGACTTGTTAGGTAATTTCCGGCCAAATATATATTTTTTTTATTCTATTCATTCTTAATGGATATTCAACATTTTTTCAAAGTAAATTTCTATCATTAAACTCATATGTTTTTTTGTTTTTTTCATCTTTACAGTCAGTCTATATTCCTCTGAAGAAGGAGAATCAAGTCTCCGAAATATTAGAATGAAATAAAACGAAACTTCACATCCCACAAACCGAGTTTCTTATATATTTCTCACCCCATGCTTCACACTAATTCCAAAATAATATATATTATAGACATTTATATATATACATAACATATATATTAATATATACAAACTGAGAAATAGACTCGCCAGGTATATCAACAAAGAAGCCTACGTGGATTCCACAACGACAACACACACACACACACACACACATCTTATTATAATGGAGATTGTGGGTTTGTCTGTCTGTAACCGAAACTATATTACTATACAAGTCACAATTCCTTTAGTTATTTACATCATATTCTCCATGATTTTATTTTTATTTAAACCTCAATTATTAATAAAATTGTTGTACAATACTTAAACTGTTGACCATATCTACATTCTAATAACATGCAATTGTATTTATATATACAACAAAATAGAGGTTTACAGTATGAATGGGAAGGCTAATTTGCATATTGATCTTAAAAAATTGATTTTAATAAATATATGCTTAGTATTATTGATTTCTAATTGTTTGGTTTTATCTTATTGAATATGAGCAAAAATCTCTTCAATAAATCTTAAAAGAAATCCCTTAACAAGAAGAAATAACTGTAATATTATTCTTTACTTCCTATTTTAACTAAATTCTTAAATTAGGAAAATTTACCAATGAAAGACGGGAGGAACGGAAAATGATGGAAGAGTTAGTTTCAAAGTTGTTCTATTTTTCAATCATACCCCTTCAGTTCCAAATCTTTTTATCTACATTCTTATTCAGTTTCATTAGCCTTTCTAATTTAATATCATATTTTATTATAAAATTTAACTAAAATACTTGCACCCGGAGGTGCATATATTTGCTAGTATATATATATATATATATGTGTGTGTGTGTGTGTGTGTGTGTGCGTGTGTGTGTGTGTTCCTGTGTGTTTCTGTGTGTGATGTACAAAAACATTTTTACACTATTTGTTATATATATATATAATATATATTATATATATATATATATATATATATATATATATATATATACATATAAATTGTTTTTTCTTTTGGCCAAATACTATACCAATAGATTATTTTTGGTTGGTACGAATATCTTGGTCTTTTCTTTTTTTCAAAAATTTTTTTTCTTCCTGGTTGATGTTTGGTAGTATATTTTTACAATCAAACTTTCTGCTGGGTTTTTTTCTCTCCGCAAGGATCTACCAACACGCTTGGTATATTAAATTATATATATATATATATATAATATATATATATATATATATATATATATATATATATATATATGACGTTATGTATAGAAATTATTTTAAGTTTTCTCACAATATATATATTCATATATATGTATATATATATACATATACATACATAAATATATATACTTATATATGTATATATACATAAATATATGTATGCATATAATATATGTATATATGTATGTATATGTATACATATATTCATGTATATATATGTATGATATATATTTACGTATATATATTATGTATATATATGCATATATATAAAATATAGTTTATATATATAATTATTAATTTTTCTCACAACTATAATATATATATATATATATATATATATATATATATATATATATATATATGTATGAAATTGATTGAAGAGAATGGGTACTGTATTACTACTGAATCTGATTAGTAATGAAATAATACGAACTGAAATTGAAATTAGAAATATGCCTTTCTGATTTACGCGCAAAAATAGACAATGCCGCTTTTCGATGGAATTGAATACTTCTCGATAAAGAGAGAGAGACAATAAAAAGCGGGAAAAATAGAAAATGTCTACCACCAGCTGATTTTTTTCAGATTAATGAACAATAATGCTGTGTAAAGAATAAAAGTTTATAAACAAAAAATATGAAATGAAAAAAAGAAAAAGAAGGGGAAAAGACACAGACTAGCCCCGAATGAAAAGCGAACCAGATTGGTTGGATAGAATCGGCAGGAAGAGAAAGGGGAGGTTGTGTTGGGGATCGGCAGCGATACAGGGTGGGGTGGGGATCTGATAAACAGTGTCGTTCACATTGTGATGAATCTGAGACGAAAATAAGTCGAAGGAAACAAAAAATGTTAGTGTATAGAATTATTCAATTAATAAATACGAACAGAAACACACGCACGCGCGCACAGAGAGAAGAGAGAGAGAAGAGACAGACAGACAGAGAGGAGAGAGAGACAGAGACAGAGACAGAGAGAGAGAGGAGAGAGGAGAGAGAGAGAGAGAGAGAGAGTTGAAAGCGAGTTGGAGAAAAATAAGAGCAAATGAAAGAGAGAAAGAGATAGAGAGAGGGGGAGCAATTGTCAGAGAAAGAAAGAGAGAGATAGAATAGAAAGAAGAGAGAGAAAAGAGAGAGAGAGAAAAGAAAAAAGAGGAGAGAGAGAGAAAGAAAGACAGAGAGAAGAAAGAGAAAATATACAGAGAAGGAGAGAGAGAGAGAAAAAAGAGAGAAAAGTGTGTGTGTGTGTGTCTGTGTGTGTGTCTGTGTGTGTGTGTGTAGAGAGAGAGAGAGAATGAGAAAAGTATCTGAAAGAGAAAAGAAGGAAAAAAGAAATGAGAGAGATAGAGATAGAGAGAGAGAGAGAGAGAGAGAGAGAGAGAGAGAGAGAGAGAAAGAGAGGAGTGAAGGAGAAAAAAGAGAGACAAAAGAGAAGGGTTTAGAGGGGATATATAATATATATATATATATATATATATATAGAGAGAGAGAGAGAGAAGAGAGAGAGAGAGAGGGGAGAGAGAGAGAAGAGAGAGAAAAGAAGAGAGGGGGGAGAGAAAAGAAAGAGATTAACAAGTTTATCAAACAGGAATCGAAATACTTTTAAAGATCTCATTCAAATAATCGCGTAATTGTTTTTGCACGCCTTTCACTCCGACATTTATCACAAGAAGAATCAAGACCATTTAGAAAAAAACAAAAAAAAAAAAAACGCCTGTTTGATCAACTCTCAAACTATCAAAAATGATTTCCCAGGCTGGATTATTACTATTCTCGGATACACAGGAACACCTGAGGAAGGCCGGAGTATACAGCGGTCGAAACGTTGTGTTTATACATACCACAATAAATATGAGGACAACAATTCATAAAATCAAAATTATTCACATCAAGCCTCATCTAAAAAATACTGACAAAAAATTACTAGAATAAGTTTATAAATATGGTGATACCACATTCATTTATTCAAAATATCTCTGTGTACCCCTCCCACCACTAACAGGTAGTGAAATCCAGCTTATTTGAATATGTTCTTAAATATGGTGAGATCACATACATTAACCAAGGTTGGGGAATCAGAGTCGGAAACAATTAAGGGGACATTGGATTCGGAGTTGAAGTTACTGACTGACTCCAATTAAATTTACACTTTATGTGGCCCTAGTTTAGTCTGTAAACTTATATAGTGCACACTCCTTATAAATAGATTATAAAAAATGGTTTTATATTTATTACGAATTGTAATCCCTTGATTTCTGAGTCAGAAGTGCCAAAAATAGAAGAGTCGGAGTTGAAGGTTTTGTGTTCCGGCTCCACAGCCTGACAATAACTTAAATATTTTTCTCATCTGCAGAATCTCTGTGCACCCCTCCCACCATTAGCAGTTATGAAATCCAGCTTATTAATTTAAAAAAATAATTTTTAAATTATTAAAATAGATCACTAATTAGGACTGAGCCAATTCTAGTAGTGACCAGCCCAAGCGGAGTTTAACAGGTTTAATTTCAGAGTTTTCCTTCTCCTAGACCGGTTGCCTAGTCAAGATTAAAGAGCCTAGTCTGCCCTACTATTTACCCATAGCTTGAGTGATAGTAGTAGGATTCATACCCTTCCTAAGGTATTAGCGTGATGTGAACTGTAGCTTCGTCCAGGATTTGAACTCGGCCTGACAAGTCCATTTCATACGACTCTAACCATTAGACCACGCGCCTAAAGCTTAATTGAATATGTTCATAAATTGGGCGACACCACATTAATTAACTGAAAATATTTTTCACCAGCAGAAACTCGGTGCACCCCTCCCTCTGCTAGGACAACTTGATATCGGGGAGTATTTTTGTGCTCACTGTGTACGCAGATCTGAACGTCTGAGATGGAAATAAAAAAAGGTGCACATTATATATGCATTAGGTCAGTGAGTTAATGTCTGTCGGACGGACGGGGGTGGGGGGCAGACAAATGGATTGGGAGTGGAAGGTTCGAGTGCTGTTACTAATTATAATCTTTCTTTGAGAATTTCGGCGGATAAAAACTGAGTTTAAATGAGAAGTCAAAGCAAATCAAATTAATAAGCGAACAAGAATTTTGGCCATTTTTTTTTGGTTTGGTGAAGAAGCGGGGGGGGGGGGGGCTGAATGAAATGGGAAGAAAGAGACGTTTGAAAAGAGACGGTTTAATGGAGGGAAATAAAGAGATTGAAGTAAGAAAGAAAGGAAAAATGAATGAAAGAAAGAAAGAAAGAAAGAAAGAAGAAAGAAAGAATGAATGAAAGAAAGGAAAAAAGAAGGAAAAAGAAAGAAATGAAAAAAGAACGAGTGAAAGGAAGGAAAAATAAATGAAGAAAGAAAGAAAGGAAGGAAAAGAAAGAAAGAAAAAAGAGAAGGAAAATAATTGAAAGGAAAAAAGAAAGAAAGAAAGAAAGAAAGAAAGAGAGGAAAAAGAAATAAATAAAGAAACAAAGAAAGGAATGAAAAAGGAAGTAAGACAGACAGAAAGGAAAAAGAGAGAAAGAAAGAAAGAAAGAAGGAAGAAATAAGAAATAAGAACAAAAAAAAGGAAAACAAAGAAAGGAAGGAAGGAGAAGAAGTAAAAAAAGAAAAAGAAAGAAAGGGAAGAACAAAGAAAGAAAAAAAGAAAGAAAGACAGAAAGAAAGGAAAATAAAGGAACAAAGAAAAAGGGTCGAACAAGAAGAGAAAGAGCATGAGTAAGATTGGAATCAAAAGAAAGAAAGAAAGAAAGAAAGAAAGAAAGAAAGAATGGATGAATGGATAAATGAATGAAAATATACTATATACAAATAAAAAAGAGAAAAAACGAGTTAAGAAGAGTAATAAAAAAATAAAAAGAGAAAAAGGGAAAGAATCAATACATGGAAAATGAAAAAAGAAAGAAAGAAAGAAAATGAACGTTATAGAGAGAAGGGAGAGAGAGAGAGAGAGAGAGAGAGAGAGAGAGAGAGAGAGGAGAGAAGGAGTAAAGAGGCACAGAAAAGAAGGAGACGTAGGGAAGAAAGAAAGGAAATTAATGCCAGAAAGAGAGAAAGCAAAAGAAAATGGATTATGATAGAGAGAAGAAAACGAATGAAAAAAAATGAATAAATGAATAAATCATTTTGTAAAAATTGAGATAGAACCAAAGCCGGGAAAAGAAGAAGGAAAAATATGAAAATGATTGTGATAGAAAGAAGAGACGAATGAAAAAGAAAGAAAGAAAGAAAGAAAGAAAGAAAATGAAAGACATAGAAAGAGAAAAAAAAAACGAATAAAAAAATGAATAAAAAGAAAAAAGAAAAAAAAGAAGACTAGCAATGCAAAAAAGCAAAATATTTCTGTCTTTATCAAAACTAACACTAGACCGAATGAATTAATGAATGAATGAAAAAAATGAATGAAAAAATTAATAAAAACGAATAAAAAGGCATTAAAAAGATTAGAAAAAACAAAAAAGAACAGTAACGCAAAAATATTTCTGTCTTTATCACAACTAACACTAGACCGAATGAATTAATGAATGAAAAAAAATGAATGAAAAAAATTAATAAAAACGAATAAAAAAGCTTTAAAAAATTTTAAAAAGAAAAAAAAAGAACAGCAACTCAAAAAATATTTCTGTCTTTGTCAAAAAACTAACATTAGTCATTTTTTCATTTTTTTTCTTTCGTTTTTTCCTTCGTCTGAACGAAATTTATTTTGAAGTCCTTTATTATTAACCAGGGAAAAAAACAAAAAAAAAAAGATCTGACGAAGAAGTATTTTTTAAGCCACGACAAAAAATACCTTCCGTAAAGCTAATCATTATGACACAATGTCTGGTCAACGCTTGGCTATTTAGACTTAAAAATACACCTTTTCATGTTCATCTTGTAAAAGAAATGAAGGAAAATAATCTAGCCATGAAATATTATTATATTACGGCTTCGTTTTTCGTCAGACGTGCTAATTCCGGGCTTTAGTTCACAAAAGTGCTAAAAATCTAAATAATATATGATAGCGGAAAAAAGGACAGTCTTCTTCACCCTAAACGTCATCAACAGGTCTCTTCTCCTTATTTCTAGCGCAAACATCTATCTTTATAGGATGGAATCAGTTGCTATATTCAGACTGGACAAATACCAGAGCTGTCGAAAAATGTTAGGCACGCGTTTAACCAAACACCCCCGAGCGGCAGTATATGACACAAGGTCAATTTTAAACAGAGCTTAACAGGCTTTAATTCATAGTTTTCCTTTTCCTACTCTAATTGCCATACTGAGTGTTGACTTATTTCTATGTATAAGGTGTGTGACAGACGCCTGCTTTTATTTATAGATTCGGCAAGAACCATGTGATGTCTCTTGGCCAATCACTGACAGTACTCTGCCGCTGAGACAATACTTATACCGGCAGAACTGGCCATAACTACTCATAACTACGTTGACACTCTTGGACGTTAGACATGGGATTAAATCACTGGACCTTTAACGATACCCTGGATAGGACTTATTTGTTACCAAAGGATTCCATAACTCAGGACGTATACGCAGGATAGGACATTCACTACGCTTGGACTAGGACTTCAGGACTTATACGCAGGATAGGACTTATTCACTACCAAAGGATTCCATAACTCAGGACTTATACGCAGGATAGACTTATTCACTTACCAAAGGATTCCATAACTCAGGACTTATACGCAGGAGAGGACTTATTCACTTACCAAAGGATTCCATAACTCAGGACTTATACGCAGGATAGGACTTATTCACTTACCAAAGGATTCCATAACTCAGGAACTTATACGCAGGAGAGGACTTATTCACTTACCAAAGGATTCCATAACTCAGGACTTATACGCAGGATAGGACTTATACACTTACCAAAGGATTCCATAACTCAGGACTTATACGCAGGAGAGGACTTATTCACTTACCAAAGGATTCCATAACTCAGGACTTACTTACTTTAAGCCCTTTTCAACTGGCCAAGGATGGCATTTAAAAACTTAACACTGAGGTTAAAGTGTCTTATCTGACCGACTGTTTACCTATAGCTGAAGAAAGAATAGTTGGAATCAGCTTACACATTACTCCAAAGATCAGATTACCCAGTCTCTACTACTGAGTTAGTGAGGACTGGTATTGAACTAGGAACCTTACGATTCCTAGATGGGAATATTGGATATTTCTGACTGTTTCTTCATCTTTATCAACGTTCAGGCCCTCTGATAATGACTTTTTCTAAAGTAAATTAGAAACATCTGAACAAGGCCTTACGCATAGAGGAAAAATTAGCCATCGCTTGCTGTAATAATTCTAGAGAGTATCTGAACCAAAGACCTGAAATTTTGAACAGGTGCAGCCATAAATGCGCTGGGCAACTTGAAAATTAGAGACATAAACAAACATTAGCAAATATTGGCAATGGCTGGAGAAAGAAATCAAAACAACAGCCAACCACATGCTACTGAGTTAGTGAGGACTGGTATTGAACTAGGAACCTTACGATTCCTAGATGGGTGCTCTACCAAATGGGCTAAACCGACCCCTGTTATTGTGTTATATATAAACACAACATTCAGGCTGCTGTATCCTCAAGCCTTGTTCAGATGTTTCTAATTTACTTAGAAAAAAAGTCATTATCAGAGGGCCTGAACGTTGATAAAGATGAAGAAACAGTCAGAAATATCCAAATTGTTTACATCAAGCTTCATCTTAAAAAAATACAGACATAATCATAATTGGATTTGAAAAAAATGGACTTCAAAAAAATATAGTGCTCGATTGTTGCTATGAATTTAAATCGGGAAAATGCTTTTTTGGAAATCTACAAACACCTATTTATTTTTGACATTAAATGAGAAATTGTAAAAAAGAAAAAAAAAAAAAAAAAAACACAGATATTGAACGGGCGATAGATTCTGTTTTTTACGCAAAGAGGAAAAATTAGCCATCGCTTGCTGTAATAATTCTAAAGAGTATCTGAACCAAAGACCTGAAATTTTGAACAGGTGCAGCCATAAATGCGCTGGGCAACTTGAAAATTAGAGACATAAACAAACATAAGCAAATATTGGCAATGGCCGTAGAAAGAAATCAAAACAACAGCCAACCACATGCGCACGTGCGATTTGACAATTAAAAAAATCTGAGGGTAGTAGCGTCAATTTCATTTGAATATTACTATTAGACCAATTAATTAGATCAGGGATCACCAAACTTTTTTCACGGTGGGCCGTATAATTGAAAAAATAACGAGCGCGGGCCACATTATAATTGTGTTCAATATTTGCTAGCCAGAATGAAAGCTCTGAGAAAAAGATGTAAAACAAAATTTATCTTTCCATGTTATATTTATGGATGAGTGGCATAAGATGCACAAAAATAAATTTAACCAATATATTTATTTTCAAAACATTTTCAAAGAACTCAACATTAGCAAAAAGGTTTAGTGAGATTTGTGAAACCGAAGTTTTCCTTTGAAGATCGTTAATGTTTGGTTTGGAATTGCTATATCCAATCAAGAGAATTGCTTTCAAATGTTTATCAATCAATTTCGTTCGATGGGTTGATTTCACAGATTTCAATTTTGAAAAGGCTTGCTCGCACACATAAGTTGTTCCAAACACTGATACCATTCAAGTACTGTTGGTTGGCCTGATAAAATGCCTTCACGGGCAGGATCCGTCCCGCAGGCCATAATTTGGTGACCTCTGAATTAGATTAATCAGATGGGACCTCTCCGCCTACCCGTCTAGCTTAAGTAAGGGGCAAAGTGGAGTGTTGCATGTCATGGACTGCTCAACTAACAGAATTCCGTATTTAAGCATCACGGGTCACCACCCAGAGCTAAAGGATAACCCATTTGAAGAGGTGCGTATTCCACATGCCCCACCGACGGGTGGTTGGTTAGGCTGATAATTTTTCTGCACCCTCCCATGTAATATATATATATATATATATATATATATATATATATATATATACCAACCCTGTCGCACGACCAAGGAGTTTCCCTTCTCCAAGACTGGTTACTTAGCCAAGTTTAAAGAGCCCAGTCTGCCCTACTACATACGTATAGCTAGAGGAAGAATAGTTAGATGCATACCTTTCCCAAGTGTAACCTACAGATTTCACTTCTTCGTCACTTGAATGTTTGCCTCTTTCAAAGTGGCTCAAAGAACAGTCAACAGAATTTTTCGGGACAGGGATACATGCTCTGAATCGAAGGTTGAACATTGTTACTAAGAGAAACGGTGACAATGTGGAGAAGTAGGGATGTGATCCACAGAGGACCGGCTTCATTTTGATGTATAATACATGTTCCCGTGTTGGTAATTATACCTGTCCCAAAAATGGCATTAATTTTTGACTCACCCTAGTATATTTACTTTGTCATGAATTGCTTTATTTTCGTTGTTTCTTCTGGGCATACCTACATACATAAATACACAACAACTGCCTTGAATTCAGAGTTTTCCTTCTCCTAGACTGGTTACCTAACCAAGGTTACAGAGCCCAATCCGACCTACTATTTATACATAGCTGGAAGGAGAGTAGTTGGATTCACACCTTTCCCAAGCGTATTAGCGCTATGTAAAATGCAAGCAGCCTTTTCCAGGACTTGAACTCGAGTCGACAAGTCCATTTCCCACGACTCCAATATGTGTATAGATGACGTACTGGTGCACTCTCTGCTTATGCGTAAATAGATTTAAAAAAAAAAAAACAAGAGGGCAGATAACACTGGTTTACAAAGAAATTGAGGCAAGCTCAAAAATAGCTGTTTTAACCTAATTTGGGGGTGCACTGAATTCAGATTTGAAATCCGTTTTACTCATCACCTCTAGTTTTTAGATATGCATACTGTACAATTAAGGCGTATATGCTTCAGGGTTAATTTCTAATATTGTGTGACTTATGTCTTCTTTTTTAGTTATTATGCAATAAATGTAAGTGATAGCATTACATTATATATATATATATATATATATATATATATATATATATATATATTATACTGTCTGTTGATTGAGACGTGTTGGCTACGCTTAACTGCCAAAATCCGTCTTGATATATATATATATATATATATATATATATATATATATATATCAAGACGGATTTGATATATATATATATATATATATATATATATATATATATATATATATATCAAGACGGATTTTGGCAGTTAAGCGTAGCCAACACGTCTCAATCAACAGACAGTAGTGCACTGTCAGTCTCGCAGCGCAGGAGGAGGGTGTCCCTTGACAACTGTGTTACACACTCTTTTGGGTATATTTTTGTATTACAATTTCCAACGACGCCCATTTTATTGCCTTACATATGATTTAATTTAATTTTTTTTTTTTTTTTTCATAGTCTACAATGGCTTCAAGCTCGTCAAAACAAGGCCAATTCTTTCTGATTTGTGTACATTGTGTCATCCAAGTATATTTATTCCATCAATGTTCTTTATCTATCCTGTTTTATCTGTAATAAGCTGCTGCAACTGTTGAAATAAGCACGTATATACTCTGTATATACTAAAATGAGACTATTTAAAAGACAGAAAACTAGAGGTGATAGAGCAAAACTGTTTATAAATTTGAATTCAGCATACCGAAATTAGTAAAAAAAAAAACACCTATTCACATTTTTGCCTCAGACAAAAAATATTTTTTGTAAACCAGTGTAATTTTTTACTCTTCCTCGTAAATAAATTGTTTCTTAAATATCAACCGGTATATTCCTATGATGGTAGGATCACTTTTACTTCATGCTTGTTGGTCAGTCGATAGTAGCCGTTATCTTTAAGCTTTTACGATGGGAAAATAGTGAATCGTCTGAGCCGTGCCAAGAGTTTAAAAAAATACATTGGGATATTGAACCGGTTGGAATTGCAACGGGATATTGAACCGGCAGGAATTGGCTAAAATGGCTTCATAGATGGCGTTTCGCCACTTGCCAGAAACCGTTTCTAAATAGGCGTTTGCCGTGTTCTGATTTCTATTAATAATAGAGATTCGCTTCCGGTTTTTGTCTGTAACAAAAGACCACGTCACTGCTTACGTCACATTACCCAAAATCGTCATAACATAGAATAAAATTTATTCTATGTTATTTTGAGTGTATTTATTCAATAAATCACTCAAAATTTGAACATGCAACATTAGACAGTTCTCATTGTTTTTTAAAACAAGTTTTAATAAATACATGACTGGTATTATATATCTATATATAGTTTGTTTTATTTTAATACATATTTAAAGTTTACATCTCAAATTGTTTTATTTTTCAATCCTTTAATTAATTTGGTGATTTTACTTACTTAGGGTACAAACTCGCTGACATTGGATTTTTAACTCCCACCCCTCAGGCAATATGTTTCAAAAACTATTTTACATCGCCTGGAGGGTGTGTTTTTATGTTGTACTAGTTTATATAACATATATTGCGTATTGACGGACGAACAGTCAACCGCAAAAGACTACGAAGAAAAATAAATAAAATAAAACAAAACAAAATAAAACAAAACAAAACAAAAATGAAATAAAACACTTCCAATAAGGTTATAGGATAATATTTGCCAGGTTGGTATGGATTTAGAAGGATTAGATGGGATCAGATTAAAGCTAATCCCATGCTTGTCTGTTATTATTTCAATTTCCATTATATATCTTGGTAGTAGGGCAGTGGATTAAAACAATACGAAAGGTTATTCGACATTTTTGACGGCAGGAAAAATCAACCACTCACGTCCAAGAATAACGTACGTATTTTATATGGCTTGATTAGTTTGTTGGTTGGATTTTACGGCATGTCAATTCTTGTTGGGTTATTTTATATTTACTAGCAACAGAAAACACCCTCAAGCCTCATCTCAAACATTCATAGAATTAATAACCTTTGTTCTTCTTTAAAGAATTACTTATATCTGTTAATATGTTTCAAACCTATTTAAACCTGAAAACCTATGAAATAACAGAGGTGCTCACTACTAGGCTCTGTCCTAATTAGTGATCATCCTCCACACATTAATTATTTGTCGTGCTTTTTGTGAAAAATGTAATGTGTGAAAATAAACATTTCTTTATTTTCTTTCTTTCTTTTCGAAAACGGTTTGTTTTATTCATTCATTCAAATTACAATATTATTATTACTAGCAAATATATGCATCCTCCGGGTGCAAGTATTTAAGTTTTAATGTAATAAAATGTTGTATTAAATTAGAAAGGCTAATGAAACTAAATAAGAATACAGATAAAAAGATTTGAAACAGAGGGAGTATAATAAAAGATTTGAAACAGAGGGAGTATAATAAAAAATGGAACAACTGAAACTTACTCTTCCATCACTCTCGTCTTTCATTGTTATTTTATTCTAATTTAGGTATTTAGTTAAAATAGGAAGTAAAGAATAAAATGACAGTTTTTATCTGTTAATGGATTTCATTAAGCATTGAAGAGAATTTTGCTTATATTCACTAAAATAAAACCAAACAGTTAGAAATCAATAATACTAAGCACATATTTATTAAATTCGATTTTTTAATATTAATATGCAAATTAGCCTTCCCGTTCACACTGTAAACCCGCTATTTTGTATATATAAAATAATTGCATGTTGTCAGTATGTAGACATGGTTAACATTATTAATAATGTAAGACAATTTTATTAATAATTGAGGTTTAGATAAAAAATAAAATCATGGAGAATGTGATGTCAATAACTAAGAGAATTGTGACTTGAGTAGGAATATAGTTTCGGTTACAGACAAAAAAACACACAATCTCCATTATAATAAGATTATTATTGTTATTACTAGCAACAGAACCCCCCACACACACACACACCGGGCGTCGTAAGAATTATTTTTTGAAAGACATTGCCTGAGAGGGTGGGAGTTCAAAGTTCAATGTCAGAGGGTTTGTAACATAAGTAAGACAAATCCTCATATTTATTAAAGGAGTAAAAAAAAAAAACCCAAAAAACAAAAACAATTTGAAATGAAAACTGAGCCCCGTCCCTCTAAAATAGAATGTTGCGTGCATGTAATAATCAAACAATTATTTTGAATATTTTCCACATCAATTTTACACAAAATCGTAGGTATTTATTTATTTGTAAACTTTTTAGTTAACTTCTTGTTACTGTAAAAAAAAGGGAGTAGGGAATAGAATGAGTTCTGAGGTGAATACGAATTCGACATTTTTAACTGCAAGAGAAACAAACCACACATGTCCAGGAATAACGTTGTTTTTTCTTATACCGTTCGTTTGGCTGGTTGGTTGGATTTTACGGCATGTCAACCATTGTGGGGTTATTTTATACCAAAGACGTTTTGTTTTATTTATTCTTGATGGGTATTCAATTTTATTTTTCACACTCAATTTTTTAAAACTCATTTTTTTTTAAACATTTTAATCCATCTAACTCTTTTTCTACTTTAATCTCTCTCACCACTGTGATCCTACCGTAAATCGCTGACAGCGGCTCTGGAACGTATTACTTCTTTACCCTGAAGAAGGACTCAAAAATTAAAATAAGAGGAATTGATAAGAATAGAATAAGATAGTAAACTTTGAAATATCCCATTATACAGGTAAAATCTTTTTTTTAGTGTTTCAATTACTCGTCGAGATTATATGTCTGTCTGTTTGTAACGTCACAATTCCCTTAGTTATTTACATTATATTTTCAATGGTTATTAAGTAATCAATATCAAATCTTAATTAGCATCTCATTTTTATTATAATGATATGATAATAATTATCTAGTTGTAAGTATTTATGTTGGTTCGCTGGATTTTACGGTATGGCAACCCTTGTTGGGTTATTTTATACCGAAGAGGTTTTTGTATTATTCATTCTTGTTTTAAACGCATCTTTTTATTCATTTAACTCTTTGTTAAGTGGAAGCGTACTGGGCCCATAACCTGTTAAGTATCTGGTCGGCATCCTAGGTTCCAGATGTAATAAGTAAGTAAGCAAGCCAATAAGAATCCGGTTTTAGAGTATTCTTTGTAAGTCCTACGTCCAAGAGAATCCAAATGTCAATTAAATAAGCTCAGAATGGTGGCTCTATTAATACAGCAGAAGCAGCAGCAGCAGTAGCAGTGCCAGTGATTGGACAATAGAAATCTACCCCAGGTCACGTGGCAGTCAACAAGTCTATATTTAGGAGTGACCATTTGCCCCATGCCTTATATCAAATACTTCAACACTCTTAGCATCTTATTTTTATTATGATAACTAGCAAAATAAAAAGACACCCTCCGTCCGATGTAAAAATAATCTTTTGAAAGATATTGCCTGAGGGGATGGGAGCTGAAAATTCAATGTCATAGAGTGTGTACCATAAATATGTAAAATCGTCAAATTTATTAAAGGAGTAAAAAAGAAAGAAAGAAAGAAAGAAAGAAAGGACAATTTGAAATGGAAACAGTTCCGATAAATTTAAATATTATATTAGAATAAAACAATCTATATATAAATATATAACGCCGGGCATTTATTTATTGAAACAATGGGGATTGTCTAACGTTGCATGCTCACATTTTGAGTATATCTATTCTATGTTATAACGTTGGATTATATGTTGGGTAATGTGACGTAAGCAGTGGCGCAGTTTTTGTTACAGACAAAAACCGGAAGCAAATCTCCATTATTAATAGATATGATAATAATTATATGGTTTCAAGTAGTTAGGTTGGTTGGTTGATTTTTACGGTATGCCAACCCTTGTTGGGTTATTTTATACCCAAGAGGTTTTGTTTTATTCATTCTTGTTATAAACGAATCTTCTTATTCATTTAACTCATTGATGGGGTCATAACAGGTACAACCACTCCGGATGAGGGTGGACCTGTAATGGCGAGGAAAAGGTCATCCACATTCTATAGAATTGGAACCTCTCCACTAAATGCAGTTTAAAGTCATACCTGAACACTAAGACCTTCAGCAATCGCCTTCTAGCACATTGTTGTGGGGTTTTAAGGGGTCAAATAAGAACAAAACGACGGGTAACAAATGTAGGAAAATGTATAAACAAAAGAGTAGACAATTACAGTACAGAGAAGTGGGAATTACGTCCGATAATAGAGTTATGAGCTGACTCGCATTGGCTTACTCTCAAGCCATAATTGTCCCTGTTACTTATAGTAACCGTCGGCACATTCCATTGGTCTATAGGGTATATCACCTATAACACACATATATGGAAAAAAGGCTTAGGATTGCCGTAAGGGATATTGGGTCGGGTCAAACATATAAGTACTCTTGGCCTCATCAGACTAGATAGTGTATAATTATCACTGTCCTACTTGAGTCAGTATGCGGTATTATTAGGATAGTGCTCAATATAGGTGATAGAGCGATTATATAATAATATACAAAAAACTAATATATATCTATTTATTACACACACACACACACACACACACACACACCACACACATACATATATATATAATATTATATATATATATATATATATATATATAATATTTGAGTCTTATGACGTCTCTCTAAGAAATGGTGTCTTCTTCGCAAATAACTTGCACAATTACATACGTACGTATACGTATGTTTGTAAAATCATACACATAGCCTCCCCCGCTCCCACTTATGCTGACACTCATGTGTACATATTCACACAATCACATACACCAAATGGTTCACACCCATTTACCAACACGCATAAATTTAAAGAGCAACAAACATATCAAAGTCGAAAGTGAAAGTGAAACTACAAACCACACCCCTTTCAAATCAAGCACGTGACAAAACAAGTTTAAAGTTAAAAAAATAAAGAAGAACGAACGGACTTATGATTATTAAACCGAATTTCCGGGGAGGTCCTTTTTTGGTTAGCTGCGCAAAATGAAGATGACAGGCCGTGTCAGTGACGAGGGATGCCACCGACTGCGGAACGGGATGTGGGCGGGACCTCCTCCGTGGCTGCAAGGTGGTGCGTACCTATCGATCTAGAGATGGAGACATTGACTGATCGAAGATACTCACTCCCTCGACCTTGCCCTCAGATGAGCAGCGTTCCCCCTCACCGTTCTTGCACCAACTTACCCCCCCCCCTTCCAGCGCACCTTGTCGAATCAAAGAATTTTTTCTTCTTCTGTCTGTGTCAGCAAGCTGGTTTCTCTCTGACATCAACTGATGCGGAAGATTCTAGAAAGCTGGTGCCTTTCAGTCAAATGAGAGTGACATTATTGGAACTCTTGGAATGGAACTCCAAGAATTGAACTCTAGGAATGGCCCCGAGATTTCTTACCAAATGTCTGCGACAACCCGAAATCAAACAAGAAAAAACAAGATTTCTCTGAATTTCTGAGTTGAGGGTTGATGATTTGGATTACTTTGATTATTCCAAAATCCCTATCTTTATGGTTAGATAATTAGTTATATTTTAGATATATTGTCCTGTTGAGCTACTGCTGAGTCATAGATCACTTTTACTTGATTATTTTTGCCCGTTGAAATATTTTCAGGTTGAGAAGAGCTATGCTCTGTGGATATTCGAGTTCTTTATTATTTGGTTTATTCGGACTATTGTCCTCATCTCGATTGTTATCTGTACAACGTTTCGGTTGATTTCCCGAGTTCGTGAAGGTTTCTGAATCCGACAAGAAATTCCTGAAAAAGGCCGGATGATGTTAGTTCATTCCATATGTTCACCACTCTGTTACTAAAATAATTTTGTCTTGCATTTGTTTTGCAAAATCCTTTTAAGAGTTTTAATTCAGGAACCCTGGTATTGATTTTTTAGCAACATTTAATTGATCAAAGTTTGTTGAATAAAATCCATGGATATATTTATAGACTTCAATCATATCTCTTCTTGTTCGTCGATAAACCAAACTTGGTAAGTCAATCTTCCGAAGTCTTTCTTCATACGAAATGTTTTTAATTCATTCACTACCTTAGTAGCTTTCCTTTGAAATCCCTCAGTGAGGTGTATGTCCTTGATTAGTCTTGGACTCCAAACTACATTAGCAAATTCCAATTGAGGTCTTACCAATGCAATGAATACATTTTTCAACATGTTTTTATCAATGTATTCATATGACCTTCGTATTAATCCTACTATCTTGTTTGCTTTATTTACCTGTATTTCTAAATGTTTGGAAAATGTTAATTCAGGGTCCACATTCACACCAAGGTTTTCTAGCTCTGTATTTTTTTAGTATTTCTCTTTCATTAGAGATTTCTATTTTTCATTAGTATAGATGTTTTGAATTATTTCTTCCTACATGAAGTACTTACATCTACCAAATAATAATGAAGTATTACTTTAGGTATCCAATGCCACTGTTTTTCTCTTAACATTCTCCTGTATCTTCTCTATCCCAACCCTTACCCCTTCTAATCTTTGTTGCTCCACAATTTCCATTTGAATGTTATGCGAAAAAGCAATGAAAATATACAGATATTTTCTACAGCCTTCTTTGAAACCACAAGTGCTCTTGGTCAAATTCCCATGCCGAGTGCTAACCCAATTTGTTCTTTTCATTCAGACGAGCTGGGACATTATCTATCATTTCATGCCTCTTGTCTTATACTTTGTTGGATTATCTATGCATATATATATATATATATATATATATATATATATATATATATACCAACTATGTGTTTGGAAAATGTTAATTCAGGGTCCACATTCACACTAAGGTCTTCTAGCTCTGCATTTTTTTAGTATTTCTCTTTCATTAGAGAATTTGTTTCTCATTAGTATAAATGTTTCAAATGTTTTGAATTATTTCTTCCTACATGAAGTACCTTACATCTACCAAATAATAATGAAGTATTACTTTAGGTACGCCTATAGAGATTCTGATATGCTGGACCCGACGCCATATTGGAATGAGATGAATGAAAGAGCTGACTCTGCAGCTAAATCGGCTAAATCGACAAGGTCAAGATTCCATATACTAATTTGAGACCCCGAATTAATAGATTCCTTCATACAATGCTGGAATAACAACATCCACAATAAACTCTTTCTAATCAAACCCACTTTGGGAGACTGAAGACCAGCCTTAAAGAAGCCCAGAAACGAACAAGCCATTGTCATGCCATTACGCATTGGTCACACAAGACTAACACACTCCTATATACTCAAACAAGAACAACAACCACAGTGTGAAACATGTCAAACACCTTTGACTGTTAAACCCTTACTCATAGAATGCAGGGTTTTTGCTCACATCAGAAACCGTTATTATTATACAAACAATATAAAAGACCTATTTGAAAATGTCAACATACAAGACGTTCTGTCCTTTTTGAAGGAAATAAAATTATACCATAAAATATAGACATGAACCTAATCAATACCTTATAACATGATCCCCAATGATGCTAACACATTGTTAAAACCAATTACTACAAAAGTGTAAATATATATATATTTACCAACCCCTCAGATAGCTGGAGGGAGTGTAGAATTCATACCTTTCCCAAGGGTATTAGCGCTAAGTGAAATGTAATTACCATGTCCAGGATTTGAACTCGGGGCGACGATCCCATTTCCTATGACTGTAACCATTACATCACGCACTTCCTACAAAAGTGTACATATAGATACACAATATATATCACTTCTTAATCGCTAGGCATGACATAACCTCAGACGGGTTGATATGCCGTTAAAATCAATCAACTAACCAACAATCGAAGATATTTACGGGAGATTAATTCTTTTTTTTTTTTTAAATGAATTGATTATGTGAATTTTATTTACGGGTCGTTTGGACGCAGGTGACAGATTGAAAATTCAATGAAAAATTGAGTTTGTTATATTTCTTTTTTCTTTTTTGAAACAATTTTCTTTGTTCTTGTCGTTCTTCCGAAAATAGTCAGTTTTATTTCTGGTCCACTTCGAACTTTTTTTTTTCGATTGGCGTATTAATCAAAGGATACAGCAATTATTCTCTGGCTTTAACTTGGGTCACTCTCTTTTATCTCTTTCTCTCTGTCTGTCTCTCTCTTCCCCCTCTATCTCTCTCTCTCTCTCTCAGTTTCTTTCTCTCACTTTCTCCCTCTGTCTGTCTGTCTGTCTCTATCTCTGTCTCTGTCTCATTATTTCACACTTGAGTCTCTTTTTCTCTCTCTTTCTCTTACAACTGACCCCACTCCCTCTTTCTTTCTTTCTTTCTTTCTTTCTTCTTCTCTCTCTCTCTCTCTCTCTCTCTCTCTCTCTCACATTACTCTCTTTTCCTCTCACATTCGGCTATTTTTCTCTCTCTTTCTCTTACAATTGACCATCTCTCTCTCTCTCTTTCTCTTTCTTTCTTTTCCTCTCACACTTGACTCTCCCTTTCTCTCTCTGTATTTCTCACGTTGATTCTCTTTTGCTCTCTCTCTCTTTCTCTTACAGTTGACCCCCTCTCAGTCTTTTTCACTCTCTCTTTCTCTCTATCTCTCTCTTTCTCTATCATTCTCTCATTCCTCTCTCTCTCTCTCTCTCTCTCTCTCTGACAATTTACCCCCTCTCTATATCTCTTTCTCTCTTTTTCATTTGCTCTTATTTTTCCTCAACTCGCTTTTAACTATTTTTGCCTAGTCTCTCTCTCTCTTTTTCTCTCTCTCTCTTTCTCTCTATCTATCTATCTATCTATCTCTGTCTGTCTCTGTATGTCTGTCTGTCTGTCTGTCTGTCTCTCTCTCTCTCTCACTCGCCCTCTTTCTCTCACAATTGGTTTCTACCCTCTTTCTCTCCTCTTTCGCATTTGCTCTTATTTTTCTCCAACTTCTCTTCAACTCTATTTTTGTCTAATTTCTCCTCTTCCTCCTCTCTCGTTCTTCCTTACCCCCCCTCTCTCTCTCTCTCTCTCTCTCTCTCTCTCTCTCTCTCTCTCTCTCTCTCTCGCATTTCTCTCTCCCTCTCTCTGAAAAGCTAGATATTTTTCACACACTTTTTATATTAGAAAAGATACGTAATCTCTCTTTATCTCTCGTTCTATATCCCTTCAATTTCGTCTCTTTTTTCTCCCTCTTTCTCTCTTTCATATTCTCTCTTCATCTTTCTTTCTTCTGGTTTTCAAACAAACTCTAATATCAAATGCAAATATCAGTGTATAAGTGTGTTGCATTTTTTACCTTGACTCCTAGAAGCCGTACACCTACATATATTTTTAAAATCAGACCAACGTGAGCAAATTACAATGATTCCGTGGCGAATCCGGACCCGCAATTCTGTAATTTTGGATTCAGAAATGTCAATTACTGCTATTGTTTTCTGGTTGGCTGGTTGGTCGGTTGGATTTTACGGCATACCAAACCTTGTTGGGTTATTTTATGCCGAAGATGTTTTGTTTTATTTATTCTTTATGGGTATTTAAAATTTCCTTAAAACTCAAATTTTTTAAAAACATTTTTTAAACTCATTTTTTTCTATTTAGCCCATAGATGGGACCCTAACAGGTACTACCGCTCCGGGTCAGAGTCCGGGTCAGTTAAGTTCGATTTAACCTTTTTCTGATCGATTTTTGTTAACAAGAAATCGATAGCTAGCGAATTGCAGATCAATCAGAAATCAACAGATGATTATCTATTATCTACACATAACTTAGACTTTTCCGTTTTTTCCACCTGCATATAAAAAATAAAAACAAAAAGATATTTTTTGTCTTATTGATTTCAAAGTAAACTTTATCTTCAGAGACGGTTTTCAGAAATGGACGTGCTTCTTTTTTTGTGTCGTTATATTTTTTTTTCTTTTTTCTTCTCTTCTTCTCTTTTTTTTTCTTTTCTTTTCTTTTTTCTTTATGTTATGAGTGAAATGGGCGGATAACTGTTATCTGTTGAGAATGAGTTTGATTTTTTTTGTATGTATATGCATCTAATCTTGTCTGGTTAACTTCCGGTGAATATCGCTACATTGTAGCTATCTTGAATTCAAAATAAAATAAAAACGGTAGCATAGAAGATGTAAAAATATATATATAAATATATTCCCCTGCTTTCTTTCTTTCTTTTTCTTACTTTCTAATTAATTTTTTTATGTAGCGTGTCCTTTTTCTTCCCTTTCTTTCTTTGTAATAAAAACGGAATGGTCCATTATTTAACTGAGGTGACAACACGCATAAAAATAAGAATTAGGCGAATAAGCAACACCAGATAATCAGGATTTACATTTTTGCATTTCATCTTGAATGATTTGGACGGTCTCATTTTTTTAAGGAACATGACTATTAATATATAGATTGCCGCCCAATGGAGAGGCTCTTAAGCTAATTAAAAATAAGTCAATGCAAAAATATAACACGAGAAGAAGCACGATTGCGTGGGGAAGATGATCCACTGTGAACTGTGCAAAAAACTGGAAATTAACCATACTAACTGCAGAAATTGCGTAACTATCCCTCCTTCTAAGCAGGTCACCTTTTTTATTTTCGATTTACGTTCTGAAATCTCGTTTCCGAAATCTCGTTTCCGAAATCTCATCCGATCTCGTTCTGAAAACTCTTTTCCGAAATCTCGTTTCCGAAATCTCGTTTCTAAAACTCGTTTCCGAAATCTCGTTTCCGAAATCTCGTTTCTGAAATCACATTTCCGAAATCTCGTTTCTGAAAACTCGTTTCCGAAATCTAACGCAACCGTTCTCTTCTTCGCCACGTTGTATTTTTTCACGAAATCTCTCACACACAATGTTTGTTTTCCGCAGACCCACCTTCCATACCCGCTCTCCACTTTTCCTCTCGACATTTTTATTGCCCACAACTTCCTTTCCCTCTTGCCCCATATCCGCTCAAGTGAATGGCATTTATGTATTTCTAATCGAATTAGTTGCGACCGACCAACACCAAAATCAATACGCAGTCAAAATTAGTCCACGGCTCTATTTCGCGTCTTCGGCGGCGAATTAATACAGCCTCTACACACAAAGTTAACGAATATACTCGGCCACTTCACACGGATTAATGCAATCAACGTTCGACCGCACTATTTCCTCAGCTTTTAATCAACAGAAGAATGCCGAGACAATTTCTTAACGTTGTGCTTGGTCTTAAGATCCTTCGTATTTGAAATGGAACTGGAGAAACTAGTTTGTATCATATTATATTTATATTAATCTTAGTAATACTTTAATGCGTTACGTAATTTGTGCCTGCATTTCCTTAGGAATTCATCCTTTTTATTCAGTAATTCTTTCTTATTTGGGAATCTGAATATCTCCAACTTTTCTTGTAAGCACAAGAAGCATGGATATATATATATCTTTGTAGCTGAAATGGAACTGGAGAAACTAGTTTTGAACTGGTCAGAGTTTTAAAAATACAAGTTTGTATCCGTCGTAATTACTCCCATTAAAAAAAAAACCCAGATCTTTCATATTATTTGCAGAAAAAAAAAACGGTTTCTGAATTGCGAATTCGATCATTGCTGGATACCCAGTGCTTGAAACCTTGCACCTCATCCTAGCATTTACCTCGTACCCCACTTGTACGAGTCAGGCACAAGGCCCTATTAACGTGGGACCACCAACACACCAAAGCTCATGGGTGGCGGGTGAAAAATTGCGTCGATCCTGTCGGCATTCCCCCTCACGAAGGGCGCTGGCCAATAAACCTAGCCCTATCCCTTTAAATCGAAGGGGTAGATATTGCCGGGTGGGGGGATAGCCCCCTTGGATCAACGCTATTAAATGTAGCCACAGTCCAGGGCCGAAGCCACTGCCCCCCCCCGTCCCGAGGAATGGATCTATTTGAACCACATCCTACCCATGGTGAATTTTACCTTTATTCGTCAAGTCAAATCATTCAGAGTGTTAAGATTTTATTGTCTCGTAAATTATTTAACTTGTTAATTACGGAAACATTCAAACACTAAATTAACCATTTAATCACATAATTGCTTTACGGTTTAAAATTTGATTTATTAACGATTCAACCCCTGCCATAATAATCTAACGACTTAATTATTTTATCATTGCCAAAAATGTTCATTTATCAATGAACTAGCAGAGCTATCTGACGTTGCCCAGGATTTAAAAAAGTAAAAAGTGGCCGGTTTAGCTCAGTCGGTTGTGCGTTCGGCTAGAAATCACAAGGTTCCTAGTTCGATACCGGTCCTCGCCAACTCAGCGTTATGTAGTAGCACAGGGATCTGTGGGGTAAAGTAAGCAGCTGATGGTAGGTGTTGCGCTCCACCTCAAATGCAAAAACAAACTCTTTGGTCTAGCGCTAGTGAAAAGGGGATAGACACCCTCGCTGATTGGCTGATACCCACATTAGGCCGCCCCGACGACTTTACTTTATATATAGATTAATAAGAATTCTTTTTATATATATGTTTTATTATCTCATATTCTTTATATACAATTCTAAAAAAAAATAACGTTCCATTAATTCATCATTTCTATCTTGGTACTTTTTTGACACACCTTGTATTCTGAAAAATTAACGTTCCATTCATTGTTCATTTCTATCTCGGTAAATACAGCTTTAAACTTTGTACTTTTTTGACACGCCTTGTATTCTGAAAAAAAAAATGAATTGAACATTATTTTTTCAGAATAGAAGGTGTGTCCAAAAGTTAAAAAAATCTTGATACTTTTTTGACACACCTTGTATTCTTGTTTTTAACATGTTTATTTTTACCCCTCTTGGTGTTATTGATCTGTAATATCATTTTATTCTCTAACATATCAAGTAAGTAAAGTCGTCGGGGCGGCCTAATGTCGGTATCAGCCAGTCAGGGAGGGAGTCTATCCCCTTTTCGCTAGCGTTAGACCAGGGAGATTATTTTAGCATCTGAGGTAGAGAGCCACACCTACCATCAGCTCCTCACTCAGATCCCTGTGCTACTCATACGCTGAGTTGGAGAGGGCCGATATCGAACCAAGAACCTTGTGATTCCTAGTCGAACACTCTACCGACTGAGCTAAACCGGCCCTCAATTATATGAATAATTTTAAATAGAAACCAATAAAAATGTAATAAAAATAAGTGTCATTTTTATGCGTTCTTATTTAATTTCATTAGTATTTTTAATTTTATATATTGCATTATATCAACATTGTCGCCCGGAGAACTTGCTAATATTAATGATATGGTGCATTATATTCATTAGTACAAAATAAAAAACACCCTCCGGGCGATGTAAAAATAGTTTTTGAAACATATTGCCTGAGGGTGGGAGTAAAAAATTCAATGTCAGCGAGTTTGTACCCTAAGTAAGTAAAATCCTCAAATTCATTAAAAGATTAAAAAAATAAAACAATTTGAAATGTAAACTTTAAATATGTATTAAAATAAAACAAACTATATATAGATATATAATACCAGTCATGTATTTATTAAAACTTGTTTTAAAAAAAAAATGAGGACTGTCTAATGTTGCGTGTTCAAATTTTAGTGTATTTATTCTATGTTATGACGATTTTGGGTAATGTGACGTAGGCAGTGACGTAATATTTGTTACAGACAAAAACCGGAAGCGAATCTCCATTATTAATAGAAATTGATAAGTAAATGGTGATCAATATCGTGGATACTGTAGTACGTTTCATGGTTGTATTTCCATTCCTTTTTGTGAGGCCAAGAACTTATCAGCACACACTTGTAACCCATTAGATTCTGAATGATTTTTCTGCTTATTCAGTTAATTATTTGAACACTAAGCTGATGTGGTAGGACAGCGGCTCAAATTCAATTAACCACAGATCATCTTAATTATCGATGTGTTGGGCTCGTTTCCAGGGATTCAGTTGCCGGGACGAAATCAAAATTCGCTGTTCGACATTCGTGAAATGGATCATCTTTTAGATTAGGTCTTGTTGATTTAAATGAAATCCTAGCCAGTTTATTCGGTAATCGTTCCGATCTAAAGTGGAACCATTTCCCAGTTCATTGAAATGCTCGAAACCTTCCACTTATGGAAAGTTTTCTTTTTTTTCTCTCTCTCTGGGCCTTCGACTGTTGGGAAGATTTTTCTCTAGTTCAGGCATCACCAAACTACGGCCCACGAGCCGGATCCGTCCAGCCAAGGCATTTTATCAGGCCTGCTGACGGTACTTGAATTTTTTTGTTAAATCAACCCATCGAACGAAATTGACTGATAAACATTTGAAAGCAATTCTCTTGATTGGATGTAGCAATTCCAAACCAAACATTAACAATACTAGCAAATATATGCACCCTCCGGGTGCAAGTATTTAAGTTTTAATGTAATAAAGTTTGTATTAAATTAGAAAGGCTAATGAAACTAAATAAGAATACAGATAAAAAGATTTGAAACAGAGGAGTATGATAAAAGATTTGAAACAGAGGGAGTATAATAAAAAATGGAACAACTGAAACTTACTCTTCCATCACTCTCGTCTTTCATTGTTATTTTTTCTAATTTAAGTATTTATTTATAAGAGGAAGTAAAGAATAAAATGACAGTTATTTTATCTTGTTAATGGATTTAACTTAAGATTCATTGAAGAGATTTTTGCTTATATTCATTAAAATAAAACCAAACTGTTAGAAATCAATAATACTAAGCACATATTTATTAAATTCGATTTTTTAATATTAATATGCAAATTAGCCTTCCCGTTCACACTGTAAACCTCTATTTTGTTGTATATATAAATATAATTGCATGTTGTCAGTATGTAGTCATAGTTAACAGTATTAATAATGTAAGACAATTTTATTAATAATTGAGGTTTAGATAAAAATAAAATCATGGTAGAATGTGATGTCAATAACTAAGAGAATTGTGACTTGAGTAGGAATATAGTTTCGGTTACAGACAGAAGAACACACAATCTCCATTATAATAAGATATTGAAAGACAAACTTCAGTTTCACAAATCTCACTAAACCTTTCTGCTAATGTTGCGTTTTTTTATGTTTTGAAAATAAATATGTTGGTTAAATTGTTTTTGAGTATTTTACGCCACTTATCCGTGAATATAATATGGAAAGATAAATTTTGATTTACATCTTTTTTCTCAGAGTTTTCGTTCTGGCATGCAAGTATTGAACACAATAATAATTTGGCCTGCACTCGTTACTTTGATTTATTTATTTATTTTTTCACTTAACCGGTTCACCGTGAAAAAAAGTTGATCCCTGATCTAGTTCATCGACTGTTGCAATAAAATTACTCTGGGTCCTTCGTTGTTTTGCTCTGAGTTCTCCACTATTGCAAATTTTATATATATATATATATATATATATATATATATATTATATATACTCTCGTCTTTCATTGTTATTTCTTCCAATTTAAGTATTTAGTTAAAAGAGGAAGTAAAGAATAAAATGACAGTTATCTTTTCTTGTTAATGGATTTAATCTAAGATTCATTGAAGAGATTTTTGCTTATATTCATTAAAATAAAACCAAACAATTAGAAATCAATAATACTAAGCACATATTTATTAAAATCACATTTCTAAGATCAATATGCAAATTAGCCTTCCCGTTCACACAGTAAACCGCTATTTTGTTGTATATATAAATATAATTGCATGTTATCAGTATGTAGATATGGTCAACAGTATTAATAATGTAACACAATTTTATCAATAATTGAGGTTTAGATAAAAATGCAGTCATGGAGAATGTGATGTCAATAACTAAGGGAATTGTGACTTTTGTAGTAATATAGTTTCGGTTACAGACAGAAAAACACACATTCTCCATTATAATAAGATGTGTGTGTGTGTGTGTGCCCTTTCTTTTACAACAGTAATGTGCTGCACGTCTAGATTGAAAACTGATACTCTATTATTATAGAAGTCTAGTAAGATTATCTTATTTGTGGTATATGGTTGGCCTTCTCCGCCTGTTGAGGATATTTTTTTTCGAGGTAAGATTAAGTCAGTAACTATAATTAAATAAACTAATCGTGCTACGACGATCGTAGCAAAAGCTCAGAAAAATGTTATTTCGTATTTCTCTTCAGCCTGAAAAGACGTGTGTTACAAGGAAGACATTTCTTTGGGTTCAAGATTTATCTCCTTTTGGTGTGTTTCAAAATTATATTTTTTTCTTTTCTCTTCTGTTTTCTTTCTCCTTCCCCTTTTCTCTTTTTTCTTTCTTCTTCTTCTCTTATTTTTCTCTTTCTCTTTCTTTCTCTTTCTTTCTCTCTCTCCTTCTCTAATATATCTCCCATATTCTCGATATGCCCTCCGGCCTTCTTGTCGGACTCGGGAACCTTCTTTTCGGACTCGGGAACCTTCTTGTCGTAATCGGGAGCCATCACGGAACTTTGAATCTAACCCTTTATTCAATCCACGAGGGTATCCTTTTCTCATTCCGCTAACCATAGCTGGGGTAGGAGTTGTGTTAATTATTTTTCTATGTTACTGCCGCTGCTCAGGATTAAACTCAGAATTCAGAGATAACTGTCACTTAGAACTGTCTTAACCTAACTACCTTATCCACTAGGCCATGTGTCCAATTGGAGGCCAGAGGGCATATCGACCGAAACGTTGTACAAATAACAATAAAGATGGGGACAATAGTCTGAATAACGCAGATAATACTAGATTATTCTAACTTTTCGCCCTTTGATCTTGAATTGAAAAAACGACTGAAATATAAACTTATATTCTACTCTTACCAAATTTTAGAAATACTAGTACAAATAAAAAAACGCCCCCCAGGCGATGTAAAAATAGATTTTTGAAACATATTGCCTGAGTGGTGGGAGTAAAAAATTCAATGTCAGCGAGTTTGTACCCTAAGTAAGTAAAATCATCAAATTCATTAAAGGATTAAAAAATAAAACAATTTTATATGTAAACTTTAAATATGTATTAAAATAAAACAAACTATATATAGATATATAATGCCAGTCATGTATTTATTAAAACTTGTTTTAAAAAACAATGAGGACTGTCTAATGTTGCATGTTCAAATTTTGAGTGTATTTTGATTGTATGTTATGATGAATTTGGGTAATGTGACGTAAGCAGTGACGTAATTTTTGTTACAGACAAAAACCGGAAGCGAATCTACACTATTAATATAGCTAGATATTAGCGCTGAAGATTGTTCTGGTTCGTCCTATAAACACAGTAGTTTGCAGGTCACGTGTTTGAGGCCTGGCTGCCCAAAAAGCAGACTATTAGACAAGGCCCCCTCCATTTCTCCTGACATGATGACTGGCACTAGTGAAAAGTGGAGAGACTCCCTTGCTGTCTGGCTGATACCGACTTTAGGCCACCCCGACGACTTTACTTACATTAGTGAAAATTAAACTCATCATATATATATAATGGAATTTGATAATTTGCTTTTGAAGCATTGTTAAATATATTATTATTTATATTTCTCATATATATATATATATATATATATTGTGTGTGTGTGTGTGTGTGTGTATGAGGTCTCAGTCTACAAGGTGAGCCAAAGGACGCCAGAACTTCAAAGTCTTCGGCTGAAGCAAGCAATTGGTAGATACCCGTGCTAGTCCTCTTTTTCGAGTCAGTCCTTCTTTTTTTCGCCGGATTAGCCGGATTATCGAGGGTGTCGGTGAGGATTAGGCCAATCGTGCTGCACACTTCGATCCCAGATTTAGCCACACACACCACATCACAAATGAAAACAACGAAATAGTTAAATATCTCCTTAACATTAACGAATGGCTGTCAATGACCCGTGAAGTTTATCAGATTTAAGGGAAAAAAATAGGTGAGAAGGAGGTGGAAGATGAAGGGGAGGAGGGGTAGTAGTAGGAGGAAGAGGAGGGGGAAGGATAGAAGAAAAACCTCGTATATAGGTCGATTCATGTTTTTTTTTAGCCTTTACAATCAGTGGTTTCAAATTTATTATGATACAAAGATGCTGATAGCTTTTTTATTTTTATTTTAGTGCGTCCTGGGACGCACATATTTGATTTGAATGAGTCCCCAGGAAAATGTATGGGTCGCAAATGATGCTGATAGTTTTTTTATTTGTGTGCGTTCCGGGATGCACATATTTGCTTTGAATGAGTCCCCAGGAAAATTTATCGCTCCCAAATAATGCTGAGAGCTATTTATTTTAGTGCGTCCTGGGACACACATATTTGCTTTGAATGAGTACCCGGGAAAATGTATGGGTCCCAACTAAAGTTTCTTTAATTGTAGGGTTTTTATTTATGATCTAGGGAAACAAGTAAAGCTGTCTAACTCCTACCTTGTAATCTATCTTGTGTAATTCGTTTCTATAGAAACTATTGAAATGTATTTACAGTGAACTTGAAATAGTGAGGGAAGAAGGAAGAAAAACACTAGAACGCATGGATATGATTTTACTGCGTCGTTTTAGATTTTTGTGCGTCAGGGACGCAGAACGCGCACCTATCAGTATCTCTGTAATAGAGCATTTGAAAATGAATCAAATTTCCCGCATTAAATACTCCATACGATTTGATATGCCGTTAAACCAATAAATCAAATGAAACCATTTCAAATGAATTCGAATCCGGACGGACGGTTTAGCTCAGTCGGTAGAGTATCTGACTAGGAACCGCAAGGCTCTTGGTTCAATGCCGGCCTTCGGCAATTCAGCGTATGAGTAGCACAGAGAACTGTGTGGTAAAAGCTGATGATAGCTGTGGCGATCCACTTCCGATACAAAAGCAATCTCCCTTGACTGGCACTAGTGAAAAGTGGAGAGACTCCCTTGCTGTATGGCTGATGCCGACTTTAGGCCACCCCGACGACTTTACTTACGTTAGTGAAAATTAAACTCATCATATATATATAATGGAATTTGATAATTTGCTTTTGAAGCATTGTTAAATATATTATTTTTATATTTCTCATATATATATATATATATATATGTGTGTGTATGTGTGTATTGTTAAGTATATCATTATTTATATTTCTAATATATATATATATATATATATGTGTGTGTGTGTGTGTATGTATATCATCATCATCATCATGTCGCGCAATTAGCACGGATATCCATGACAATCTCTTGCCAACCTTCCCTATCACTCATTGCACCTGGGAGGTCCTCTGCGGAGCATCCAGTATCCTCGCATATTTGGTCAATGTAGGTCCTTGCTGGGCGCCCCACACTTGCATGTCCATGTGTTGGCTTCCACAGGAGAACGTCGCTTATGAGCTCGTCCTTGCTTCTCCAGCAGTGTCCCGCATGCCTTGTCCGTCTCACTCGGATAGTTTGTGAGATGGGGGGCAAGTGACCGTACAGTTGTCTCCTCGTGGGTGCTGCTTCCACGATTTGTTCAAGACTGCACGTAGCATTTTTGTGCAGCTTCCATCTAGCTTATTTTCAAGACGCTTCGTTAGGGTCCATGTGGTGCATCCATATAGCAGCACTGATACAACCACAGCCTGAAAGAACCGTCTCTTTAGTTTGTCGGGGAGATCGGACCTCCATACGACTGATAATTTGATTGTGGCCGCCCATGCCTTTGCTATTCGTGTATTAACATCACTCTCTGTAGATGAGATATTACTACCTAGGTACGTGAATTGTTTCTACTGGCTTGAGAGGTGTGCCGTTGAGTGTGGTGATGTTTCTTTTCTTTTGAAGCTTATGAACTCCGTTTTACTGGAGTTCACACAGAGGCCGATTATTTTCTGCTGCCTCCTCCAAGCTATGTAGTAGTGACTCAGCCTGTGCTGGTGTATCTGCAAGAAGTGCAAGATCATCAGCATAGTCTGCATCTGTGACTGTTTGTGCGGGATATCGCCTACTTCTTGCCTTTTTCAGTGTGAAACCTTTTTCTTTTATGGTATCTAATGATGTTCTGAGTACGTAGTCTAGGCATATTATAAAATATAATGGTGCCAATGTATCTCCTTGTAGGACCCCAGCGGCGATGTCAAGAAATCTGTGTCACCATCAGGTGATCGTACCATCGCTTTAGTGTCTTTGTATAGCATCATCATAGCTGCAACTGTTTCTTTGGGGATACCATATGCTAGTAGTATTTGTTCCATTTTTCCTCTATGTATGGAATCAAATGCCTTGGAGAAATCTACGAATAGCAGCGTTGCCTCTAGATTCTTTGCTCGTACCCCTTCTATGATCCGTCTAATAGTCAGGATCTGAGAGGTAGTGGATCGATTTCTGCGGAATCCGTTTTTGGTTTTCCTAAGGATTTTTTCTATTTCGGGTCGGATGCGATTAAGAAGAAGGGCATTAAATACCTTGGCTGCAATAGCCGTAAGAGTTATGCCTCTGTAATTTTTAGCGATTCCGAGATCTCCCTTTTTGGGGAATGGGAGAATGCAGCCTTTCGTCAACCAATCCACATCACATTAAATGACAAATTTGATCTCTTAAACACAGGAATATAAATATTATACGATTTACTGTAGGAGGTTGCCCATTCTGAACATGCCTTTCCGTGATGCGTCCCTTTTGGGCCCCCTGGGTTAAACAGCAATTAGATAAATACGATAGATAAGAAACGCCTGCACATGACACGCATATTCAAACAGCGTTGTTCGAAACTTGTCCCCAGGGTAGAAAACTTAGAAATTGGCTGAAAAAGCAAATGCCGAATCAGTAGAACTCTCCTGTGCACGAACGTAGCTTTATACTAATTTAATCTTATCGGCTTTGAAGCAAGCGAGCGAGAAAAAAATCCTAAGCGCAATGGCTGCATTGCAAACGTTTTCTTCGGGGCAAAAAGAAATGGTTTCTGAGCTTTTATTACGATTGTTTTAGAAGTTAGTTTTACATAATCATTAAAATTGTATGTCAGTAACTAGCTCTCTGGACCTAAGATGCGACTGCAGGAATACTGAAATATGTCCGTTAGAAGGCAATTGCTTAACAGAAAATGTAATTTAAAAAAGCTCTAGTGACTCGTAACCAAATTAGGGAGGTGATTGTTTTTCGGGACAAAAAGAAATATGAAATCATGGTTTCTGAACTTTTATTACGATTGTGTTTGGAGAGTTAGTTTTACCCGATCATTAAAGTTGTATGTCAATACCTAGCTATCCGGACCCATGATGCGACTGCAGGAATACTGAAATATGCCTGTTAGAAGGCAACTGCCTAACAAACATGTAATTCATAAAGCTCTGGTGATTCATAACCAAAGTGGGGAAGGGATTGTGAAAGGGTGTATATCGGAGCCTCGGAGTTGGAATGGGGAAAGAGATTTCAAAATTGTAAAACTTCTCAAATAGAAAATATTGTTATAATACTAGGCTGGATAGACAGGCTGTTCTTTGAGCCACTTCTTCACTAGCGATTTCACTTCCTCGTCACTGGAAAATGTTTCGGCCCCATGAAACAGGGTTTGAGAGGCAAACATTATTCCTGTCACGAGGAAGGGAAATCAGTAGTGAAGAAATGGCTCAAAGAACAGTCAACAGAATTTTACGGAGCAGGGATACATGTTTTGATTCGAAGGTAGAATATTGCTATTGAGAGAAACGGTAACTATGTGGAGAGGTAGGGATGTGATCCACAGAGGACCAGCTTCATTTTAATGTATGATACATGTTCCTGTGTTGGTAATTATACCTGTCCTGAATAAAATGACATTACTTTTTTACTCATCTATGGGGAGAAGTAGTGACGTGATCCACAGGGTACTAGCTTCATTATGATGTATAATACATGTTCCTGTGCTGGTAATCATACCTGTTCTAAACAAAATGGCTTTACTTTTTGACTCACGTATGGGGAGAAGTAGGGGATGTGATCCACAGAGGACGAGCTTCATTTTGATGTATGATTCATGTTCCTGTGTAGGTAATTTTACCTGTCTTAAACAAAATGGCATCACTTTTTTACTCAACCTCGTATATATTAGTACTCGTTTTCCTTAAAATTACGACCGTTATCATCTTGCAACACCCTCAGGTCGATGAGTCCATTTTCCAAACACTCTAATCATTACACCAAGCGCCTCCTTTTCTTTTCTAAGGGCGAGGCTTATAAAAATAATTAAATCTGCCTAAGTTGGTCTAGTTTTATAAGAAGTGACTCTTCTTTCTGGGTGAGGCTTAAAGCATTTTTGAACGATTCTCGTATGCATATATATATATATATATATATATATATATATATATATGTGTGTGTGTGTGTGTGTGTGTGTGTGTGTCTTTTGTCTCTGAATATTAATAATTTCAAAAAAAGAACTTCATCTGTATTTAAAAAGATATCGTTTTTTGTCTTTCTTTCTTATAGAATAAAATATATTGTTGTCTGTTTTCCTGTTTTTTTGGGTTTTTTTTTTACATTTCAGATTGTTTTTTTCTGATTCGCCTTGCCATTGCGTTCAGCGTCTTATAGTTGAAACTTCTAAACACAATATCTGAAAATATTTACGATATTTTTTTCAAAGATATCGCTCTCTATACGAGCAGTACTCTCTCTCTCTCTCTCTCTCTCTCTCTCTCCTTCGTTCTGTTTTGTTTTCTCTCTCTCCCTATCTCTCTCTCTCTCTCTCTCCTTCGCCCTGTCTTGTTTTTTCTCTCTCTCTCTCTCTCCCCCTCTCTCTCTCTCTCCTTCGTCCTGTCTTGTTTCTCTCTCTCTCTCTCTCTCTCTTCTCTCTCTCTATCTCCTTCGTTCTGTCTTGTCTCTCTCTCTCTCTCTCTCTCTCTCTCTCTCTCTCTCTCTCTCTCTCTCTCTCTCTCTCTCTCTCTCTCTTCGAACTTTATTCTCAATATGTATAATGGTATTGTCATCTCTCTTTCGAAACCAGGAAAACCTTGAAACCATTTTCTCGTACCGATACAATCCGAAACTGTACCCAATTCTTTTAACACAATGAAATAACGTCGAAATTTTTGGTTGAGACCAAAATAAAAATAAAAAATGTAATAATAATTCGGATGTAGATCAGAAAACGAGTCTAATCGATCGCAAATCAATGGTTATTGGCCTTGAGCTTCACGTGGGGATCGATAATGAAATCGATTAAAAAAAAAAAACGGGTCGTTTTAAGGCCGAATGAAGACACCGAATATGTCTATACACTAACCGCTCTAAAGTATAGCCAAATTAAAAAAAAAACAGTCTTCAAGGTGTGTCAAAAAAGTATCGAGATTTTATGTACTTTTATGACACACCTTGTATT
Source organism: Doryteuthis pealeii (assembly GCA_023376005.1). NCBI lineage: Eukaryota > Metazoa > Mollusca > Cephalopoda > Myopsida > Loliginidae > Doryteuthis > Doryteuthis pealeii. The sequence continues at coordinate 88,866,417 of CM042159.1, read as the reverse complement.
CTGAAAAAATTAACGTTCCATTCATTATTTATTTTATCTTGGTAAATACAGCTTCAAACTTGACACTTTTATGACACACCTTGTATTCTGAAAAAAATAACGTTCCATTCATTGTTCATTTCTATCTTGGTAAATACAGGTTCAAACACGACACTTTTTGACACACCTTGTATTCTGAAAAAATAACGTTTTCATTGTTGTTTATTTTTATCTTGGTAAATGCAGCTTCAATCTCGTATGACACACCTTGTATTTTTATTTTGTAATTTGCTAAGAACAATCTCCTTGATCTTCCTGTCTAGCGCTAGTGAAAAGGGTATATACTCCCTCGCTGTCTGGCTGATACCGACTTTAGGCCACCCAATCGACTTTACTTTTACTTTTTTATATTGTTTATTTAATTTTGCAACCATTCTTTGGCAATATCTTTGAAAATTTGATTTTTACACCGCCCGAAAGATGTTTTGTTTTTGCTAGTCTTTTGATTCACAAAAACAAAACACCCTCCGGGCGGTGTAAAAATACATTTTTGAAACTTATTGCCTAATGATGATGGGAGATTGTTTTCTTAGCGTCTGCGGCCGAGCACCACACCTACCATCAGCTCCTCACTTTACCGCAGAGATCACTGTGTTACTCATACGCTAAGTTGGCGAGGGCCGGTATTGAACCAGGAACCTTGAGGTTCCCAGCCGGAAACTCTACCGACTGAGCTAAACCGGCCTTAAAACATTAAATATTTTTAAAAAATCAATTACTTACTTTAAAAAAGCATCGTATTCATTCCACTCCACTGCGATATTTGTTTTGTTTTACGACAATAAACGTTTCTAAATTTATTTGTTTTGTTTTACGACAGTTACGATGGTGGCATCCCTCATGTCACCATCAACAGCTACACCCTGGAAGCCGTAAACACCTTCACCTACCTTGGATCCACCATCACTGACAACCTGTCACTTGATACTGAATTCAGTTGCCAGATCGGAAAAGCTGCCTCAACTTTTTGGAAGCTCACAGCAAGATTGTGGGACAGCAGCAAGCTCACTATCCGTACAAAGGTACAAGTGTATAGGGAATGTGTTATCAGCACCCTCATATATGGAAGTGAAACATTGACCTTATACTCCCACCAAGAGCGGCGGCTAAATAACTTCTACCTTCGCTGCCTTAGACGTATCATGAAGCTAAGAGGTCCATAAGAAAGCAACGGCAACAAGCATCGGAACATCATCATCTACAGGGACAACCTACAAATGCAAAATCTGTGGTCGAGAATGTTTTCAAACATAGGACTTCATAGTCACAGGAGGCGCTGCAACTTCAGGGGCACACAAAAACTTTTATCATAGTCTTTCGAGACTGAATTGCCAATGATTTACGACGTTTCTAAAAATCTATTAGTTAATCATTCAAACTCATATCTTTATTAAAAAAAGTTGTTCTTTACTCTATGTAGTAATGATATTGACAATAAATTGAATATTAATTGATTAACTTACTTAATTTCTGAACAGACTTTGTAGTTAATAGTGACGAATTTTATTGAAGCTACGGGCGGTCTGGCTGAAACTTAACATATAAATATGTTTTGAACTTCTCGAATAATGTACAATCTATCGTAAATGATGAATATAGTTGCGAGTGAATTAATTTTCTTTTAAGCGATAAACACCAAATTGAATTAATATTAAAATAAAACCAAACGTAGAGAATGTCCCCAAAACTGAATTAATCGTTTATAACGACAAATGAAAGACAATACCTGATCAATTTTAATTATCGTCACTTCATTAAACGACCATTAATTCTATTTTTTTAAATCTATTTTGTGTTGCGACAAAACTTCTTTTCATAGACAATGTCTATAACTCGACTAAATCAACACAACATAAACTTTAAGATATGTATATCTAACCTAAATTATTTTAAGAAGGAATCTTTATATTTATTTTTTAGAAATGTATCTGGTTATTTAGAAAAAAAGATCTCTGCCTTTATAACAATTATGGCACATACCGAGGCAGAGAGGAGGATGCCCATTGGCCGACAGTACTCGAACCAAGTAAGCACTGGCCAATGAGATGCCACCACTCAACCTCGGCATGGTCAAAGAATCTCTTATAAACCAACACTAACACAAATGTCATACTTAAAAAGTGATGCCACACAATGAAGTAGCAAAATATTGCTGGGATGCAAGCCCGAAATTTAACATTTTGGACTGGGTCTCCAGTGGGAACAAGTATAATGCTGAAAGACCCGAAACTGGTAATAAACACAGGGAAACATTACTGACAATACATCCCAACGAATCTTCTAGATGTATTTTCCAAAATTTCTATTCATTTTTTTTAGAAATGTATCTGGTTATTTAAAAAAAAGACGACAAATAAAAATGATGAGGCTTGAAGAATAGTATTATCTGCATTATTCGGACTATTGTCCCCATCTTCATTGTTATTTGTACAACGTTTCGGCCGATATACCCTCCGGCCTTCTTCAGGTATTTCTTGTCGGACTCGGGAACCTTCTTTTCGAACTCGGGAACTTTCTTGTCGTATTGTTCAAAGTTCCGTGATGGCTCCCGAATACGACAAGAAAGTTCCCGAGTTCGAAAAGAAGGTTCCCGAGTCCGAGAAGGTTCCGAGAACGACAAGAAATACCTAAAGAAGGCCGGAGGGCATATCGGCCGAAACGTTCTACAAATAACAATGAAGATGGGGACAATAGTCCGAATAACGCAGATAATAAAAGAAATGTTTTTTTTTTTTTCATTTTTAGAAATGTCTTAATTTGGTTGTAAACATATTGCTGGTATTTATTTTGTTGATGCATTTCGTGGAATCATTTTCATCATATTTTCATTTCTCTCAAGAAATATAAAATGTCATCCATGCTAGTTTTCCCAAACAGATGCCTCATATTATTTGTGTTGAAATGTTTCTTTCTGATTGAAGCGAAACTTCAAAAGAGTGTGCAAGCCTTGTATGGCCAATGCGCAGCCGAGCCAGTATTACTTCTTTCTCTCGGAACATTAGTGGTTTTAATTATTTATCAAACACGGGCAATGTTGGTATCGGAGCAGGATGTGACAAGGTGGCAGTATGGGGCATCCAGGAAGGATCGAACTCGCTATTCATGAGTAGTACATTTTCGAGACTAATTTGCCAACAATTACACTACAATGGAACGCGATTTTGTGTTTTTTATATGCGCATGCGTAGTTAGTCCCCAAGACTCATAGGGGAATATCATAAATATCTTCGGAAATCTTATTTTTAACGGATAATTTTTCTTCATGCATTTTATTTGTTTTTGTTTAAAACAAATTATCGACATATATATTTTTTCTCTTTCCTTTTTCTTCTTTTTCTCATTTTTCTTCACGTTCCTTTTTTCTTTTCTTCAATTTACTTTTTCTTCTCTTTCCTTTTTCTTCTCTTTTTTTTCTGTTTCCTTCTTTTTTTCTTTCCTTTTTTTCTTTTCTTTCATTTTTTCTCTTTTATTCTTCCCTTTCTTTTTTTTCTTCTTCTTCTCTGTTTTCGTTCTGTTTACTTTTCTTCTTTTCTCCTTTCTTCTTTTGTTTCCTTTTTTTCTTCTATTTCCTTTTCTTTCTTTCTTTTTCTTTTCTTTCCTCTTCTACTTTTCCTCCTTTTCTTCTCTTACCTTTTTTATCTTCTCTTTTTTTTTCTTCATTTTTCTTCTCTTTTTTCTTCTCTTTCCTTTTTTTCTGTTTCTTTTTTTCCTTTTTTCTTCTCTTTTCTTTTTTCTTTCATTTTTTTCCCTCTCTTTGAAAATAACTGTTTTGCAGTATTTTCTTAAAATGTTTCTATATGCGCATGTGTTGTTAGCCCTCAATCCGCATCGGGGAACACCATAAATATCTTCTAAAACCTTATTTTTAAAAGTGATCCTATATTTCTTCATGTCATTTTTTTCTTCTTCCTTTTCTTTCTAATTCTTTTCGGCTCATTTCTCGTGTCGCCCCGTAAGTGAATTTTTCAGGGGGTGTCATTTTGGGAATAATCTAATTTCAGGAACTGTCGATACTAATGCTACGTGGCGGGAAACGTAAAAGAAGAAAAAAAATGGCCGCCAACTGCGAACCCGACATGTCAGCGGTCCTCGCCATATTTGGAGATGCGTATATTGATGCAGTGGTACCGAAAAACATGACTCTGTAGGTGGGACGCTGAACAGGGGTGGGGGCGTACCCGTGTGGCTGACTGGCTGTCTGTTTGTTTCTTCATCAGAGTGTGCCCCCCCAAAGCTCTTCAGGTACACAGAAATCACACAGAAGTAAAAAAAAAAAATAATATAATATAAATTAATTATTTAAAAAAGGAGAGAATGAGAAATACATAGTGAGAGAGGAGAGAGAGAGAGAGAGAGAGAGAGAGAGAGAACAGAGACAGAGACAGAGACAGAGATAGACAGTCAGACAGAGAGAGAGAGAGACAGACAGACAGACAGACAGACATACAGAGACAGAGACAGGTACAGAGAGAGAGAGAGACAGACAGAGACAGAGAGAGACAGAGAGAGAGACAGAGACAAAGAGGGAGAGAGGGAGACAGAGACAGAGAGAGACAGACAGAAACAGAGACAGAGAGAGAGAGACAGAGAGAGAGGGGGGAGGGAGGGGGGAGTGAACGAGGGGAGAATGTAAGAGGAAGGAAGTATTAATTGATTAATTAAAAAATTAATTTCCTAATTAAGTATTTAATTGATTAATATGGAATTAAATTTAGAAAGGAGTTTTAAATGGAAGATGAAATAAAGAAAATAGTTCTAGACAACAATGCGAACGGAAAGAGAATGAAAGAAAGAAAAGAGAAATGAAAAAGGAAGGAAGGAAAAAAGAAGGAAAGATAAAAGTAAAGAAAAGGGAAAAGGGCGAAAAAAAGAAAGAAAAAAGACAGAAAGGATAATGAAAGGCAAAAGGAAAGAGAAAAAAAAACAAGAAAACAGAAAGAGAATAAAAAAAAGAAGGAAAAACGAAATAGAGAAAAAGGGTGAATGAGTGAAAAACGGAAAATAAAGAAAAATAAAGAAGGAAAGGTTAAAGAAAGTAAAATGAAAAACAGAAATACTGATAGGTACGCAGTAAAATCCTATCCATGCATCCCAGTGTTTCTCTTTTTTCTTCCCTAACCATTCCATGCTAACTGTAAATACATTTCAATATTTTCTTAGAAACGAATTACACAGGATAGGTGACAAGGTAGACTGCTTTAGTTATTTCCGCAGATCATAAATAAAAACCCTTCAATTTATTAAGAAACTTTAGCTGGGACGCATCAAATTTCCCGGGGACTCCTTTAAAGCAAATATGTACGTCCCAGGACGCGCTAAATCAATTTAAGGCTTCAAGTGAGAGCACTTTATAGTGCTTTATCTTTATCTTGTGTTAAGAAGAGGCTGATCTTGTGTTAAGAAGAATCATTTCGTAGTTCCTCGGTGTCCCTTAGTGTTGGGTAAAATCCTTTGGTTCTTCCTTGGTGTCCATTAATATTGGGTAGAATCCATTGATAAACAAAGTCCTTGGCAGCCGGTCCGTTTGTCAATATGGAATACGTCAAATGAATGGCTTTCAAGATCGACGATTAAATAGTTAACTAACTACGTATTTGAGCTGAGTCTATAAGTTTAAGTGGTGGATTCCAGCACACCTTATATGCATAAATAATAATGTGGAGTTGCGTGGTCTAATGGTTAGAGTCGTAGAAACTGGACTCGTCGACCCGAGTTCAAATCCTGGACGAAGCTGTTTGGATTTCACATGGCGCTAATATCCTTGGGAAAGGTATGAATCCAATTCTCCTTCCAGTTATAGATAAATAGCAGGGCAAAATGGGCTCTAACCATGGCTAGGTAACCAGTCTAGCAGAAGGAAAACTCTGAATTCAAACCTGTTGAACTCCGCTAAAAATTGACCTTGTGTCACATCCTGCTCATGTGCAGGGGTTGGTAAATATATATATTTACACTTTTGTGGTAATTGGTTTTAACAATGTGTTAGCATCATTGGGGATCATGTTGTATGGTATTGATTAGGTTCATGCCTATATTCTATGATATAATTTTATTTCCTTAAAAAGGACAGAACGTCTTCTATATTGACATTTTTAAATAGATCTTTCATATTGTTTGTATAATAATAACGGTTTCTGATGTGAGCAAAAACCCTGCATTCTATGAGTAAGTGTCAAAGGTGTTTGACATGTATCACACTGTGGTTGCTGTTCTTGTTTGAGTATATAGGAGTGTGTTAGTCTTGTGTGACCAATGCGTAATGGCAGGACAATGGCTTGTTCGTTTCTGGGCTTCTTTAAGGCTGGTCTTCAGTCTCCCAAAGTAGGTTTGATTAGAAAGAGTTTATTGTGGATGTTGTTATTCCAGCATTGTATGAAGGAATCTATTAATTTGGGGTCTTAAATTAGTATATGGAATCTTGACCTTGTCGATTTAGCCGATTTAGCTGCAGAGTCAGCTCTTTCATTCATCTCATTCCAATATGGCGTCGGGTCCAGCATATCAGAATATCCATAGGCGTACCTAAAGTAATACTTCATTATTATTTGGTAGATGTAAGGTACTTCATGTAGGAAGAAATAATTCAAAACATTTGAAACATTTATACTAATGAGAAACAAATTCTCTAATGAAAGAGAAATACTAAAAAATGCAGAGCTAGAAGACCTTAGTGTGAATGTGGACCCTGAATTAACATTTTCCAAACACATAGTTGGTATATATATATATATATATATATATATATATATATATGCATAGATAATCCAACAAAGTATAAGACAAGAGGCATGAAATGATAGATAATGTGCCCAGCTCGTCTGAATGAAAAGAACAAATTGGGTTAGCACTCAGCATGGAAATTTGACCAAGAGCACTTGTGGTTTCAAAGAAGGCTGTAGAAAATATCTGTATATTTTCATTGCTTTTTCGCATAACATTCAAATGGAAATTGTGGAGCAACAAAGATTAGAAGGGGTAAGGGTTGGGATAGGAGAAGATACAGGAGAATGTTAAGAGAAAAACAGTGGCATTGGATAAGTTACAATGGGTCAAGCTCGTCAGCTTAAACCATGGTGTGTCTTGACCATTCCAAGTTGAACTTTTTGAGAATGTGATCTCTCCTGGCCAATCACTGGCAGTACTCTGCTGCTGATACAATACTTAAACCTAGAGTACTGGCCATAACTACTTTGCCTTTCGTGGACGACGGACATAGGATTAAATCACTGGACCTTTAACAATACGTGTTACATAATTATTGGATCCCTAATACATTTTTAAGGTATTGTAGAAATCCTTATGGCGATCAGTACAGCTGATGGCCTTGAGAGTGAGTGACAGCGTTTGACCTCACTCTGACTTTGCTTTCTGGGGATAGACTGTGAGAACCGAAACCCCCATAGGAATCCCTCTTCCGGTTTAAGGAGTAAGCAACTCAGTTAGTCAGTTAGAACTTAGAAGCCGAGCTAGCAACATGTAAGCCTCATCTGCGCAGATTGTCTGGGTGGGGATTTGGAATAAAGTAACATCAACGTAAATCGAAGTCTTGTGTTTATTACTAAAAACCAACAATAACACAGGGCTTCTGATAAGGAATGATCCCCAACAGAAACCAGACCCGGAATCCTCAATAGAAGACCAGACGAGACCTTAGAAGATATACCAGACCAAGATAGATGATAGACGATCAGAACCAAAGCCGGCCAGAAGAATAGACGACAGAGTAAGAAGTAAGAAAGATATATAACGTTATATAGATTTGGTTACCGTGAAAAGACCAGTATATAACATACGCAGGATAGGACTTATTTGCTTACCAAAGGATTCCATAATTCAGGACTTACTTACTTTAAGCCCTTTTCAATTGGCCAAGGATGGCATTTAAAAACTTAACAGAACTGACGGAAGGCATAACTTAAACGAGTCCCCCGCCGCAACAAGGACTCTAGCATTAACAGTTTGTTCAGCCTCCTCTCTGTAAAGTGCATGACACATTTACGAAAAGAGATGTATAGGTTTGTCATATTTGAAGTGAGGGACTATGGCAGATAGCATCTTGGCGACAAAGCGACCTGCACATTGACATCTCAAATCAGGTTGAATGATAAAGTGAAGAGGAAAAAAGTGAAGGGGAAAATCAGTAGAATCTGTAACGGCATTGATTATTTAAACCACTCCCCAATATGATTTTAGATGGTTCCATGAATTGGTCAAAAAGTTATATTTCTGAATGGCAAAAGAAAGAAGAGATGAGGTGTGTCGTAGGGAATGGCCTTGTATCTGACAGTGATGAACATATTACAGGAGCCGTTGTTTGAATCAAGATAAAAGCAATGAATAGATTCACACACACACACGCGCGCACACACACACACACACATATATATATATATATATATATATATATATATATATATATATATATGCTTCCGTAATCCGGTAGAGCTCTTTAGGAGTGACTTTAATAAACTTTCACCGCCAAAAAGCATTATGCAATGATCATCTGTTTACAGATTTGATCTTTCTGGTGATCGTAAAGTATATACACAGATGTATGTATTTAAAAACAGTTAAAACACCGCTCCTTAAAACGGCAGCTGGCAATGGCTCAGCGGTTAACGGATTGGACAAGCGTAAAATCTGTTTGGATTCGCTCCTGGTCGAAGTTAGTTGTTGTGTCTAGTCACACTGAAGAGGCGTGAAACGCCGAAACACGTGTCTGTGGATAACGTATATATATATATATATATATATATATATATATATATATATATTATATATATATAACGGCAGTTGGTGTGTATGTAGCCATGTATATATGTATGTATGTCCGGAGGAGACTACAAAAATAAAACAATTAATGACAAAGTAAATATATATACACATTGAATATCACCAGTTCTTACTTTGTGTGCAAAGAATATCAATTTTATTATATTCAAAGATATTTAAAATCAAAATATACTTAGACAGCGCATAGAAATTCTACTTAGCATTTGTAAATCTTAAAAGTAAAATCAATACACCAGGGTTTTTTACTAGTTCACCATTTACCCAATTGACGCTGAGAAGCCTATTCCAGTATATATATATATATATATATATATATATATATGTGTGTGTGTGTGTGTGTGTGTGTTGTGGGCGTGTGTCTGTGTGTCAGATAATACCTCAATTTCACAACATTTGAAGTCACATGCATACCCCCCCCAATCTTATTACCGAAAAATCCTAACGGAAAATACTGCACAAAGAAAAAACAAACAAACAAAAACTCCAAATACTCAAAGCTCTATGCATCAAACAATATAAACAATCCTTAAATAAGATTAATTTTGAATACAGCAGTTACATTTTAAAATGCTTATACCCCTTTTTCTTATCATTATTACTGCTCTATGTTTTAATATGTTGCGCCCTTTTAGATTACTCACTGATGCCACTGCAACAGAAAGGTTAAAGCGGAAATTGGAAACTATTTTTATATATATATATAGTAGTATCATCATTGTAATAGTAGTATCATCATTAATTTCGCAGGGATTGTTCGCTATGTACCGGCGGCCGAACGGATATGGTCTCTGACTATGCCTGTGAAGTCCCGGTTTCGATTCCTGTCGGAGGGGAGTCGTTAGTATACATCGCTGAAGAGACTTAATAAAGTCGAAACAGTCTGTACGGTGTTCTGCATAGCGAGCCATCCTTTGCGAATTTACTTGTCAAGATTATTTTCTATAGTTGTCGAATCTTATTCGATACATATTTATAATTGCCTTCAAGCAGAAATATAAATAATAATTTATTCAACTTGCTTCTATAAAAAAAAAAAAAACAAACATCCAAAAATCTTATTCACTTCGCCGAAGAGCTAACGGCCGGGTTTGTTTACTAAATAAAATTAAAAAAAACGTCCACTTGCCTGCTATGGCAGGGGCGTGTAATAGTAGTATCATCATTGACAAGGTTAATTTCGCAGGGATTGTTCGCTATGTACCGGCGGCAGAACGGATATGGTCTCTGACTATGCCTGTGAAGTCCCGGTTTCGATTCCTGTCGGAGGGGAGTCGTTAGTATATATCGCTGAAGAGACTTAATAAAGTCGAAACAGTCTGTACGGTGTTCTGCATAGCGAGCCATCCTTTGCGGAATTTACTTGTCAAGATTATTTTCTATAGTTGTCGAATCTTATTCGATACATGCATTTATAATTGCCTTCAAGCAGAAATATAAATAATAATATATATATATATATATATATATATATATATTATATATTAAGAAAAATGAAAAAACACAGGTTTAAATGGGTTAAGTGGTGAGTTTAAACCTGTGTTTTTCATTTTTCTTAATATACTACATACCGTCGGATTCACTTCCTTTCTTCTATATATATATATATCAAAAGTAGCACTAGATATTTACTCAGTTTAACTTCGCCTGGCATAAGGCCAAATATCTAGAGCACCCACTATATTTAGAATACACTAAGCAATAGTAATGTTAACTGAGAGTTCTTCCCGATATTGGAGCTCTCTAGTTTTAAAAAGCGTATATTCGAACATTAGATATTGGCTAAGGTAATCTTAGTACGACACAAGGCTATAATTTAGGAGGGCGTGCTTGTGTAAACAGCAACTCCGTGATGGTGGTGGTTAACAAGACTAGTTTTTGAGCAAGCGCTCCTCCACAGGGAGATGCCTAGGGATATCTTTCTGTACTGGTGAACACATTACTCAACCTGTCATGTGACTGACCGGAAATAGACAGCAACGCCTCCAATTCAGTGGCAGGAATTGATAGTAGAAGGGGGGGGGGCAAGAAAGAGTTTTCGAAAACTCGACAAGACAAAAGCCTGCATTGATTGTGATGCATAGCTTTAGGTCTTGTTGGCTGGTTGGTTGTTTTTTTGTTAACGGCATGCTGGGTTATTTATTCCTATTTAACAATAACATGCTTAAAGAAGTCCATGTCAGGCACAAGGCAATCCCGTTGACACACTTCTTTCTACACTTTGTGGGCATACCAACACTTGTTGGGTTATTTAATTTCCTTAATAACATCCCTGTGTATAAATAATCGGCCGACAATTGTTTTATATATCTGTCAGTATCAAACTTTTTCAAAAGAATTTCCAGACTTTCTTTTTTCAAACAAAGAAAACTTTCTTTTCAAATTTTCAAAAAATAAATTTCCATATTTTTTAAACCTTGAAGATTTAGAATGTGTTTATTACGTAATCAATTTCAAATGTTTGTTTGTTTTTTGTTGTTTTTTTTTAATCAAGACACTCTGTCCTGAAGATGATCTCTTGTTTTTATGCCTGATATTTTTTCTATTGTCTTATTTCATATTTAAAATAATTTTTAAATAGGACGTATTTTTAAATAGTGTGTGCAACTGAATTTGCAATGAAATAACAATAATAGATTTCATCCCTACCAAAGTATATGTATTTTTCTTATAGTCATGTTTCAACACACACACACACACACACACACACACACACACACACACACACACACACACATAAATACATACACACACACGCACGCATATATATATATATATATATATATATATATATATGTGAGTGTATATATACCAACCCCTCCATGCTGACAGAATGCAACACAAGCTCAATTTCTTAAGCAGAGTTTAACAAATTTGAATTACATACCTTTCAAAGGGTATTATTGTTTGATTGATTGACTAATTGGTTGGATTTTACGGCAGGACAACCCTTGGTGGATTATTTTATGTCGAAGATATTTTGTTTTATTAATTCTTGATGGTATTTAAATTTCCTTATAAAAGAATAAAACAAAATGTCTCCGGCATAAAATAACCCACCAAGGGTTGACATGTCGTAAAATCCAACCAACCAGCGACCTACAATCATCTTTTTTAATATTGGGTGTGTTTAAATGATGGCTCCCGATTACGACAAGAAGGTTCCCGAGTCCGAAAAGAAAGTTCCCGAGTTCGAGAAGTTTCCCGAGTCCGACAAGAAATACATGAAGAAGACCGGGGGTGGGGCATCGAGCGAAACGTTGTACAGATAATAATGAAAATGAGGACAATAGTCCGAATAACGTAGATAATACTAATCATCAAGCCTCATCTCAAACATTCAGAGAAATGGGTAATAGCCAATGTCCGTTACTGATTCAATTGATTCTCCCCTTTTTCATTCAATCTGATGTGAAACGTCGATGTATTGATCGTTTTGTCACCTGGATGTTGTCTGTCATAGCCCCCTACTTCAGATGTGACAAACAACTCTGTTTGTTTCTTTCGTAAATGGGCCATGCACTTTACAGAGAGGAAGCAGAATAAGCATTAATGCTACAGTGCTTGTTCGGGACGGACTCGTTCAAGTTACAGCTTTGACTTGCTATGGTCGAGACCTAACACGGTTGTAGCACTTTGATTTACTGCTTTTCAGTTTGGTGCACTGGCATGCATATGATATACAATCTGGGATGATTTGTTTCTGTTTGTAATATAAATTAATTATTTAGAGTAAGGTTTTAGTTACACGGGACATTGTACTAGTTATTGTTAGTCTTTAATACCGGAGACTATAAGTCTGGAATTAACTTCCTAGTATTGTGATTGTTCTAGTTTTTTTTATTTCAAACAGAAGAACAGTCAAGGGTTAACCAGGTCAAGGAGATGATGGGGGAAAATTTATTTAATATATATATATATATATATATATATATATATATATATATATATATATATATTATAATGGAGATTGTGGGTTTGTTTGTCTTAACCGAAACTATATTACAATACAAGTCACAATTCCCTTAGTTATTTACATCACATTTACAATGATTTTATTTTTGTTTATACCTTAATTATTGATAAAATTGTTTTACATTATTAAGACTGTTCACCATATCTACATACTGACAACATGCATTTATATATATATATACAACAAAATAGTGGTTTACAGTGTGAATGGGAAGGCTTATTTGTATATTGATCTTAAAAATTTGATTTTAATAAATATATGCTTAGTATTATTGATTTCTAATTGTTTGGTTTTATCTTAATGAATATGAGCAAAAATCTCTTCAATAAATCTTAAAAGAGATCCCTTAACAAGAAGAAATAACTAATATTATTCTTTACTTCATATTTTAACTAAACAGTTAAATTAGGAAAATGTACCAATGAAAGACGGGGGTAACGGAAAATGATGGAAGAGTTAGTTCAAAGTTGTTCTATTTTTCAATCATACCCCCTCTGTTCCAAATATTTTTATCTACATTCTTATTCAGTTTCATTAGCCTTTCTAATTTAATATGATATTTTATTATATTAAAACTTAAATACTTGCACCGGAGAGTGCATATATTTGCTAGTAGTATATATATATATATATATATATATATATATATATATATATATATATTCAAGTTCAGTTCAGGAGCAGTGGAAGTCGAAAGCAGTTGATGTCGAAAAGCAGTCGAGTTCATTTCAGTTGGCAGTCGAGTTGGTTGACTTTGCAGAGGGGGGAGTTGGGTAGAGTTGGACCGAGAGCCGAGGTGAGCATTTGGGTTCTCCCCCCCCCTGTTCGATGATGATAGATTAGCAGAATAGAACCGCCTGGTGGCATAATCTCTTCCTAACCACTTCACCATTATCTGCCTTGTCTGTCTTTCTTGTTTGTTGTTGTTTTTCCCCTTATGACATATGGTTGCGTTCCCGGACACGGCGTCGGAGTTGACGTTTAACGATGAGACGGCCAGTGACACGGCGAAACGACGCGTGAAAACGGGACGCGGGTGCCCTATGTGTCATACGGTATAGGGTGGCTAGTTGAGCCAATTCTAACTCGGTTGTTATACAAACAAACATACAGACATACATACAGATAGACAGGATATATACAATTTCGAAAATTTAATTTGTTTTATTTTATTCATTCATCTATCTATCTATCTATCTATCTATCTATCTCTATCTATATTTTTTCTTTATAAATGGACATGCACTCGGTTGTTATAAACAAACATACAGACGAACAGACAGACTGGAAGGAACAACTGCAATATTCTTAAAGTAGTTCTCATTAACTCTTTGTTCATTTAGTAACGAGACTTTCCAGTCACGAGAGGTGATGAATTGTGAACAGACCTTGTAGCTAGAGTTCAAATTGAGGTCTGACGATTTAGAATGAGTTTGTTCATTTAGTAACGAGACTTTCGAGGAAAGATATAAATGGGTGGGGGAACGCAATGTAAATCTTCAATCGGGTTTTATCTAGTTTGAATTAAGCGTTTTCCTTCTCCTAGACCGGTTACCTTTCCAGCGCTACTATTTATCTCTAACTCGATAGAGAGAGGGAGGGGAGATGGATTTATGCCTTTTGCAATTGAAACACAAAAAAATATTACAAGTCATGAGAAGTCCTGAATTGTGAACAGACCCTGTAGCTAGAATTCAAATTGAGGTCTGTCGATTTAGAATGAGGGAGTCCATGGAAAACTACCAGGGACTGTTGGTAACCCTTGACCCTTAGAGGCGCGATTTTTACGCGCTATGACAGACACGGGAGAGTTAATCAGAATTAGATGTGACCTAACTTTGGGCGGAGAATAATGTGATTGACCAATCCAGAAGGAAAATTAGCAAGAAAGAAGAAGCCGGCAGATGTCAACTAGACAAGAACATGGTGACCGAAATAGAAGCAAAGGATTCCATTCACTAAGCTGTTTTAGTACGTGGGCTGGTTAGTTGGCTGGTTGGTTGGTTGGTTGGTTGGATTTTTACAACATGTCAACCCTTGTTGGATTATTTTATGAAGAACGATCTATTTTGAAATATAGGTTGGCTGGTCGGTTGGTTGGTTGGCTGGTTGGTTGGATTTTACGGCATTTCAATCCTTGTTGGATTATTTTATGAAGAAAGACCTATTTTGAAATAAGGTTGGCTGGTCGGTTGGTTGGTTGGCTGGTTGGTTGGATTTTACGGCATTTCAATCCTTGTTGGATTATTTTATGAAGAAAGACCTATTTTGAAATATAGGTTTGGTTGGTTGGTTGGTTGGGCTGGTTGGTTGGATTTTACGGCATGTCAACCCTTGTTGGATTATCTTATGAAGAAAGATCTATTTTGAAATATAGGTTGGCTGGTTGGTTGGTTGGCTGGTTGGTTGGATTTTACGGCATGTCAAATCTTGTTGGATTATCTTATGAAGAAAGATCTATTTGGAAATATAGGTTGGCTGGTTGGTTGGTTGGTTGGGACTAAATCAATGACTAATTATTAGTTTATAAGACGCCCTATTTTTTCAGATTTTGCAGCCTAAAACATTGCCAATGATTTTACTATAGAAAAATAAACTGTAAATGATTTTACAATATGGGAAATAGATTGCAAATGATTGTAATATTGAAAGTAGATTGTAAATGATTTTACTCTAGAAAGTAGATAGTAAATGATTTTATTATAGAAAATAGATTGTGAATGATTTTATTATAGAAGAAAAGAATGCAAATGATTTTACCATAGAAAATAGATTGTGAATGATTTTGTTCAGCAAGAACCAACAATAAGTAATGTATCAA
>CM042159.1:88843291-88848291 GCA_023376005.1 Doryteuthis pealeii | reverse complement strand
CATTACAAATGAAAGATTTTCCCTCCTCTGATTTCTATAAAAGTGAAGCTATTATTTCAAGCCAAACCTGATTTTTACTTAAAACCCAAGATCACGAATTAGCCAGAAAATACTCATCAATTTTCCGGCCAAAAGCCGAAGCGTATCATTGTAAGATCGATTTTGATTGGTCAATCGATTGGAAACTGATTGGCTGTGTCATGCAAACAATGGCTAGGTGTGGGGTGGGGCTGTCAGGTGCGTTATCTTATTTATTTAGTCGACCTGTTCGACTAAATAATAAAATACAAAATCAAGACACTTCCACAGACCCGATCTTATAATGTTTAGTAAGTTTTAATCAAAGGATTCCATTCACTAAGCTGTTTTAGTACGCGGACTGGTTAGTTGGCTGGTTGGTTGGTTGGTTTTTAAGACTAAATCAATGACTAATTATTAGTGTTTAAGTAAAAGTAAGTAAGTAAAGTTGTCGGGGCGGCTTAAAGTCGGTATCAGCCAGTCAGCGAGGGAGTTTATCCCTTTCAATAGCGCTAGACCAAGGAGATTGTTTTAGTATCTGAGGTGGAGTGCCATACCTACCATCAGCTCCTCACTTTACCGCACAGATCACTGTGCTATTCATACGCTGAGTTGGCGAGGACCGGAATCGAACTAGGAACCTTGTGGTTTCTAGCCGAACGCTCTACCGACTGCGCTATCCCGGCCCATGTAAAATAAATTGTGAATGATTTTACAATAGAAAATGCACTGCAAATGATTTTACTATGGGAAATAGATTGTGAATGATTTTAATATTGAAAGTAGATTGTAAATGATTTTACTATAGAAAATAGATAGTAAATGATTTTACTATGGGAAATAGATTGTGAATGATTTAATATTGAAAGTAGATTGTAAATGATTTTACTATAGAAATAGATAGTAAATGATTTTACAATAGTAAAATATATTGTGGATGATTTTATTACAGAAAATATATTGCAAATGATTTTACCATAGAAAATAGATTGTAAATGATTTTACCATAGAAAAAAGATTGTGAATGATTTCAGAACACACAATACATTGCAATTGTTTTTTTTTTTTTTATTCTCAGTAGAAATTGCCCTGCAATGGATTTTATTATGAATAAAAGTATTGATTTTATTTTAAAATATATTTTATTAGAAAAATATATTATCATTGGATTTTATCATTGATAAATTTATTGCTAAACTCTATTAGGAGTTATTCAGTGCAAATTTGTTTTACTCGAGAAAATGCATTGAAAATAATTTTACTATGGAAAATGTACAACTAACGATTTTACTACAGAAAATAAATCTCAAATGATTTTACAATAGAAAATACACTAAAAATGGTTTTACTATTAAAAAAAAATTTAATCCAAAAGATTTTATTATACGAAAGTGAGTAAAAAAGTAATGCCATTTTGTTTAGGACAGGTATAATTACCAATACAGGTACATTGATCATACATCAAAATGGAGCTGGTTCTCTGTGGATCACATCCTTACTTCTCCACTTAGTCACCATTTCTCTCAATAGCAATGTTCCATCCTCGATGAGAGCATTTATCCCTGTCGCGTAAAATTATGTTGACTGTTCTCTGAGCCACTTCTTCACGACAGATTTCACTTCCTCGTTACTGGAATTATGTTTGCCTCTCAAACCCTCTTTCAGGGGGCCGAAGAGATGATAGCCTGAAAGTGCCAAATCCGGTGAGTATGGAGGATTCGTAGTGTAGTGAAGAAGTGGCTCAAAGAACAGTCAACAGAATTTTACGGGTCAAGGAACATTGCTATTGAGAGAAACGGTGACTATGTGGAGAGAGACCAGCTTCATTTCGATGTATGATACACGTTCCTGTGTTGGTAATTAAACCTGTCCTAAACAAAATGGCATTACTTTTTTACTCACCTATGTGGAGAAGTAGTGATGTGATCCACAGAGGACCAGCATCATTTTGATGTATAATACATGTTCCTGTGTTGGTAATTATACCTGTCCTAAACAAAATGCGATTACTTTTGACTCACGTATGTGGAGAAGTGGTTATGTGATCCACAGAGGACCAGCTTCATTTTGATCTATGATACATCTTCCTGTGTTGGTAATTATACCTGTCCTAAACAAAATGGCATTACCTTCTGATTCACCTTCGTATAAAATACATAGCAATTACTTTTGATATAGAAAATACCTTGTAATGGATTTTATTATAACAAATGTATTGCAAATAATGGTATCCGAAATTTCTCATAGCAAATATATCTTACTTAAGAAAATACATTGAAAATAATTGATTACTATAGAAAACATAGTGCAAATGATTTTACTACAGAAAATGTATTGTGAATGATTTTATTTATAGAAAATGCATTGTGGATGACTTTACTATAGAAAATTGCATTGCAAATGATTATACAATGGAAAATTCATTGCGAATGATTTCACTATAGAAAATACATTGCAAATGATTTTGTTATAGAAAATGCATTGTGAATGATTTTGCTAAGGGAAATTCATTGCAAATGCTTTAATTATAGAAATGCATTGCAAATATTCTTACTATAGAAAATGCACTGTGAATAATTTTACTATAGAAAAAACATTGTAAATAATTTCACTTCAGAAAATATATTGAAACTAATTTTACTATAAAAAAAAAAGAATTACACATTATTTTATAATGGAAAATGAATAGCAAATAATTTTACTATAGAAAATGTATTGCAAATAAATTTACGGTAGAAAATGTACTAAAAGTGAATTTACTATAGAAAATACATTGCAAATAATTTTACTATGAAAAAAGAATTGCAAATAATCTTACTATATGATCCTGATGGAAGGCTAGAGAAGTAAACCTCGAAAACAAATTCGGAGCCAGAGTCCCTAAGATAGAGTAACGCTGAATTTCATCGCTACACATCGACTCCTGCGACACTGCCGTTGCCAAACTGTATAAATTTTTTTACCTTTCCTTTAGACCACAGCGGCAGTGTGAGGAGGGGGAATCTGCTGTTTGGGTAACAGCACATCCTCCATATCAACCCGCCCGGGCTACGTAGCTCCAGAAAAAAAAAATCTTTTTGGACACTACTCCATCGTCTTTTGCAGACAGAAGAATGCCAATAACTATTTTAAAAATGCATTCAAATGACGTTTTCATATATTAAATTCATTGCAATCTAAGTATTATCCAGAAATACATTAAAAATCGGGATAAAAAAAAGAAGAAATCTCCCAGTCGATGGTTTGAGAGATTAAATATTTGCTTTTTCTTGTTCAGAATACTACTCTGAGCAAAAGACATTATTTAATAAGCACACAACAAGTAAGGAGAGTAATTTAGGAGAGTAATGTGCAATGTGCATGTTTGGCATGAAGGCCTAACGAGAGAGAGAGAGATAGATAAATAGAGAGAGATAGAGAGATTAAGAAGGAGAGAGAGAGAGAGGGAGTGGGAGAGAGAAGAGTGAGTGAGAGAGTGAGTGAGGGAGAGAGAGGAGGGACGAAAAAATAATACATCTATTAAAGTAAAATATAAATAAAGAGAATTCAATAAAAAAATGTGTTAGGGGTATTTTCTTTTCTTGGAAAGCTAATAGAGTTAAGGAAGGCCTTCAGGCGATTGGGCTAAGTAGCAGGTGAGGGGAGAAGAATATTTGAAATGAGCACAAGGTGATAAAGGTGCTTGATCAAGAACAAGAACAAAAAAGGGGGGGGGAGAAAGAGAGGAAAAAAGAGATTATAGACTGGGGCAACTGAATAAGGATGAAAGTTCCTGATACCACAGAATTGGCGGAAGCAGAGAGAAGGAGAGGGGGAAAGAGAGAGAGAATGAGAAATAGAGAGGAGGGGAGAGAGAGGGAGAGGGAATGAGAAAGAAAGGGGGGAGAGAGAGAGTCAGAATCAGGAGAGAGAGAGAAGAGAGGAGAGAATAGAGAGGGAGAAATGAGAAGACAAAGAGGGGGAGAGAGGATTGGGAGAAAGGAGAGAGAAGAGGAGAAAAGAGAGGGTGAGAGAGAGAGGGAAGAGAGAGGGAAAAAAGAGATTAAGACTGGGGTAACTGAATAAGGATGAAAAGTTCCTGAGAACCACAGAATTGGCGGAAGAAGAGAGGGGAGAGAGAGAGGAAGAAAGAGGAGAGAGAAATAGAGAAATAGAGAGAGGGGAGGAGGAGAGAGGGAGATGGAATGAGAAAAGAAGAACAAGGGGAGGGAGAGGGAGAAAAGGGAGAAGAGAAAGAGAGAGAGAGAGAGAGAGGAAGAGAGAAGAAAGAGGAGAGAGGAGAGGGGGGAGGGAGAAAGAGAGAGAGAAATGAAATAGAGAGATTGGAGAGAGGGAGGAGAGATGAGAGAGAAGAAGGAGAGGAGAGAGAAAGAAAGAAGAAGAAGAGAGAGAGAGAGAAGGGAGAAAGAGAGAAGAATGAGAAAATGAGAGAGGGGAGAGAGAAAGGGAATAGAGAGAAAGAGGGAGAGAGTGGAGAGAGAGCCAGAGAGGGAGAAGAGAGAAGAGAGGGAGAGAGGAGAGAGGAGAGGAGGAGAGAGAAGAAGAGAGGAGAGACAGGGAGAGGGAGAGGGGAAAGAGAAAATGAAGAGAGGAGGAGAGGATTGGGGAAGGGAGAGAGAGAGGGACTGGAGGATGAGGAGTGAGAAGATCTGGAAAATTTAAATTTAATGAAATTTGTTTCTTTTTACTTCCTGTTAGATTTTTAAAGACAGATTCATTAAATATAAATGAATGTTAAAATTACACCGAGATAGAAACATCACAGACACGCACAAACACACATACATACACACACACGTACACGTACAACACACACACAGATACACACACACGTACACAACACACACACCACAACACACACACACATATAATATTATATATATATATATTGTGTGTGTGTGTGTTGTACGTGTGTGTGTATATAATATATATATATATATATATATATTATATTAATATATGTATAATGTTAGGATTTATAA
>CM042159.1:88805791-88840791 GCA_023376005.1 Doryteuthis pealeii | reverse complement strand
TGAAAAGGTGACTTACCGGTGTAGAAGGTCACAATGGTTAGTTGATGTAGAATTCAGAAAGGTAAGACAGTGATATAACAAATAAAAAGTGCTCAATACGTTACTAGAAAAACCTTATTGTAATACAGGTACAAGTAATAACCTACTCGAGTTTCACCATAAGGTTATTCAGGGTTAAATCCACTGGAGAACTAAGAAATAGATACACGAATAGAATTAGCCGCACGCAAAAATCGAGAGAAAATATCAATGATACCGACCGTATCGAAACTTTTACCGACATCTTTCGAAACAACTCCTGGGTTTATACTAACCTCGATACATAGTATTTGAGCAGTTCTCAATGATAGATTGGCTTTTATTTAAAAAAAAAAAATCAACAAAAATGAAAGAAAGAGAAAGAAAGAAGAAGAAGAGAAAAGAAAAAAAAGAAGAAAGAAAGAAAGAGAAGAAAAGAAAAAAGAATCAATCAGAGAGAAGAAAGAAAGAAAGAAGAAAGAAAGAAGCAATCAGAGAGAAAGAAAGAAAAGAAGAAAGAAAGAAAGAAAGAAAGATCAATCAAGAGAAAGAAAGAAAGAAAGAAGAAAATCAATCAGAGAGAAAGAAAGAAAAAAGAAAATCAAGAGAAAGAAAGAAAGAAAGAAAGAAAGAAGAAAGAATCAATCAGAGAAAGAAGAAGAAAGAAAGAAAGAAAGAAGAATCATCAGAGAAGGAAAGAAAGAAAGAAAGAAAGAAAAGAGAGAAGAAAGAATCAATCAGAGAAAGAAAGAAAGAAAGAAAGAAAGAAGAAAGAAGAATCAATCAGAGAAATAAAGAAAGAAGAAAGAAAGAAAAATCAATCAAGAGAAAGAAAA
The DNA here is from genome assembly GCA_023376005.1 of Doryteuthis pealeii. Classification (NCBI taxonomy): domain Eukaryota; kingdom Metazoa; phylum Mollusca; class Cephalopoda; order Myopsida; family Loliginidae; genus Doryteuthis; species Doryteuthis pealeii. The sequence continues at coordinate 88,839,937 of CM042159.1, read as the reverse complement.
GAAAGAAAGAAAGAAAAGAATCAATCAGAGAAGAAAGAAAGAAAGAAAGAAAGAAAGAAAGAATCAATCAGAGAAAGAAAGAAAGAAAGAAAGAAAGAATCAATCAAAAGAAAGAAAGAAAGAAAGAAAGAAAGAAAGAAAGAAGAAAGAAAGAATTCAGAGAAAGAAAGAAGAAAGAAAGAAAGAATCAGTCGTCAAAGAAAGACAAAAGGAATAAGAAGTCCAAGTTTAATTTACTGATTAACGAAAAAAAAAAAACGAAAAAAAAACCATAAGAAAAAAACAAATATTAAATCAAGGTGAAAATTTATTAAGTTTATCCTGTCCGATAGCATTTCGTGTATGAAATATATTACAGATCAGTACCTCTTGTTTGGTATTTGGGCTGCCCTAAGCATAATTGCTTTGTGGTACCCCCCCCCCGAAAAACCAAATGGGATTCTTTAAGATAAAGAAATTTACAAATTCTTTGGTAAGAACACTAGAATAATGCCATAACAATATATGATTAAAAAAAGAAAAAAGAAAAAAGAAAAAAAAGGATGTATTTAACAACCCCGCCACCACACAAGCAGGATGTGACATAAGGTCAATCTTTAAGCAAAGTTTAACAGTTTGGATTATTTTAATATTTTGGACTATTGTCCTCATCTTTATTGTTAAAAATTCTGACAAATAGAGTTTAACAAGTTTGAATTTAGAGTTTTCTTTCTCTTAGACCATACCAAGGTTAAATTCTCTGTTGTACCAAACTGTTTAAACTTCTTTCAAATGGACTGCGTCATGGATCTAGGGATAGCTAACAAATGTTTCCGAAAGTCACGTGAGCACTGATGTTTCCTTACTTTGTAGGCATGCCCACGTGTGTTAGAAAGATCAAAAAGGTGCTCAATATTGCTGTTGTTAAGTTGATGATTAATGACCTCATGAGCGTTTACCAGGTCAGTTGCCAGACGCTGAAGTTTCAACGAATCCATTCCCAGGGCAGCAAGACGTTCAGAGTATGGTAGATGCCTGATGGAGGGTATTCGTTTGGTTGCACGTCTCTGTACAGTTTTTAGGAGGTTAATATGAAAGAATGCTGACCAAACACACACACACACACACACACACACACACACACACATATATATATATATATATATATATATATATATATATATATATATATATAAGTTAAAAGAAAGGAAATTAATCCGACAATATGAGTAAGAAAAGGTGGAATGAAAACATCACACAATGCTGTTAAAGAAGAAAACAATTTATAATATAATCATAGCTGATATTGATCAATATTTCGATTTTACAAAAATCATCATCAGAGCTCATTCACTCCCGTAGTTGTTTGGGTCGGAGAGGAAAGTCAAAATGAGTTTACAAAACAAAACCTTAATACTGCAAAAAACGAAAGACGTTACAATATTCACCAACGTGGGCATTTCGCGCCATATATATGTCGGTCATGTTCCATGTATATCTTTTGTCAATAAATGTAGCGAATTTTTGAGATGTTGGCAACAAGGCGAAAACAATTTAAACGGAAGGGGATGGGTGTTAAGAAATGTGACGGTTGGAATTCAAAAGACTTTTATTAAAGGAATTTTTTACGATTAAAGGTTTTTATTATTTAAATTTTATTTTTAAGTTCTGTGATTCATAAATGATTAGATATTTACTGTAATTAGTTTTTATATATAAAGTGAAAAAGTTATGAGCGGAATATGTTAATATTTTAGAAAAGGAGTTTTTATATATTTTTATTTTACGATTAATTACTTTTAAATTTCATATATATGGCGCGAAATGCCCACGTTGGTGAATATTGTAACGTCTTTCGTTTTTTGCAGTATTAAGGTTTTTGTTTTGTAAACTCATTTTGACTTTCCTCTCCGACCCAAACAACTACGGGAGTGAATGAGCTCTGATGATGATTTTTGTAAAATCGAAATATTGATCAATATCAGCTATGATTATATTATAAATTGTTTTCTTCTTTAACAGCATTGTGTGATGTTTTCATTCCACCTTTTCTTACTCATATATATATATATATATAAAAAACATGGAATCAAATCTGCTAGTTTAAGTTAGAGATAAAGAAAAACACTAGTATATACTGTGCTAACAAGCGCCTTCATAGAGTTGAAACAGGTGATTGTTAGCACAATATGTAACTAACCCGGGAAAAACTGCTAATCATAGCCACATCTTTATTAGAGTAATACACTTACAATGTTTTTAATTGGAGAATAAATCAACTGTTTGAAACAGTTTTGTTACTATTTCCAGAATTGTGGAAGTTAATCCATCTCTGTCTCACTGCTATTCTCTTTTGTCTTCCCCATCATGTTGATAACGAAAGACTAACAATGGTGACACTCTATTCGGTTTTAGAAATTGTGATAAAAATTAATAACATTTGTTCGAATAAATCCTTATTTTTCTTCATTTTTTTTAGTTCTCCATAAATTTACAAAACACAGCCAAAATGACATTAAATGCCCGAAAAACATCTATAATGACAAAACATTAGTTGAGTTATTACAAATATTCGACGAGTATTCTAATGTTTTTGGTATCAATTTAATTCAATGTATGTAAAAAATCATATTTATTTTAGTGTTCGAATCAAGGAAGAAATAAACAATTCAGCGGACATTTTACGACTTCCAAGTTATGGTACCTATGAAGTATAACATATGAAGTATAACATATGAAGTATAACATATCCGATTGTCATGCTATAGCTACACTACAAATATATGTATCTGTTCATATTTACCCAACCCCTCCTCATGAGTAGGATGTGACAAAGGGTCAATTTATTAAGTAGAGTTCAATAGGTTTGAATTCAGAGTTTTCCTCCTCGTAGATTGATTTCATCGGCAAGGTTAAAGAGCCCAGCCTTCTTTACTATTTACCCGTGGATGGAGGGAGAATAGATGGATGCATACCTTTCCCAAGAGTATTAGTGCTATGTGAAATGCAAACAGCATCATCCAGGAATTGAACTCGTCTCACCGTGTCCGGTTCCGACGATGATAACCATTATACAACCCACACCCCTACGTACCTATACAGGTAGCCAAATAATGGTGTGCTTATCGTTCCCGTTACATACTCAGGATATCCTCTTTTTAATGGGGGTCAGGGTCTTAACCCTCGGCAGGGTATGTAGTCAGAGTATTCTAAGCCTCGCTGACAGGTGGGTCGCTACTTTAAGGTCGTTGTGTATGTTCAGCCTCGGAGGTTTTGATGAATTCAAGCAATTAGATGAAAAAGAAAATTAGAAAATTACCAGTGAAAAAGTAATTATAAAATCCCATCATCGCAGGAAGAAGCTACTTTCAAACTATATAATTCAATTTATTTCTGATTTAATTAAATTCCGAACGCAGCATTTACTCCTTAAAACAGTAATAGTGGTTCAAGTATTCAGCCGGTTTTGTTCTGTGTAGAGAACTGCCTGGATTCAACAAAAACGTTATAATATTGTCACGGCTTCAAGAGGTTTTGTAATGAGGACTTCGAAGATGTGTAGAAAAGAATAGAGATCGACATAAGAGTTTATGTCGTTGAGTTAACGGTCCCACTTGAAGAAAACATTGACTGGCCGCATGAACTTAAGTTGGAAAAAGATCTTCGAGGCTAAAGTGTAAAAAGTAAAGATAAAAAATCAACAAAAAAAACAAAACAAAAACAAACAAACAACAACATAAACGCCTGACAAAAAGTAAGGTCTTCAAAATATTTAGAATTAGGTCACATGATCAGTTTAGGCCATATTGAAGGAAGAAATATAAATATTTTTTAAATTTTTTTAATCTCACAAAAAAGAAATAACAAACATAAAGAGTTGCTACCTCAAAGTGTAAAAAACAAAAAAAACAAAAAAAAACAAGAACCACCGGACAACCAATATACAAGGGTAATTCTATAGGTAAGGTTTACAAAATATATAGAAATCACAGAAACGTTTATTGCAAAGGAATTGTGCGTTACTGATTTGAAATTACGTAACATAACGCACGAGCAATTTGATCATGATTTTTTACAAAATAAATAAATAAATAAATAAAAACGCCCGACTACTGATGTACGAGGGTAATCCTAAAAGTAAGGTCTCCAAAATATTTAGAAATCACAAAAACGTTCACGTCAGTGAGTTAACGGTTTCACTTGATGAAAATATATACTGGGCTCATAAACTTAAGCTGGAAAAGATCTGGGATACCAATGTGTAAAAAAAAACAAAACAAAAAAAAAAAAAAAAAAAAACTATTACCGGACAACCAATAAACAATATATAGAAATCACAGAAGCGTAAATTCCAAATGATGATTTGAAATTGTATAACCCTGTTTTTTCGATTTGTCTAAATTTCTCAAATCATTTCGTTTCCTTTCTTTGTTTAGACAGGCATGAAACCAAATGATAGCAGATAAGCATCCCTGTAATCAAAGGTGTTGATTGGTTGGATTTTACAGCATGTCAACCCTTGTTGGTTTATTTTATGCCGAAGACGTTTTTCTCTATTCATTCTTGATGGGTAACCAATTTTTTTATACTTAAATTTTTCTTAAACACTTATTTTTAAACTCATAATTTTCTATTTAATACATAGACGAGACCCTAACAGGTACGAACTCTCTGAGTCAGAGTGGACCTGGGAGTAATGGTGATGAGAGGGTACTCTACATTCCCAAGAGCTCCAGAACTGCAAATTCACCATCAGATAGAGTTTAATGTCATACCCAGGACACGAAGACCTTCAGTTACCGCCTTCTAGCAAATATAGGATAAAAAGGGTTGAGGGGTTCACCTTGGGGCAAATACGGTTGGAGCAATCATATAGGTGCTAGGGTTTGATATGATTAGCCGACTGATTGGAGGGAGATCTCCGACCGACCATCTAGCCTAAGTAAGGACCAAAGCGGACTGTTGCATGTCATTGACTGCTCAGCCAGCAGGATTTCATTCTTAAGCAACAGGGGTCGCCACCCACGGCCAACAGATGACCACTTTTGGGGAAATTTACCCTTCTGCCTTTTTTGGTATATAAGGCATGAAGGCAAATGGTCACCTCTATTTATAGACTCGCCTATAAGCACGTGACCTGAGAAGGATTCCCACTATCCAATCACTGGCACTGCTGCTGCTGCTTCTGCTGTATTAATAGAGGCCCCATTCTGAACTTATGTCATTGACACTTGGATTCTCTTGGACGACGGACTTACAAAGAATACTTTAACACCGGATTCTTATTGGCTTGCTTACTTATTCACTACATCTGGAACTAAGGATGCCGGCCAGATACTTAACAAGGACAAGAAGACCTTCAGCCACATCCCTCTAGCAAATATGGGATAAAAAGGTTTAGGGTTTGCCTTAAGGGCAATAGGGTTGGAGCAATCATATAGGTGCTAGGGTTTGATGTGATTAGCCGACTGATCTGAGGGAGCCTCTTCGATGGACCATCTAGCTTAAGTAAGGACCAAAGCAGACTGTTACAAGTCAGCCACCAGGATTTCATTCTTAAGAATCATGGGTCGCCACCCACGGCGAACAGGTGACCCTGTTTGAGGGACTTTACCCTTCTGCAGAGGTGCAGTCGGTGTATTCTACTGCAAAAGCCGACATGGGCCAAAATGTTTGAAAGTGTATGGGGTTGATTGAGATACGCCAAATAAAAAAAGTGGCTGTCTGCTTTTCAAAATTAACCAGCGTTATCCACGCTCTTAACTAAGGACCCGGATATTAACCTCTGTAACCCCAGAGGCAAGAACGTGACAGAATCATCCAAGTCCCTGGACACATACGAAAGAAAGATGATTGTCTATAGAAGTCCGTGGACGCACTCTTTCTTATCCCACAATGGAAACGGATCCCTCGTTTATTTATATTGTTTAACAACGACGCCTATGTTTTTCCCTCCACAATATATTTTTATGTATGGAACACGTGCCGACCCTCAGGTCAGCAGACACGGTCGTTGGCAAGTTGGGAAAAGAAAAGAAAATTGTTTTAATGGCTAGCTGATATTAGAAGAACATCTTGAATGAAAATAGAGGCTATTTATTATTTAGCGAGGCTTTCTAGGACTCCCCTCTCTCTCTCTCTCTCACACACTCTCTCTCTCTCTCACACACACACACTCTCTCTCTCTCTTCACACACACACTCTCTCTCTCTCTCACACACACACTCTTTTACTCTCTCTCTCTCTTTTATCTCTCTCTTTTATCTCTCTCTCTTCTCTTCTTTTTCCCCTTTTTCTCTCTCTCTCTCTCTCTCTCTCTCTCTCTCACACACACTCTTTTACTCTTCTCTCTCTTTCTCTCTCTCTTATCTCTCTTCTCTTCTTTTTCCCCTCTTTCTCTCTCTCTCTCTCACTCTTTTATATATTATATATATATATATATATATATATCTCTTTGTCTCTCTCACTTTTTTCTCTCTTTCTCTCACTCTTTTATATATATCTCTTTCTTCTCTTTTTCTCTCTCACTCTTTTTTCTCTCCTTTCTCTCTCTCTCTCTCTCTCTCACACACACACACACACACACTCTTTTATCTCTATCTATCTCTTCTCTTTGTCTCTCTCACTCTTTGTCTCTCTCTCTCTCTCTCACTCTTTGATCTCTCTTCTCTCTTCTCTTTTTCTCTCTCACTCGTTTTTCTCTCTTTGTCTCTCTCTTCCCCCCCTCTCTCTCTCTCTCTCTCTCTCTCTCTTCTATAATCTTTCTCCCTTTTCATCATTGATTTCTTGTTTTTATTCATTTTCTTCCGTTCCTTCTTTCTTTCTTTCTTTCTTTCTTTCTTTTTACTTCACTTTCTTCCTCTCTTTTCACCTTGAATTTCTTAGGGTTTTCTTTCTATTAAGTTTCTTTCTTTCTTTCTTTCTTTCTTTCTTCCTTCCTTTCTTCTTTCTTTCTTTCTTTCTTTCTTTCAACTTCCATTTCTTCTCTATTACTTTCTGTGTTTCTTTTTCTCGTTCATTTCCTTTTTTTAATAACTTCTTTCTTTCATTCTTTCTTTCTTTCTTTCCTCCATTTTTTTTCTTTCTTTCTTTACTTCCTTTCTTTTTTCGAAAGATTCACGGCAATTTTTTCCCCTTTACTCTCTGGCAAACTTGAAACTTGTAAACTCATACTTTAACACAAGAGACCACCTAAGACATAGTTTGAAAATAGGAAGATGAAAAAGAAAAAGTCACGATTTGTGCTGCCACAACAATCGTTCCTTCCCGCGGACTTCTCAAAATAAAGAAGCTCATCAAGGAAACATGTTTTGAATGCGTTGAGGCCATCAAGAGGTCTGACGGAGCTGACGGACATACCAGAAGAATCCTTCCAGCAGGGCAGAGAAGCATGACAGAGAAGGATGGAAAAGTCCATTAGATTCAAGAGGGGACTATTTTGGAGAGAAAACATTATCTGAACTTGCACAAAAGTGTCAAAATTAGGGTAACCCAGAAAAAACAGAACCCAAATTATTTATTTATTTATTTTCCCATTAAACTAACGTTAAACCCCAACCCTAACCTAACCTCTTAGTCTAACCCTAACCCCTAACCCTAACCCTAACCACCCCCTTACTTAAAATTAACAGTTTTATTACAAAATGTGTGGGTTCTGTTTTTTCTGGGGCACCGGTATACAGGTTGACCCAGAAAAAACAGAACCCAAATTATTTATTTATTTCCCCATTAAACTAACCTTAAACCCCAACCCCAACTCTAACCCTAATCCCTCAGACTAAGCCTAACCCCTAAGCCTAAGCCTAACCCCTAACCCTAACCCTAATCCCCCATAGTTAAAATTAACAGATTTATTACAAAATGTGTGAGTTCTGTTTATTCTGGGGCACCGGTATACAGGGTGACCCAGAAAAAAACAGAAACCCAATTATTTATTCATTTTCCCATTAAACTAACCCTAAACCCAACCCTAATCCTAACCCTAACCTTAACCCTAAACCCTAACCCTAGACCGCCCTAGTTAAAATTAACGGTTTTATTACAAAATGTGTGGGTTCTGTTTTTCTGGGTCACCCTAATTTTGACACCTTTGTGCAAGTTCAGCCAAAACATTTAGTTTGTTATTTGCATTTGAAATGTATTCCTTGGTACAACAGTCTCATTACTTTTCAGACATATCTTGTATGAGAAATAAACTTTAAATAATTTTGTATTAATAAATAATAATGAAATGTGTCAGTGCTTGAACTACGATGTGTCTTTTCAAAGATCGAAAGATGAAAAGCAAAACAAATAATTAAATACGTATGAACGGATGTATCAATAAATTATTTCTTTTTCTAACTTAATCATTGGGGTTGTTGATGGGAATGTTTAGCCTGGAAGTAATTACACACACACACCAACACACACACACACACATATCTTATTATAATGGAGATTGTGTGTTTTTATGTCTGTAACCGAAACTATATTACTAATCGTGTCACAATTATTTACATCACATTCTTCATGATTTTATTTTATTTAAACCTCAATTATTATAAAATTGCTTCACCTTTTTATTAGTGTTGTCCATATCTACACACATAACATGCAATTGTATTTATATATAAAAATAGCGGTTTGCAGTGTGAATGGGAAGGCTAATTTGCATATTGATATTAAAAATGTGATTTTTTAAATGTGTGCTTAGTATAATTGATTTCTAATTGTTTGGTTTTATTTTAATGAATATAAGCAAAAATCTCTTCAATGAATCTTAAATGAAATCCATTAACAAGAAAAAATAACTGTCATATTATTCTTTATTTCCTAATTTAACTAAATTGTTAAATACGTAAAATTCAGCAATGAAAGACGGGAGTGATGGAAGAGTAAGTTTCATTTCTATTTTTCTATTATACCCCACTGTTACATATCTTTTTATCTGCCTTCTTATTAGACTTTCTAATTTAATACGAATTTCATTACATTAAACATAAATACTTGCACCCGGAGGGTGCATATATTTGCTAGTATATATATATATATATATATATATATATATTATATATATATATGTATATGTGTGTGTGTGTGTGTGTGTGTGTGTGTAGTTTGCTAAAGCGTTTTAAATATCTATGATAGAGCAAATACATATATCTAAGTTTGGATAGCGTAGACACTCACACACATACACACAAACATACACACACACACACACACACACACACACACACATATATATATATATATATTCATCAAAATTCATTAAAAGTTGCTACCATGTTTTCATTGTAATTGTATTAATAGTTAATCCAAAAGGGCTGAATATATTTCGTAAATATAGAACATTTATAGTTGTAGAAAAAACTTCCTGTGTAAGGTGATCACCGAAACCGTGGTAGAGAGAAATTTTTATATATATATATATATATATATATATATCTTATTATAATGGAGATTGTGTATTTTTCTGTCTGTAACCGAAACTATATTACTACTCATGTCACAATTTCCTTAGTTATTAACGACACATTCTCCATGATTCTATTTCTATTTAAACCTCAATTAATAATAAAACTGTTTGACATTATTAATACTGTTGGCCTTACCTAAATACTAATAACATGCAATTGTATTTATATATACAACAAAATACCAGTTTTCAGAGTAAACGTAAAGCTATTTTGCATATTGATATTAAAAAACTGATTTTTAATAAAAATGTGCTTGGTATTATTGATTTCTAATTGTTTGGTTTTATCTTAATGAATATGAGTAAAAATCTCTTAAAATAAATCCTAAAAGAAATTCATTAACAAGAAGAAATAACTGTAATTTTATTCTTTACTTCCTATTTTAACTAAATAGTTAAACTAGGAAAATTTAGCATTGAAAAACGGAAGTGATGAAAGAGTAAGTTTCAGTTGTTATATTTTCCGATTATACCCCCTCCGTTTCAAATCTTTTTATCTGAATTCTTAATTAGTTTCATAGCCTTTCTAATTTAATATAGTATTTTATTACGTTAAAACTTAAATACTTGCACCCGGAGGGTGCATATATTTGCTAGTATATATAAATTATATTGAAGATTTAGTGTTTTTCCGTATGTAACCGAAACTATATGAACACTTAAGTCACAATTCCCTTTGTTATTCATAGATTTTTGAAATATATTGCCTGAGGGGTGGGAGTAAAAAATTCAATGTCAGCGAGTTTGTACCCTAAGTAAGTAAAATCATCAAATTCATTAAAGGATTAAAAAATAAAACAATTTCAAATGTAAACTTTAAATATGTATTAAAATAAAACAAACTATATATAGATATATAATACCAGTCATGTATTTATTAAAACTTGTTTAAAAAAACAATGAGGACTGTCTAATGTTGCATGTTCAAATTTTGAGTGTATTTATTCTATGTTATGACGATTTTGGGTAATGTGATGTAAGCAGTGACGTAGTTTTTGTTTCAGACAAAAACCAGAAGTGAATCTCCATTATTAATAGATATTGTTTTAAATTATTAATAGTGTTGACAATATCTACTTACTAACAGCATGCACTTCTTTGTATATGTACAAGGGAATAGCGGTTTACTGTGTGAACGTGATGTCTAATTTAATTTTAATAAATATGCGCTTAGTATTATTGATTTCTAATTGTTTGGTTTTATCCTAATGAATATGAGCAAAGATTCAGGGATGAATCTTAAAAGTAAAAAGTAGAAATAACTATAATTTTATTCTGTATTTCCTATTTTAACTAAATAGTTAAATTAGGAAAATTTAGCAATGAAAGACGGGAGTGATCGAAGAGTAAGTTTCAGCTGTTTTTTCTTTGGTTATACAGCCTCCTCTGTTTCAAATCTTTTTATCTGGATTCGTATTTAGTTTCATTAGCCTTTCTAATTTAATATATTTTGTACATTAAAACTTAAATCCTTGCACCCGGATGGTGCATATATTGGCTAGTATATATATTAGATTTAGGGGAAACTAAATGGAACAATAAATAAAAAATAAAAAAACGAGTCCCAAATCGGAAATGAAAACTAAAACCGAATGAGTCGAGGTGATAAATATTGGAAAGTGATCATCTGTACTTGTTGAACCGGTTTAGGCAATCGGACCAGTGACAGAAATTAACTTCCTAGGTTGCACCGAAAGTATCTTCTGGATAATTCTGAAACACACACACAGACACACAGACACACTCACACACACATACATACAATTAATTCTCAAAATTAGGTATGACTTCAATTAAGCACATATTCTCCCAAAGATTGTCGGCTAAAAAAAAGCCATATCAAAACACATTTGTCTGACTGTTTACTTCTTATACTGTCGTGTAGCAGGACACCAAAAGTGGAATATAACTGAGTTCAAATCAAACGAAAAATCTGGCAAAAAACAGCTAGTGTAATGGTTAGAATCCCTGCCTGTCAGGTTGACAGTCAGGGTTCGAATCACACCAGAGCAGTCTTCCTGTCTATAACTCTGCTGATGAGGCATAATAGGCCGAAATGTACATACAGAGATTGACTTTTTCTCGATTTTTTAGCCTTACATTTGAACAGGTATGCCCGCCTAATTCACTAATTATCAATTAATTATTTTTCAAAATTAGGCATGACTTCAATTAAGCACATATTCTCCCAAAAATTGTCGGCTAAGGCCATATCAAACACATTGTCTGTTTGTTTACTTCTCATATATATATATATATATATATATATATATATATATATATGATGAGAAGTGGCAATCACCATATATATATATATATATATATGGTGATTGCCACTTCTTTGCAGAATAAGGGCATTTCTACAAGTAGTTCGGATGTGAGCACGCCGAGGGTCCCCTGTTAGTTTCCTGTCACACATGAACCCCTTTCTTGGTTTCTACTCGCATGCGACCGTACGTGACTGAGAAGCCCAAGCCTCGACAGGCAGGCCCTGCCACACAGGTCACATACGTGTTCAGTCTTAGATGTAGGAGATGTGTCCATGCCGTCCATCATGTGCTGATATATGGTTAAATGGAACTTAACGGACCTAAATTCCACCACCGTATGTAACCCCGCCCCCCCCAAAAAAAAATCAGGGAATTAACCGAATTTAATCAAATTTTCAGTGTTGATATATTAATGAATACAATATATAATGCACCAGTTATTGTACTATTATATGCATTATTAGGACTATTGTCCTCATCTTCATTGTTATCTGTACAACGTTTACAATGAAGAAGAGTATAATAGTCCGAATAACGCAGATAATACTAATCATCAAACCTTATCTCAAACATTCAGAGAAATAGTGTAGATAACAATAATGATGAGGACAATAGTCCGAATAACGCAGATAATACTAATCACCAAGCCTCATCTCAAACATTCAGAGAAACCAGTTATTTTATTTAAAAACTTTTACATTTCTTCAAGTCAGTTAACTTTGAACCACGTATCTTTGAGGCGTAACAGATTCTCAAAGATACAGGTACTCCGCACACGCCAGAATTTGAACTTCACCTTTACATGCAGTTTAACGTCATACCCAAGAAACCTCTTAATTGTCACTGACTTGTCTAGACTGCTATCTAGACCTCTAGACATCATCACTTTAAGTGAACTTTTTCATTTTGATTTTAGATTGTATAATTAAAAAATGTAAATCTTCTGTGAAGATATTTTTGGTTCACACCTCAGACTTATAGACTCGACGCGGCACAGAGACACACAGAGACACACAGAGATGCACAGATGCACACAGATATGCGCACAGACATTGTCTGCAGTAGTGTTGCTCACATGAAAGAAGTCAATGTTCCGTGCGGCTGGAATGAAATAAAATATTTTGCACAAATTGCAGTGATAAGATTGGAACAGATCGATATTTGAATTGGTTGGTGATCAATTGCAATTGGAAGGAGATCAATAAAAAAGAAAGAAGAGAAGAAAAAGAATAAAAAAGGAAAAGAGAAGAAGAAGAAGATAAAGAGGAAGAAGAAAGGGAAAGAAAGAAGAGGAAGAGACAAATAAGAGAAGAAAAAGAAGAGAAGTAAAAGAAAGGAAGAAAAAAGTAGTAGCTAAGAAGAAGAAGAAGAAGAAGAAGAAGAAGAAGAAGAAGAAGAAGAAGAAGAAAATGTTAGAAGATAAAGAAGAACATGAAGAAAAATAAGTGTTGAAAAAGAAAAAGAAATGAAAAAGAGTTTGAAGAAGAAAATGAAGAAAAGAAGAGAAAGAAAAAAGAAAAAGGTAAAAGAAAAAGAGAAAGAAAAAGAGAAAGAAATAAAAAGAGAAGAAAAATAGAAGAAAGAAAGAAAGAAAGAAAAGAAAGAAAAAAGTGAAAGAAAAAGGGAAGGAAAGAAATAAAAAGAGAGTAGAAGGAAAGAGAAAAAGTGGTAAAAGAAAAGAGAAGAAAAAGAAAAGAAAAAAAGAGAAGAAAAAACAGACTAAATAGTAGATAAGCAAAAGAAGAAGACGAAAAGGAAAACAAAAAAGAAAGAAGGAAATAAAAAGAACAAGAAAGAAAAGAGAAGAAAAAGAGAGAAAGAAAGAGAAAGAAAGAAAAGAAGAGAAAGAAGAGAAAAGAAAAAAGAGAAAGAGAGAGAAAGAGAAAGAAAGAAGAAAGAAAAAGAGAGAAAGAAAGAAAAAGAGAAAGAAAGAAAAAGAGAAAGAAAGAAAAGAGAAAAGAAAAGAGAAAGAGAAAAAAAGAAAGAAAAAGAAAAAGAAAAGAACAGAAAGAAAAAAAGAGAAGAAAAAGAGAAAGAAGAAAAGAGAAAGAAAGAGAAAGAAAAAGAGAAGAAGAGAAGAAAGAAAGAAAGAGAAAGAAGAAAAAGAGAAAAAGAAAAAGAGAAAGAAAGAAAAAGAAGAGAAAGAAAAAGAAAGAAAGAAAGAGAAAGAAGAAAGAGAAGAAAAAAAAGAAAAAAAACAAACAAAAAAAGAAGACACCCCTATTCGGCTTAATCGGTTTCAACTTCCCCCAATAATCTTCCACGGCAATCTCGATTGTCCTGATAAGCTATCTGCGATACTTGAACGCAAGAACGACAAACAGATCGATATCGAATTTCAGCCTTTGTGTAGATAAAAAAAGTTTTCGATTACCACCTTTCGAAAAGCCAATTCTCCCTTGTTCCCAATTAATCGATATTTATTTATTTAATTCTCTATTTATTTGATTGACCGGTTGAATCTAACGTAAATTTGAGAAGAATGAGAATAACTCATTCGTCGGTGGGTTGTTCGGTTGAATTCTACGGCATGACAACCCTTGTTGGGTTATTTCAGGGATCACCAAGCTTTTTTCACGGTGGGTCGTTTAATTGAAAAAAAACAAAACAAGTGTTGACCATATCATTATTGTAACAAGTAACAAGCAAAAATTCGGGATCGCATAAGTAACAAGTAAGGATACAACGTATACAAGGACAAACTCTTGGTCGAAACCCGTGTTGGCACTTTAATAAGTAATTTTCATCCATACAATATTTTCTTTCCATTTATCTTTCAACAATATATATATATATATATATATATATATATATATATATATATATATATATTGTTAAATAAAGCAGCCATTTTCTGTCTGCAAGTCTTATCCTTTGTTTTTTCATATTGCCGGATTATTGTTTTAATATCTGGCGAGAATTGGCTGATGTATTCGCCATATGTCATAGACCGAGTACTTTCTGCCCTATCGTGGGCCATCTTCAAGGTATTTTAACCGTACAACAATGGGATATTCCATTTACCATTTATATAGGTTGTATTTATTATTGTTGTTGTTGTTATTATTAGTTTTATTATTATTATTGTCGTTATTATTATTATTATTTTTGCTATTTTAATTTTATAGTAATTATAGGCATTTTAGAATGTTGGTGCTATTATCAAAGTTTATTTTGTTTAGTTTTGGATTTTGTGTCTAATATGCAGTGCTTCTAAGATTTTTAATCGTTGTTTACATGATTGTGTTTCTAATGGTAGTGTTATCATTAAGTATTTTCCAGAATTTATTGTTGGGACATGAGTGTGATTTTAGGTGTTGGGCTATTGAGCTATTGTCTGTAAGATGTAATACCTTGAAGATGGCCCACGATAGGGCAGAAAGTACTCGGTCTATGACATATGGCGAATACATCAGCCAATTCTCGCCAGATATTAAAACAATAATCCGGCAAAATTCGTTATTTCATCTAAAACTTTCTAATTGTTTCAGGTCACTTAACTTTGCCCCCCAACAGCTTATTTTGGGAGCCTAAAACATCGGTGGGGTTGTATATAATCTAATCTAATTACAATATAAATAAAACCACAAAAAATGTGTGAATAGAAAACAATATTTTAAAGGAGCGATTTTGGTAGAAAATAAGTACCGAAAATCTGAAAAATAATTTGTTTAACTCTGTATATTTAGGAAACATAATGTTCTTTTAAATTATCAGTGAAAAAAAATCATACGTCGATATTTGTTCTGTTTGAAAGGGTGGGAGCCTAACTTTTAACTGTCACGTGTAGTTTTCGTTTTTGCGAAATAAAAATTTCATTTTTAAATGCAGCTATCCTCCTCCTAGCAAATCACGTGAATTTAATTCACCACAACACTGCCCTCCTCACCACACACCTGGGCTTACAAACACACACACACACATATATATATATATATATATATATATATATATATATATATACAGTGTTGTTTAAATCCAAGAGGGATACACACTGTTGATCGATTACCATAACCAAAAACTACGTCACTTTTCCTGCATCCTTACTCTCCCTTGCTCTCCTCTCTCGGTTACTCGCTCAATCTATCGTTCTTCCTTGTTCCCCTCTCTCTCTCTCTCTCTCTCTCTCTCTCTCTTCTCTCTCTCTCTCTCTTGTTCTTTTGCTGTCTCTTTCTCGTTATCTCTTGATCTCTCTCGCTTTATTCTTGGCTTCTCTGTCTTTCTGTTTCAACTCTCTTACTCTCCCTTTCTCCCCTCTCTCTCTCTTTCTCTTTTTCTCTAGCCCACTATCCCCCCCTCTCCTCTCTCTCTCTCTCTCTCTCTCTCTCTCTCTCTCCTTGTTCTCTCTCACTTTTATTCTCGTTGTCTCTGTCTATCCTATTTGTTTCTGGACAGTTTTAAGAAATTAGCTCAATCTATCATTCACCTTCAATCTCTCTCTATTCCCACTCTCTCTCTTTCTTTCTCTCGTCCTCTTTCTCTTTCTCTCTTCCCCCTCTCCTCTCTCTCTCTCTCTCTCTTTCTCTCTCTCCCCACTCTTTATTTTTTTTCTCTCTGTTCTCATTCTCGCTGTCGTTCTCCCTTTCTCTCCCTCTCTCTTTCACTCGCTCAATCTATCATTCTCCTTCACCTTCCTTCTCTCTCTCTCTCTCTCTCTCTCTCTCTCTCTCTCTCTCTCTCTCTCTTGTCCACGTTCCTCCCCCCTCTATCTCTTTTTTCTCTCTCTCTCCCGTTCTCTCTCGCTCCCCTTCTCGTTGTCCATGTCTATCTTTCTATTTCTTTCTGGACAGTTTTAACAAATTAGCGGTTTAGGCAGAGAAAGGAGTTGTCAGTCAGTGGCCGATGTTAACAGTTTTCAGGATTATCATAATCCCTCATTGATCAACGTAATTAGAGGCATTATCGTTGCGGATTAGTAAAAACAAAAAACAACAACAAAAATAAAACACTGTATATTGCCTCGTTTTCGTGACAAATCACGACTACATGGACTATTTCCGCTAGTCCATTTTTTAACACCTTTTTTTCTAGAGAGCACCAAAAGTAGTGTACTGGTTAACGTACTCTTCTCGTAAATCCTCGATTTGCTTCGAGACTACTTGAACCTGCGCTTCTAGCGTAATGGTTATCGTCGTAGGAAATGGAATCAAGGATCTGCTTTCTAATCTTGACGTTGTTCAATGAGATGGATGCGATACAAGATCAATTTCACAGCTCTTTGCCTACTCTAAACCGCTCACAGCGGCTCTCCCAACATTGTGATCCTACCGAAAATCGCTGGCAGTGGCTCTTGCGTGTGTCCCTGCTTTACTCTGAAAGATCACTACCCGAACACCCCCCCCCCGCATTATTTGAATAGAATGAATTCTAGGGTGAATAGAGAGTTAGATATCCCATCATACAGGTAAAAGATTGTTGTGGACTAGTCTAGCGTACTTTGCATAGAGAGTCAATGCGCTGGTCCAGGATTATTTATACACGGCTGTTTGAGAACATCGGAGTGCTTGCCTAACCTGCTTAAAAGTGCTTCGGCCTCTGGAGCGGCTAAGAAAAATTAACAGCGTTGATCCCAGGTGGCTATCCCCCCAGGCAACACTTGCCCCTTGATTTACAGGGTCAGGGATGGGTGTATTGTCCAGAGCCTGAGGCGCCCCCTTGAGGGGGAATGCCGACGCATTTTTTGTGCCTACCACCCATGATCTTCGGCTTGTGGGTGATCATTGAGCAATGTCAAGATTTGAAAGCAAATCCTTGATTCCATTTCCTACGACGATAACCATTACCCTAGAAGCGCAGGTTTAAGTCGCCTTGTACCTAACCCGTACAAGTGGGGTACGTGGTAAATAACATGAAACTGCAAGGATAATGGAACCATTCCGCGAACCGTCTTATAGGAGGTTTGTCTGGCGCACATGTTGTTGAATGTACTAGTATACTGAATGCTGTATGATCCAGTAAACAACAAAAATACCAAGAAAATTTGGTACAGCCGAATCTTCGACATAAAGGGTATTTACAGCGCACCACACGCGTACGGGTCAGGTACAAGGCCCTATTAATGTAGGACTACCCACAAACCGAGTGGCGGATGCAAAATGCGTTTAACTCGTCGCCCCCCGCCTCAAGAGGGCGCTTCAGGCACTAGGCAATAAACTAAGACCTAGCCCTTTAAATCAAGAGGGTATTAGGCGAGATCTAGGCCATTAATTACTTAACCTATCCAGGACCGAAGCAACTGGACCCTTGGTGTGGGCCGGGTAGATATACGATTCTGTCGAAGAATCTTCGACTTAAAGGAGAATGCGTAGAATATTATTATTTCCAGACTTGTCTGCAGTTCTAAGAAAAGGAGTTTATTAACTTGGTGTGAGTCTTTTAGTTCTTGCTAAACAAAGAAAAAAAAAAAAAAAAAAAAAAGAGAAGACATGTCTCTTAAAAATGGCCTGACGTCTGCCATTAGAAATGAATGAAAAAGGACGACAGTCGAATAAAAAAGAGGGAAAAACAATAGAGAAGACGCAGTGGATAATGCAAATATTTCAGTGAGGACTCTCGTGTCTTGAGTGGACAGAAGTTCATAAGAAATCTGCAATAAAGCAATATGGCCTTGACCTTCGACTATTCTAGAGAGACTCTTTATTGACGTATGCGATGCCTTCAAAGCAATTTATAGAGAAGCCATATTGTGAGGGAAGCCATACTCTAAGGGAGCAGCCATTTGCAATTTCTCCCGTTTCTTATTCTGAATAAAGAAATTAATACTATAATACGATATGTTGGTTGGGTTATAGGTTTGATTTTGTTTAACGGCATACCAACCATGTGGGTTATTTAATGCCAAAACCTTTTGTATACTCTGTGGAACTTGGTTTTGACTATTTTTTTTTACCATTGAATCCAAAAACGACCTCAGTTTTTCTATACCACGTCAACTTTTTAAGCTACGGGATACCCTCGATCTTTCTCAAAAAACGTTAAAATACAACATCGAATAAATTTTTGCTTATTTTATGGAAGGTTTTAAAAATGTATATATATCTTATTATAATGGAGATTGTGTGTTTTTCAGTCTGTAACCGAAACTATATTACTACTCAAGTCACAATTCCCTTAGTTATTTACGCTACATTCTTCATGATTTTATTTTTATTTAAACCTCAATTATTAATAAAATTGTTTAACATTATTAATACTGTTGACCATATCTACGTACTAATAATATGCAACTGTATTTATATATACAATAAAATAGCAGTTTACAGTTTGAACAGAAAGGCTAATTTGCATATTAATTTCAAACATTTGATTTTAATAAATATGTGCTTAGTATTAATTATTTCTAATTGTTTGGCTTTATCTTAATGAATATGAGCAAAGATCTCGTGAATAAATCTTTTAAAAATCCATTAGCAAGAAGAAATAACTGTGAAATTATTCTTTACCTCCTATTTTAACTAAATAGTTAAATTAGGAAAATTTAGCAATGAAAGACGGGAATGATGGAAGAGTATGTTTCAGTTATTTTATCTTTCGATTATACCCCCCTCTGTTTCAAATCTTTTTATCTACATTCTTATTTAGTTTCATTAGCTTTTCTAATTTAATATAACTAGCAAATATATGCACCCTCCGGGTGCAAGTTTTTAAGTTTTAATGTAATAAAATATTATATTAGAAAGGCCAATGAAACTAAATAAGAATGCAGATAAAAATATTTGAAACAGAGGGGGGTATAATCGAAATATAGAACAACTGAAACTTACTCTTCCATCACTCTCGTCTTTCATTTTTATTTTTTCTAATTTAAGTATTTAGTTAAAAGAGGAAGTAAAGAATAAAATGACAATTATTTCTTCTTGTTAATGGATTTCATTTAAGATTCATTGAAGAGATTTTTGTTTATATTCATTAAAATAAAACCAAACAGTTAGAAATCAATAATACTAAGCACATATTTATTAAAATCACATTTTTAATATCAATATGCAAATTAGCCTTCCCTTCACACTGTAAACCGCCATTTTGTTGTATATATAAACATTATTGTATGTTGTTAGTATGTATATATGGTTAACAGTATTAATAATGTAAAACAATTTTATTAATAATAGAGGTTAAAATAAAAATAAAATCATTGAGTATGTGATGTCAATAACTAAGGGAATTGTAACTTGAGTAGTGATATAGTTTCGGTTACAGACAAAAAAGCACACAATCTCCATTATAATAAGATATTTCATTAAATTAAATACTTGCACCCGGAGGGTGCATATATTTGCTAGTATATATAATGGGAAATAATAAAACATCACACTTGGCATAGATCTGATATTTGATTTTGAATTTTGAACTCTGAATCCAAAAATTACCCCATTTTTTCTCTATTACATCAACTTTTTAAGTAGCAGGTTTCCCCCGTTTGTTCTTAAAAAAAAACTATTAAAATACTGCATGTGACATATTTGAGTTATTTTATAGAATGTTTTAAAAATTTACAATGGAAAATAATTTTTTTTAATTGCTTGACTAATGTTTTTACAAATTCATCTTGTTCCTACAAAGGATATTGTTTCTGTAAGTCAAATTGTGTGCAAGTAGTTAAGGTAAAAAATTATAGATAGTTTTTTTTCTAGTGTGTTCAATATGTGGACAATTTCCCT
Organism: Doryteuthis pealeii; assembly: GCA_023376005.1. Taxonomy (NCBI): domain Eukaryota; kingdom Metazoa; phylum Mollusca; class Cephalopoda; order Myopsida; family Loliginidae; genus Doryteuthis; species Doryteuthis pealeii. Next base: position 88,819,568 of record CM042159.1, on the reverse strand, counting down.
TTATGCTCCATAGTCAGCCATCATATTTACATCCCATATATTTAATACCATTCCTCCATGAATTTCAAATTTTGGTGGAATCATTCATCTTGCTCATAGCTGACCAAATCAAGGCTTTACAAGAAGTTAGCAAGATGGCTATGCAGAAAATGGAACCTGATGCTCATGTTGCAATCAAGCATTGTGTGGGCTATCCAATTTCAGTGTAATTCATTGCTCATGCATTTCCAAGAAAGTTCTTGACAAGGTAAAAAAACTTGTCAAGAATCAAGCATTCTTTTCGAGTTCTGATATTATCCCGATGAAATGTTCATCTTTGATAACTTCCAAAATCTGTAGACCATCAAATACACCTGTCTTGATTTTTTCAATTGACAGGCCAGGAAATGCCAAAATATGGTACTTGAAACACTTGCCTTCAATTGGCAATGCTTTAATGAATTACTCCAAGGGACCTAGTTTCATGTGCAAGGTACGAAAATAATTTTCTTTATGCCAACAAATGGAGCATACAGAATGTTGAGATCAACAAGTTTAAGGTTAGATCTTGGAGGCCAATTCCTCTCCATCCAATGATTCTCTCCACCTCTACTGCCCCACGATGGGATTTCAGCTGAATGAGACACTGGATGTATAGCTGATGATAAACTAGAATATTCAATTTTACATTTGTTTTTCTTGTTATATGGTGAAGTCTTAATTAAATAAAAGTAACAGTCTGTGCAATAATATTTTGGTTCCCACCAAATCATAGGTATGCCAACTTATCACGTGCTCTCTGGTTCCACATCCGTAAACTCTTAACACATTGCTTGCACATCTGGTAAGGGACCCAAGACTTTTCTTAATCAGCAAGTTCTAATTTAAGATATGCAAAATAGACTAGCTTCACAAATGTGCTGATGTTTGCTCTTAGACTTGGAACCAACCTAGTCACCAATAAAATAATCAACGCAATCAGTTGAACACTTCTATTACTTACAGACAAACAATACAATTATGCTTATTATGGGAATAAGCTGTAGAGAAAAAACTCAACGTAATAGAAGAAAACTGATTGCAGTTTTGAAATCAACATTCCAATTTTAGTCTAAATCAAATGAAAAATCAAACTCAACAGAAATTATGTCCCAAATTGTTCCCCAGTGAAATTAGTATGGGAATATTTTCTAGGTAAATTATTTGTTAGATTGTGAGACAAAAGTTGGTAATTAATTTTTCTTTACTGGTAGAACTCATTTTTCTATCTATTTAACCGATAGATGCGAGCCTAACAGGTTGGTTTGTTGGTTGGATTTATGGCATGTTAACCCATTGGATTATTTTATGCCGAAGCCGCTTTTGTTTTATTCATTATGGAGGGTTAACCATTTTTTTTAACTCAATTTTTTAAACACATTTTTTAACTCATTTTACTCTACTTAACCCATAGATGGAACCTGCGTTAGAGTCGACCTGGGAGTAATGATAGTGAACGGGTACTCGACATTCCCCAGGGCGCCAGAATCGGAACTTAGAGTTTGACGTCATACCCAGCCCATTAACACCTTCAGCCACCTTCTAATACATAGAATAAAAAGGGTTAGGGCTTGCCATAAGGGTGTAGCGATTGTCTGCCCTTGTTTTGATCAATGTGGGGTCCAGAAGAGTTATCTTCCCTTGCTGCAGGTTTTCGCCAGTAGAGTGTTAGAGTATTTAAGTAGCAAGAAAAAGGTAAAGTCGTCGGGGTGGCCTAAAGTCAGCCAGACAGCGAGGGAGTCTATCCTCTTTTCACAAACGCTAGACCAAGGAGATTGGTCTGAGGCGGAACGCCACTTATCGCACAGATCCCTGTGCTACTCATACCCTGAATAGGCGAGGGCCGGTATCGAACCGGAACCTTGTGGTTCCTAATCGAACGCTCTACCCGCTGCTCGGCCCGGCAACCTCTTCACATGGTTTTGGTGCCTCTGTCATTTAATTGGTGGACAAAGCCCCCCAGCCAGGTATCAGTAAGTGACATTCCAGCAGAAACTCTGTATCACTTCCTTAGGACGTAAGTCCTTCATTCTTTATATATGTTAAGGTATCTGTTCACTATGTATTACTGTACCTTTGTTATGAGTACTAGCAAATATATGCACCCTCCGGGTGCAAGTATTTAAGTTTAAATGTAATAAAATATTAGATTAAATCAGAAAGGCTAATGAAACAAATTAAGAATTCAAATAAAAAGATTTGAAACGGAGGGGGTATAATCGTAAAATAGAACAACTGAAACTTACTCTTTCATCACTTCCGTTTTTCAATGCTAAATTTTCCTAATTTAACTATTTAGTTAAAATAGGAAGTAAAGAATAAAATTACAGTTATTTCTTCTTGTTAATGAATTTCTTTTAGGATTTATTGAAGAGATTTTTACTCATATTCATTAAGATAAAACCAAACAATTAGAAATCAATAATACCAAGCACATTTTTTATTAAAATCAGTTTTTTAAATATCAATATGCAAATTAGCTTTACGTTTACACTGAAAACTGGTATTTTGTTGTATATATAAATACAATTGCATGTTATTAGTATTTAGGTAAGGCCAACAGTATTAATAATGTCAAACAGTTTTATAATTAATTGAGGTTTAAATAAAAATAAATCATGAAGAATGTAGCGTAAATAACTAAGGGAATTGTGACTTGAGTAGTAATATAGTTTCGGTTACAGACTGAAAAACACACAATCTCCATTATAATAAGATATGTATTTCTGTCTTGCATGAATTAAAGTCGATAGTTGTTATTATCTTATAAATTCTTTGTTGGTGTAATTTATGTACACACATGTGCCCAACTTTGAATGTTATTTTCATAACATAATATATACATGTATATATACATGTATATATATATATATATATACATACATATATATATTTGCCATAAACCAATCATTTACGACTTCTATAAGAAACCTTCTTTTGCTCGTTTTAAATTATATTCCCATATAGATTCAAATAGCTTCGTTGCAAAAATTGCTTTCGGGTGATTACTTTTAAGGGGGTTGTAAATAATAAAAAGAATCAGAAAAATGATTACCCTAACATTTCTAGCAAAACACGTTTTCTTTTTTTTTTTTTCAATTTAAATTTTTCGTATAATTTCCAACGATACATCATCATCATCATCAGCAGCAGCAGCAGCAGCAGCAGCAGCAGCAGCATCATCACCATCAGCATCACTACCGTCGTCAGGTCACGCTGGCAGCACGGATGTCCTTGACAATCTCTCACCAACTGTCCCTGTCTCCGGGGTTTCCTCCCCGCAGCATTCAGAATCCGCACAGAGCTCATCGATGTACGTCCTCGTTGGACGGCCCATTTCAGACTATCATCTCTTCGGTCCCATGAAAGAAGGTTTGAGAAGCAAACATTATTCTAGTGACGAGAAAGTGAAATCTGTAGTTATGAAATGACCCAAAGAACAGTCAACAGAATTTTACGGGGCAGATATACGTGGTCTTATTCGAAGGTTGAACATTGCTATTAAGAGAAACGGTGACCTGTGGGGAGAAGTAGGGATGTAATTCACAGAGGACCAGCTATATTTTGATGTATGATACATGTTCCTGTGACGGCAATCATACCTGTCCTAAACAAAATGGCATTACTTTTAGAATCAGCCTCGTGTATATATATATATATATATATATATATATATATATATATATATATATGAGGTAAAATAAGGAATGAAAGAACAAAACTCAGACAAAAATGTGTAGTATATTTCGCTGGGGCATTGACTACACATTTTTGTCTGAGTTTTTTCTTTCATTCCTTATTTTACTTCATTCTGTCGGATTCATTTCAACCCCCTTTTCCTCATATATATACATATATATAGGGTTCATTCTAAAGTGGAACATTACTATTGATAAAAACTGACTTTGTGGAAAAGTAGGGATGTAATCCACAGAGAATCAGCTTTATTTTGATGTATAATACATGTTCCTGTGTCGGTAATTATACTTGTCCTAAACAAAATGACATTACTTTTTAACTCAACCTCGTATATATCACGAGAAAGAAAGAGGTGGGAAGCGAGATGCATTGACGGTAAATAACTGTAAAGAAATGTGCGTCGAAGGGCTTCTCCGTATTTCTTGTGTTATCTTCCTCTCTGCCAATGCTCTATTCGTTTCTACCTCTTCCTTTTACAACGCGAGTGCTTTCTCTCGTCGGATGTATCTTAGCTATCCTAATTAGCCACTGTATGTGTCATTACAAATTAAAGCGCCATTAATCTCTCTCGAACAGCAGACTTTGCAACGAGTTCAAAAGTCAGGGTACTGCAACGTTATCCCAATGAAACACATTAGCAAAAGACATAAACGCAACGGCACTTGGTCACTGTCAATTTCTCGCCTATGCAATATTTAAACCAAGTTTGATTTGAGAATCGCATGGGTGATAATCTTCTCTGTTCCCAAGAACCACTGATTGTAAAGATGTATCCAGGGGTCCAAAATTTATTTTTATTGAAATCCAATTAACCAGTCCTGTTTCTGAATATTAGCTTAACATATTAGAAAAGATTCATCATGATTGTATCACTGGTCTTGGCGCCAACTGGTGATACAGAGATAAATAGACGGACAGAAATTGCAATTTATAAGATAGATAGGATTTCCATTTCTCAATTCCAAATTCCATTGCAATATCAAAGTTGGAGATTCCAAGAATTTCTAATTCCTTTTTATTTTCGCCAAAAATCTTATCATCCACGCTTAGGATGTTTTCAAACCTGTTACCCGTGTGTAGGATGAGACACAAGGTCACAAGTAAGGGGTATACAGTGAAAATCAAAAAAATAACCATTACATCACGATGGTACACCATTATCATTTACCCAACACGTTCACCATGGGTAGGATGTTACACCGCAAAGGCATGCATTCCTTATTTACACGTATCGCCCCACAGGTAGGATATGACTAAAGTTCGCAAGTTTGGGGCATCCTGTGAGAATCGAAATCGGTATTCAGTCGTAATGGATCTGTGGAATTAGCTTACTTATCTTAACGCCACGATAGGACGGCTTTAATATTTTTGTAAAATAAACAAACATTGTAATGTATGAGTTGTCAGTGACTTTTTATTTAATCTAATGAGAATTTGCTAAAGTATTTTCCCCTCTTTCTCCTCACTTCCTCTTTTGTCTCTCAATCACTGGTGTTCTTCCGAATCATTTTACTCCACTGATATCTACTCAACTTCAACACACACACCAACTTACATACACATATACACAAACGGAAACACACACATACATATATAGAGAGAGATTTAACGAGCTCGTTGTCTTGACTATAAGTGGATTACATGCTGCTTTGAAACCACTAGTAACAATAGCACTTTAAATGAATTGTACCATATACATATATATATATATATATATACATATATAATGGAGATTCGCTTCCGGTTTTTGTCTGTAACAAAAACTACGTCACTGCTGGCGTCACATTGCCCCAAATCGTCATAACATAGAATAAATACACTCAAAATTTGAACATGCAACATTAGACAGTCCTCATTGTTTTTTAAAACAAGTTTTAATAAATACATGACTGGTATTATATATCTATATATAGTTTGTTTTATTTTAATATATATTCAAAGTTTACATTTCAAATTGTTTTATTTTTTAAGCCTTTAATGAATTTGATGATTTTACATTAAAAAATCTATCTTCACATCACCCGGAGGGTGTTTTTTATTTTGCTAGTATATATATATATATAGCCTGGTGAGACATTGGTTTGGTTTGGTTTATTAATTTTAACGGCATATCAACCCGTATCATGCCTAGCGGTTGGGGTGTTATACATATTGTGTATTCATATATATACTTTTAGTAATTGGTTTTAACAATGTGTTAGCATTATTGGGAATTATATTGTATGGCATTGATTTGTTTCATGTCTATATTCTATGGTATAATTTTATTTCCCTCAAAAAGGAGAAAATATCCCCAATGTTAACATTTTCTAATAGATTCTTCATATTGTTTGCTTTAAAATAATGGTTTCTGATGGGAGCAAAAAATCTGCATTCCATCAATAAGTGTTTAACTGTCAGGGGTGTTTGACATGTTTCACATTGTGGTTGTTGTTCTTGTTTGAGTATATAAGAGTGTGTTAGTTTTGTATAACCAATGCATAATCGGGACATAATGACTTGTTCCTTTCTAGACTTCCTTAAAGTTGGTCTGCAGCCTCCCAAAGTCGGTTTGATTAGGAAGAGTTTATTGTGGATACAGTTATTCCAGTGTTGCTGCCATTTTGTATGAAGGAATCTATTAATTTTAGGTTTCAAGTCAGTATATGGTATATGGAACTTGTCAGGGATTAAATCTAGAGCCGATTTAGCTGCAGAGTCAGCTCTTTCATTCCCCCTCACTCCTATATAAGTGTCAAATGCAACTGGCAGTCAAGTATGAAAAAAGAACAGGAAATAGTCTTAGTCAAGCACGAGTTGACAGCCAACACACACACACACACACACACACACACATATATATATATATATATATATATATATATAGGTATATGTAAAAACAAAATTTCTTTTGCGATGAAACAAAGAAAATACAGTGCTCAATCACAGTTTGTAAGAGCTAATATTTATTTATTTTACAATGTTTTCATAGATCAATGTTCATTATCAACGACCGCGGTTTCATGCTAAAAGCAATCATCAGGTTGAGGAACAAGATCCAATGGTGTTTGTTGTGGTTCTTTACTCAAAGTCACATTTAGGATTAAATATATATATATATATATATATATATAGTGAGCCAAAATTTATTAGACAAATGTTGTCGTTGTGAAGTCCACGTATGCTTCTTTATGTATATCTGATAAGTCTAATTCTCAGTGTGAACATATCATATGTGTATAAATGTTATTTATATATACCTATAACATTTATTTTAGGGGATTTTGTGTGAAATATGGGCTGTGAAATGAATAAAAAAAGTCTAGATTAACTTGACAATGGAAGGTCAAACTTCCGAAATATAGAATGAAATAAAATGAAACTTAACACTTAAACACCAACCGAGTTTCTTATTCACTTCACACAAAATCTCAAAAAATATATATTATAGTGACATATAAATAACATATATACAACTATGATATATTCACTCTGAGAACTAGACTCACCATATATATATATAATATATATATATATATATATGTGTGTGTGTGTGTGTGTGTGTGTGTGTGTGTGAGTGTGTGTGTGTGTGTGTGTGTGTGTTGAATAGATTAAGATGTTAATGAAATGCCGACACGTGTTTCAACCGAGAAGATGTTCTTGTACGCATTGTATTCTATTCATTATTATTTTAAAGATAGCATAAAATAAAAGAATAATAGAAAATATATAAAAAAGTTTTTAAGTGTACAGAAAAAAGTCGTCATCAGAGGAAGATGTTTTATATTAGTTTAACTTATTTTATATTCAAAATAATAATGAATATAATTCAATGTGTACAAGAACATATTCTCGGCTGAAACACGTGGCGGCATTTCATTAAATATCTTTATCAATCAACATTTTCTCTTCTTTATTTATTCAATTTTTCAATAATTTTATATATATATATATATATATATATATATATATATATAATATATATATATATATTATACTAGCAAATATATGCACCCTCCGGGTGCAAGTATTTAAGTTTTAATGTAATGAAATATCGCATTAAATTAGAAAGGCTAATGAAACTAAATAAGAATGCAGATAAAAATATTTGAAACAGAGGGGATATAATCGAAAAATAGAACAACTGAAATTTAGTCTTCCATCACTCTCGTCTTTCATTGTTATTTTTTCTGATTTAACTATTTAGTTAAAATAGGAAGTAAAGAATAACATTACAGTTATCTTTTCTTGTTAATGGATTTCATTTAAGATTTATTGAAGAGATTTTTGCTTATATTCATTAAAATAAAACCAAACAATTAGAAACCAATAATACTAAGCATATATTTATTAAAATTACATTTTTAATATCAATATGCAAATTAGCCATCCCGTTCACACTGTAAACCGCTATTTTGTTGTATATATAAATACAGTTGCATGTTATTAGAATGTAGATATGGTCAACATATAAATAATGAAAAACAATTTTATTAATAATTGAGGTTAAAATAAGGATAAATTCATGGTGAATGTGGCGTCAACTACTAAGGGAATTGTGACTTGAGAAGTGATTTAGTTTCGGTTACAGTCAGAAAAACACACAATCTCCATTATATAAGATATAGATATATAAATATATATATATATATATATATATATATATATATATATACCTGCACAAGAATTCTGCGTGCGGTCTTTAAAAAATTGTGGAAACAGCACCCCACAAGAAAACAGCTGAACGGCCACCTGCCCACTATCTCACAAACCATCCGAGTGAGACGGACAAGGCATGCTGGACACTGCTAGAGAAGCTAGGACGAGCTCATAAGCGACGTTCCCTGTGGAAGCCAAGACATGGACATGCTAATGTGGGCCGCTCACTAATGATCTACATTGACCAACTATGCGAGGATGCTGGTTGCATCCCTGGGACAATGAATGATAGGGAAGGTTGGTGAGAGATTGTCATGGATATCCGTGCTAATTGTGCGACATGATATATATATATATATATATATAGAGAGAGAGAGAGAGAAGACAGACAGACAGACAGACAGACAGAAAGAGAGACAGAACAGACAGACAGACAGAGACAGAAAGATGATATATATATATATATATATATATATATATATCGGCTATATATATATATATATATAGCCGGGTTAGCTCAGTCGGTAGAAACCACTTGTTTCCTAGTTCGATACCGGCCCTCGCCAACTCAGCGTATGAGAGAGAGAGAGAGAGAGAGAGAGGGAAAGAAACAGAAAGAGACAGAGAGAGAGAGAGAGAGAGAGAGAGAGAGAGAGAAAGAAAGTGGGTGAGAGAGAGAGAGAAAGAAAGAGAGAGAGAGCGAGAAAGTAAGTGAGAGAGAGCGAGAAAGTAGTGAAGAGAGCGAGAAAGAAAGAGAGAGAGAGAGAGAGAGAGAGAAAGAAAGGGGGTGAGAGAGAGAGAGAAACAAAGAAAGTGGGTGAGAGAGAAAGTGAGTGAGAGAGAGAGCGAGAAAGTAAGTACGTGAGAGAGAGAGAGCGAGAAAGTAAGTAAGTGAGAGAGAGAGCGAGAAAGAAAGACAGAGAGAGAGAGAGAGAGCGAGAAGAAAGACAGAGAGAGAGAGAGAAAGAAAGACAGACAGAGAGAGAGAGCGAGAAATAAAGACAGAGAGAGAAGAAAGAGAGAAAGAAAGAAAGACAGAGAGAGAGAGAGAGCGAGAAAGAAGACAGAGAGAGAGAGAGAGAGAGAGAGAGAGAGAGAGAGAGAGAAATTCATGCAGTTTTTTTTGTGTTATCATCCTCTCTACCTATGCGTTATTCGCGTTGTTTCTACCTCTCTCCTTACAAACCCGAGTGCATCTCTCTCGTCGGGTGTATCTTAGCTCTCCTAATTAGCCACTGTATGTGTCACTACAAATTAAAGCGCTATTAATCTCACTCGAACCGTACACTTTGCAGTGAGTTCAAAAGTCAGGGTACTGCAACGTTATCCCATTGGAACGCCACATTAGACTAAATACCTTTTGCCGGTTGAACGAGGCCTGGTTACTCGTAAGATAATGTTCAGCTCTGACTTTTAAGGCATGAGGAAATAAATGTGGGTCTTAACTGTGAATGGCTGTGTATGTGCACTTCTTAATACGGTCAGTATACGTAACATTTTCATTGGATTTAGTATTCCAACTTAGGGGGTATTATAGACAGGTGATTGAAACTGCCTAAGGCTTATGTAAGTTTATACCAGCACCTACGAAATGCAGAAATCAATAAAACGTCTTTACGCACTCACATTAAATAATAAATAAGTGCGACTTTATATATATATATATATATATATATATATATATATATATATATATGAATTGATATATATATATATATATATATATATATATGAATTCATGATATATATGAATGATTATATATATATATATATATATATATATATATATTATATATATATATATATACATGAATTGATTATATATATATTTATATATATATATATATATATCAATTCATATATATATCAATTCATATATATATATATATATATATATATATACATATGTATATATATATGAATTGATATATATGCATATATATATATGAATTGATTTATATATATATATATATATATATATATATATATACATATATATATACATGAATTGATAATATATATATATATATATATATATATATATATATATATATGAATGATATATAATGTATGTATATATACAAGGAGTGTAAAAAAAAGTATCGAAACTTTTTGTGCCTTTTGACACACCTTGTATTCTGAAAAAAATTAAGGTTCCATTAATTGTTTATTTCTATCTTGGTAAATACAGCTTCAATCCCGGTACTTTTATGACACACCTTGTATTTTGAAAAAATTAACGTTCCATTCCATGTTCATTTCTATCTTGGTAAATACAGCTTCAATCCCGATATCTTATGACATACCATATATATATATATATATATTATATATATATATATATATATGTGTTGTGTATGTGTGTGTGTGTGTAAACACTGAATATGTATATGCTAAAAGATGGGAAAAAATGTCGAAAATTGATATTTTGAAACCGAAACGCTATAACGTCGCTTCAAAAGTGTCATAGTTTCATGCTTTTTTCACAAACTATATATATATATATATATATATATATATATATATATTTCTCAGGATATGAAGACCCTTAGCCACCACATATATGATAAAAAAGGTTAAAGCTTGCTATAAGGGCAATAGGGTTTGGGCAATCATATAGGTGCTATGGCTTGACGTGACCAGCTGATTGATCAGAGAGGACCTCTCACAATGGAATATTGATAATATGATTTTGAATAGAAACAAGGACTTAAAAATGAAAGGAGTTGACGTGCCGTTAAATAAACAAACCAATCGAAACCTTCACAAATGAACCAAATTTCAGCATTAAATAACCCATGAAGAGTTTTAACATGACCAGCCGATTGATCGGAGGTGGGCCTCTCCGAGCGCCACATTACACGGGATTAATAACGTATGCTCTGTTTACTAGAGGAGCCACTTGCCGTGCCCTTTACCTCATCAAAACCAGAAACACACACGCCCAGATTAAGGTGAATTGTGATTAGAAACTGATTGCCTTGATCAATAGCCAAGTCAGCTGCTATCCTGCCTGTTTTGGATGTCCACGTGTTTCAATTATGATGAGAAAAGATCAGTTACTCTTGAGTGAGGCATATAAGTTAAGCAACGATGACCACGGCCACTCCTTAGATGGGTGACCGATTGTTGAATTAACATGATCTGAGCAATATGCCAACTTTGGCAAGTGTAAATTGTAACTCTACATTGCTCTGTATTTATGGCTGACACCAGCCAATCATATTACTGTGAGGGCGGGGTCGGTGGACCCAGGTGTATGCATATTCATTACTTCAATAAGATATAGTAAAAAATTGATTGTAATATTAAACATACGTTCAATTTAATAAGGTGTATACCTAACTTAAGGTCCCATCTATGGGTTAAATAGAAAAAAGTATTTATAAAAAAATTGTATTATCCATTAAGAATGAATTTATTTAAAAACTTTATCAGCATTAAATGACCCACTGAGGTTGATATGCCGTAAAACCAAACCAAACCATTAACCCTTTAACGCCTTACACTGAGCTCTTGGCTGAAAAATCACTGTAGATGTAAAATGTTGTAATTTGTTAAAAGTTGATTGGCCAAAGCAATAGAGAAATGGGAGATTCCCCAGTTGGAATTCAGGCTGTCCAGGTATATTTGGCACAAATGCCAGCTACAGTTTCTAAGGTAATCTGAACATTAGCTACATAAATGAGAGTAACCTCTTCTTGTAGGTTTTTAGCTTTCAAAATTTGGTGGGGTTCGCAAAAATGGATACTTTTTGTAATCTATTTTTGTCTGTAAAATGAGTTCTAGAGCTTCCCTACTACTAAAAATTGGTTTATAAAAGCATTTTTGCCCAAGGAATGCAAAAATGCTATAAAAAAATCTTAGGCAACCAGTATTAAATTATTGATGATTTCTGTTTTTTTTTATAGCAAGATCAATATCCTGATGTGGCACTGCATCTATGACAAAAAATTTTTTTCTATTATTATTTCACATATATTGAACGTTATTTGCACCAAAAAGATAGTTTTATTTATTTTAGAGGCAAGAATAGGTGACAAGAAATCACCATTTTTCGTTACCCCCCCCCCAAAAAAAAAATTTTTTTTTAGAGAGCAAAAATTGACATAACTCCGCCAATCTTTGGAATTGGAAGCTCAAATTTAATTACATATGGATCAGTAAGTTTTTCTTTTTCTTTACTATCTACTTTTTCTCATCTTAGAATTTGTTATATCTATTAATAATGGAGATTCGCTTCTGGTTTTTGTCTGTAACAAAAATTACGTCACTGCTTACGTCACATTACCCAAAATCGTCATAACATTCAAAATTTGAACATGCAACATTAGACAGTCCTCATTGGGTTTTTTTAAACAAGTTTTAATAAATACATCACTGGTATTATATATCTATATATAGTTTGTTTTATTTTAATACATACTTAAAGTTTACATTTCAAATTGTTTTATTTTTTAATCCTTTAATGAATTTGATGATTTTACTTACTTAGGGTACAAACTCGCTGACATTGAATTTTTTACTCCCACCACTCAGGCAATATGTTTCAAAAATCTATTTTTACATTGCCCGGATGGTGTTTTTTTAAATTTTTTACTAGTATTCATAAATATAACAATATCTCTATCTCTCATTCCCTCTCTCTGTCCCTGTATACATACATACATACATACATACATATAAAAACACACATGCACACACACACACACACACACACATATATATTATTATTTATTATTATTATTATTATTATTATTGGCATTTAGTCTCGGAAGACTATAATAAAGTTTTTGTGTCCCTGAAGTTACAGCGCCTCCTGTGACTGTGAAGTCCATATTTGAAAAGCACTCTCGACCACAGATGTCGCATTTGAAGGCAGTCCCTGAAGATGTTGATGTACCGGTGCTTTGTTGCCGCTGCTTTCTTCTGGACCACCTAGTTTCATGGTGTTGCACCAGGGTGACTATATATATATATATATATATATATATATATATATATATATATACATACATATATATATATATATATATATATATATATATATATACATACATATATATGTGTGTGTGTGTGTGTGTGTATATATAATATACAAGCACTTGATTTAAAATCACATTCGCGAGAAACTGACAGTCATTAAGCTACCCTAATATATATATGTATATTATTATTTATATTTTTTGCTTGAAGGCAGTTACAATGCGTATATGTATAAAATTCGATAATTAAGGAAAATAATCATGACAAGCGAACTCGGCAAATATTGCCCACTACGTAGAACATCGTACAGCAACCGTTTCAACATTATTAAGTGTCATCAGCTATATACTTACGATTTCCCTCCGACAGAAATCGAAACCGGGAGCTAAGCACACAGAGTCAGAGACCTTACCACTGGGCCACCGATACGCAGCGA
>CM042159.1:88793291-88798291 GCA_023376005.1 Doryteuthis pealeii | reverse complement strand
GCTAGGATGTGACACAAGGTTGCAAGCATGGAGTATCCAGCGAGGATCGAACTCACTATTCAGTAGTAATGGATCTGCATGAATTTTTCGCTAACCATAACACCACGATGTAGGTATTTACCAAACTCGTACGTCATGTGCAGGATGTGACACAAAGTCTCCAGCATGGGGCATCCAGCAAGGATCGTCGCTCTTCAGTAGTAATCGATCTGCAAGACTAGCTTGCTAACCATTACACCACGGGTTTATGGGTTCAACGGGTAACCCACTTCAAACCTCAAATCCTATGTTAGTCAAAATGTCCATCCTTCCTTTTTCTTTTTTTTTTTTTTTTCTTTTTTTTTTTTTTTGTTCTTGTCAAATTTGATTAAAATTTACCGTCGAAATTTGAATGATTGCTACAAATCTCTTGAAGCAATTTTATCATTTTCAACATTAGAGACATAAAAGTGGAGTTTTATTCAAATCACTGCCATTAAGAGCTTACCTTAAGTTATCATGTCTGGTCGACTGGAATTAAACATTCAATAATCAAATTTACAACACACAACAAAGATATTTTATGGAGTTCTGAAGACACCTTTCCTGGTAACCCCAGTCTCGATTAACAGCAAACAATTTCTTTCAACAAATATTTACTTATTTATTTTTACCTGTGATAAATTCTAACAGTCGTCAACACATAGAGAGATAGAAAGAAGGTTAGAATAACAGAGTTGCTTAAATTAGATACGCTAAGCTTGTCCTTCGTCTGACAGCCGGTGGTTTGGAGAGGGTGATAGACAGAAAGAAAGGCCGTTGTATTTTCGATTGGTTAATTCTAGGCTGCATCGAGGTATCTACCTTAATAGACCCTTCGTGGTCTAGTCTTTGCTCTCCTCTAGTTCTCAGTCAGTCCCCGACTATTCACCCGATATTTTATAATTACCGATAATCAACTTATTATTGTCTTATGTAGTTTTCTTTCTTACGATATATTTTAATTCCGTTGTTTATTTTCAAATTGCCACGCTGGAATTTTTAACCCAAGCAATCCGATATTCCTCTGCAAATGTTTGTAATTCTCCCGAAAAGGGCGACAGTAACAGAAAATAATAATTAACACAGCTTAACACCTGTATCCCAACTGCGTTTAATGGAATGAGAACAGGATGCCCCCGTGGATTGAATAAAAGGTTAGGTTCAAAATTCCGTAACGGCTCCCGATGACGACAAGAAGGTTCCCAATTCAAAAAGAAGGTACCTGAGTTCGAGAAGGCTCCCGAGTCCGACAAAAGTACCCGAAGAAGGCCGAGCGTTGTACAGATAACAATAGATATGGAGACAAGAGTCCGAATAATCCAAATACTACTACTAATAATAATATACTAATAACAATGGAGATTCGCTTCCGGTTTTTGTCTGTAACAAAAATTACGTCCCTGCTTACGTCACATTACCCTAAATCGTCATAACATAGAATAAATACAGTCAAAATTTGAACATGCAACATTAGACAGTCCTCATTGTTTTTAAAAACAAGTTTTAATAAATACATGACTGGTATTATATATCTATATATAGTTTGTTTTATTTTAATACATATTTAAAGTTTACATTTCAAATTGTTTTATTTTTTAATCCTTTAATGAATTTGATGATTTTACTTACTTAGGGTACAGACTCACTGACATTGAATTTTTTACTCCCACCCCTCAGGCAATATGTCTCAGAAATCTATTTTACATCGCCCGGAGGGTGTTGTTTTATTTTGTACTAGTAATGATAATTATCAAGCCTTGTCTAAAACAAATCAGAGAAATACCAACACTAACGAATATTCGTTTTTCTAATTCAATGATTATTTTGCTTAAACTGTTTTAAACTAATTCTGGAACTCTAGGGAGTATGGAGTACCCCTTCATTGCTACTTCTCCCAGGTCCACTTTAACCCGGAGTGTTAATAATTTTTAGGGTCCCATCTATGGGTTAAATGGAGAAAATAAGTTTTTAAAATATATGGCGAAAATTGAGGTAAAAAAAGATCAAACATTCTTCGGCATAAAATAACCCAATAAGGATTGACATGCCGTAAAATCCAACCAACCAAACCAAATAATGTTCTTGATGAGTTTAAATTTTAGAGATCCCCATAAATTATTAAATGTGACTGGGTGCCGAGAAGTCTCTTGGATAATGGATTTTTTTTTCTTTTTTAATTCATTGATTTTTTGGGGGGAATGTTTCAAAATAGACTGAAGAAATTATATGTTAAACAGGAGGATTACTATTCTCTTGCTGGTTGGGACAAGAACTTTTATATTATAAGCTAATCATTTGGGACATTTAATGAAAAGCAACATCTCTCTCTCTCTCTCTCTCTCTCTCTCTCTCTCTCTCTCTCTCTTCGGTTATTCTCATTTTCCGTTAAGCATACACGGCATGAATCCAATGGTAGCAAACTTTTCCTAGTGTAAATAAATATAAACTAATATATATATATATATATATATATATATATAATATATACATATATATATATATATGTGTGTGTGTGTGTGTGTGTGTGTGTGTGTGTGTGTAGTATATTAAGAAAAATGAGAAAACACAGGTTTAAATGGGTTAAGTGGTGAGTTTATTGGCCGACGCTGCAGTGTTTCGATCTATTAATTAGATCATCTTCAGGGCATTTGTTGGTATATGGAAGGTAATAAGAATTTTTTTTATCACAGAATAACGAGAAAAGGGAGTGGTAGTCCTTGTTATTCAGTCTGTTTAAAAAAAACTTTTTGAGGTTTGAAAAAAAAAGTGAGACGGTTTGAAATATGACGTCAAATATTCTTTTTTTACGGTGTGAGTATGGGACGGTGTGAGTGTGTGTATCGAAAGGAAACATCGTGCATTTTTTAGGTGTGTGGTCGCGTGTGCGTGTGTGTATAAATCTTTTGTGATAAACGACATCGGAAACAAACCTCAAGGTTGTGTGTGTGTTAAACCTGTGTTTTCTCATTTTTCTTAATATTCAACATACCGTCGGATTCACTTTCTTTCTTCACACACACACACACACACACACACACACACACATATATATATATATATATATATATATATTATATATATATATATATATATATATTTACCAACTCCTCCGCACAAGCAGGATACAACACAAGGTCAATTTCTTAAGCGGAGTTCAACAGGTTTGAATTCAGAGTTTTCCTTCTCCTAGACTGGTTACCTAGCCATGGTTAAAGAGCCCCGTCTGCCCTGCTATTTATCCATAGCTGGAGGGAGAGTAGGATTCATACCTTTCCCAAGGGTATATATATATGTGTGTGTGTGTGTGTGTGTGTGCGTGCGTGTAGTATCCAATTGACGCTTTAACTTTTCCGTTGCAGTGACATCAGTTAATAGTCCAAAGTGGTCAATATATTAAAAGACAGAGCTGTAATAATAAAAATAATAATTGAAGAGGTAAAATAAGAGGTTTCAATCATAATGATTTCATCAGGACCCTACCCCTACGTTTAAATAAGTCGATGTAATTCCTTACTTCGATATTTTCGGATAATAACGGTTGAACGCCACGTTATTTTTTCTCTCTCTCATGTATATATATATATATATATATATATATATATATATATATATATATATATATATAAGATTTTTTGGATGTTTGCGCTGATGAGACTTAATAAAGTTGAAACAGTCTGTACGATATTCTACACACCGAGTGATTCTTTGCGGGATTCACTTGTCATTATTATTATCTTCTATAATTATCGAATTTATGCGATATTCGCATTGTAGTTGCCTTCAAGCAAAAATATAAATATTATCGACAATGCTTCTAAAACAAACAAACATCCAAAAAATCTTATTTCCTTCGCCGAGGAGCATAAGGCCCCGGATGTGTCTGTTATTATCCACTCAGCGACTCACTTGCCTCATATGGCAGTAGTCCCCTCAGTATCAATGACAAGGTTAATTTCGCATGAGTTTCTCGGTGCTGTATCATGGCTGAAACAGTATAGTGTTTAACTATCCTGCTAGAGGTCACGGTTTCGATTCCTGTCGGAGGGGAGTCGTTAGTATATATCGCTGATGAGACTTAATAAAGTTGAAACAGTCTGTACGATATTCTACACACCGAGTGATTCTTTGCGGTATTCACTTGTCATTATTATTATCTTCTATAATTATCGAATTTATGCGATATTCGCATTGTAGTTGCCTTTAAGCAAAAATATAAATATATATATATATATATATATATATCTTATTATAGTGGAGATTGTGTGTTTTTCTGTCTGTAACCGAAACTATATCACTATTCAAGTCACAATTCCCTTAGCTATTTACGTCACATTCTCCATGATTTTATTTTTATTTAAACCTCAATCTCTAATAAAATTGTTTTACATTAATAATACTGTTAATCATATCTACAAATGAATAACATGCAATTGTATTTATATATACACTAAAATAGCAGTTTACAGTGTGAACAGGAAGGCTTATTTGCATATTGAAATTAAAAATTTGATTTTAATAAATATGGGCTTAGTATTATTGATTTTTAATCGTATGGTTTTATCTTAATGAATATGATCAAAAATCTCTTCAATAAATCTTAAAAGAAATCGATTAACAAGAAGAAATAATTCTGATTTTATTCTTTACTTCCTATTTTAACTAAGTTATTAAATTAGGAAAATTTAGTAAAATTTAGTAATGAAAGACGAGAGTGATAGAAGTGCAAGTTTCAGTTGTTCTATTTTTCGATTATACACCCCTCTGTTTCAAATCATTTTATCTGCATTCTTATTTAGTTTCATTAGCCTTTCTAATTTAATATATTCTATTACATTAAAACTTAAATACTTGCACCCGGAGGGTGCATATATTTGCTAGTATATATATATATATATATATATATATATATATATATATATATATTTATATATGGGGGATGTATTTATATATACATACATATCTGTTTATAATATATATAT
>CM042159.1:88773291-88785791 GCA_023376005.1 Doryteuthis pealeii | reverse complement strand
TAGTTAAACGTATATAATTGCGTATGAATTGATGTGATTCAACTAATGAATAAATATATGAAAAATAATAATTGTCACTTCTCTTATATGCTTTAATTACAATAAATATATCACTAATTCTTGGAGTGGCGAAAGAACCATCCGATTCTTTAGACTATTGTTCGATTATATATATATATATATATATATATATATATATATATATATATATAAAATCTCTTAGCATTTAAGATTCGTAGTCAATCTCTTCTTGGTGTTGTATAGAATTAGCTACCTCCCCTCTATACCATAAAATAATGGTTGCGTCTGTCTGATAAATAACTGTTGGACAGATGAGACGAGGATATAGTAAGTTAGTATGTATGTATGCACACACACACACACACACACACACACACACATATATATATATATATATATATATATATATATATATATATATATATATACCAAACTTGTATGTATACTAAACCCTTGTGGTAAGAAAAAAACCGACAAATATTTTGATTGTAAAAATATACTACCAAACATCACCTGGGGAAAAAAATATTTTGAAAAAGGGAAAAGACCAAGATAGTCGTACCAACCGAAAATAATCGGTTGATACTATAATACTTGGCCAAAAGAAAAAACAATTTATATGTATATATGTTTGAAAAAAATATATATTCATACAGAAACCGCTAAAGCTAATAAGTAAAGAGTGCTCAATACCTAAGAAGAGCAAATAATAAAGATAAACCTAATGAGTCAGATATACCTACTAAAAGTTTAGCTCTTGCTCTTCAGGGCTAAGATCTGACTAAAGAGACATGGATATATATATATATATATATATATATATATATATATATATGTGTGTGTGTGTGTGTGTGTGTGTGTGTGTGAGGGAATAAATATTCTACTACGTTGCCCTTGACTTGCGTCTTATTTACTATACATATCTCTTACTTCTCTTTGTGTATGAGTAATTGGGCAACCTTACTCACGACACAAAACTTGGTTTGGCTGAGAACATTTTAATACACTAAATAGTTATTTGTTGATGTTTGCTATGCTATACTTAATCTTACATAAGTCACTTTCATCAAGTGATCTAAATACTGAAATAGCGTGTTGTTGCCAAGCTTCGAGGATCCACTGGGTTCTGATGTTTTTTCACATTTGAACGTAAGTACCCCCACGTAGTTAACGTTGATTGATTGATTTTAACGGCAAGTCGAGATGTTAGGGAATTGCGTTTATTGTACACTTGCGTTTACATGTTGTGTATAGCGGTCAAGTTACACCGTAAAACCAGGCTAAATCGAACTTAACGGACATAAATTCCACCATCGGTTGTCATCCCACCGAAAGAAAAAAAAACAGGGAATTAAACGAATTTAATGAAATTTTCAGTATTTATATATTAAGGAATAAAATATTTAAATCACCAGTTATTCTATTTTTAAAAATTTACATTTTTTTCAGTTCAGTTATCTTTGTACCACGTATTTTTGAGTATCTGTGTTACGCCTCAAAGATATGTGATTCAAAGTTAACTGACATGAAAAATTTTAAAGGTTTTAATTAAAATAACTGGTGCATTATATCTTTTATTCATTAATATATTGTAGAATAACCAAGCTAAGAACCAATTACCGTCGAATTGGTAAGACACGGCAACAAGCAGTCGTAACTTAATACGGACCTGTCTTGTTGAAACTCTACTACAGAATGACAGGGGATTTATGAAACTCCACAACATCATAAAAACCAAGCAGCCAATCAGAACTCAAGGAATGGAATCACCCAAATACATGAATGGACTATTCTTGATTCCCATAAATACCAACTGTCTTGGACATTGCTTCAGTTGTGCTTAGCCAGTTGCTGTTGTTCACACTACAGTAGACTGACTGAACTCAATATATATCAATACTAAAAGATTCATTATATTCGGTTAATTCTCTGATTGTTGGGTTCCTGCTCGATCATTGAAGTTAAGGCAATGATGAGGCTGTTCACTACTTAACTGGGTAACTACATATATATTGTAAGTAAATTGGGACCCTTGTTTATTAGAGTGGCGTGATCCGGCTTTGAATAACCCGTAAAGGGTTGATATGCTGTAAAACATAAAAACCAATCATACTGTTTCTTTGTTTCTCTTTCACCCCCCCTCTCTCTCTCTCTCTCTCTCTCTCTCTCTCTCTCTATCAGTCGGTAGAGTGTTCGGCTAGGAATCACAAGGTTCTTAGTTCGATACCGGCCCTCGCCAACTCAGCGTATGAGTAGCACGGATCCGTGCGGTAAAGTAAGGAGCTGATGGTAGGTGTGGCGCTCCACCTCAGACGCAAAAACAATCTCCTTGGTCTAGCGCTATTGAAAAGGGGATAGACTCCCTCGCTGTTTGGCTGATACCGACATTAGGCCGCCCCGACGACTTTACTTTATATATATATATATATATATAATTAACGTCACATTCTCCATGATTTGATTTTAATTTAAACCTCAATTATTAATAAGATTGTTTTGGGTTAGCTCAGTCGGCTAGAAACCACAAGGTTCCTAGTTCGATACCGGTCCTCGCCAACTAAAAAAAATCGCCAACTAAAAACAATCTCCTTAGTCTAGCGCTATTGAAAAGGGGATAGACTCCCTCGCTGACTGGCTGATACTGACTTTAGGCCACCCCGTCGACTTTACTTACCTTATTAATACTATTGACCATATCTACATGATATTTACCGCGTACCCCACGCGTACGTGCCACCCACAAGTCGAGACTCATAGGTGGCGGGTGAAAAAAATGCGTTGATCCCTTCGGCATTCCACCTCAAGGGGGCGCCTCGGACACTGGGCAATAAACCTAACCCTGCCCCTTTAAATCAAGGGGGATATTGCTTGTAAGATCCAGGGCTGAGGCCACTGGACCCCCGGCGTTGGCCGGATATACTGTATTTACCGCGTACCCCACTTGTACGGGTCAGGCACAAAGTCCCTATTAACGTGGGACCACCCACAAGCCGAAGCTCATGGAGTGGCAGGTGAAAAATTGCGTCGATCCCGTCGGCATTCCCCCTCAAGGGGGGCGCCCCAGGCACTGGGCAATAAACCCAGCCCTGCTCCTTTAAATCAAGGGGGCAGGTGTTGCCTGGGGGGATGGCCCCCTGGGATCGACGCTATTAACTCGTAAAGATCCAGGGCCGAAGCCACTGGACCCCCGGCGTGGGCCGGATCTACATACTAATAAAATGTAATTGTATTTATATATACAACAAAATAGCGGTTTACAGTGTGAATAGGAAGGCTAATTTGCATATTGATATTAATATTTTGATGTGCTTTGTAATATTGATTTCTAATTGTTTGGTTTTATCTTAATAAATGTGAGCAAAAATCTCGGAGATAAATCTTAAAAGAAATCCATTAACAAGAAGAAATAACTGGAATCTTATTCTTTACTTCCTATTTTAACTAAATAGTTAAATTAGGAAAATTTAGCAATGAAAATGACGAAAGATCAAGTTTCAATTGTTCGATTTTTTATTATTATACTCCTCTATGTCTAAAATCTTTTTATCTGCATTCTTATTTAATTTCATTTTCCTTTCATATTTAGTTTCATTAGCCTTTCTAATTAGCGCAGTATATTAAATGTCTAGTGGCGGCAGCATGTTTCAAACAGGACAATCCTGAAGAGAACTGGACTCCCTGGCATGCACAAAATACTTGTTCAACGCAACCTGAGATGGGTTGGCCACTTAAACAACTTGGGAATGACAGACTACCAAAGCTGATTCTGTACTCTCAACTGAGAGAGGGTGAAAATCGGTAGACCAAAGATCAGGTTCGAAGACAACATCAAGAGAAACGTGGAGGATTTTAACATCCCCATAGGCAGTTAGAAAGACGCAACGAGAGACGGAATGAATTGGAGGAATATGATTCGTGTGGTGTCATCATCGGATATGATGGACAGCAAGTAATAATAATAATAATAATAATAATAATAATAATAATAATAATGATGATATGGACACTTCAAACAACGAATCGGAGAGGTTGCACATGGAAAAACCTGGGCGTGGTTGAGAAAAGGAAACCTTAAAAGAGAAACTGAATCCCTAATAATTGCTTCACAGAATAATGCCATAAGGACGAACTATATCAAAGCGAAAACAACCCAACAAAATAGTAAATGTAGACTTTGCGGTAATAGAGATGAGACCGTAAATCATGTACTATGCGAATGTAGCAAACTAGCACAACGGGAGTACAAAACTTGACACGACTGGGTTGGGTAGGAGATCCACTGGGAATTATGCAAAAAATTAAATTTTGACCATACAACAAAATGGTATATGCATAAACCAGAATTTTTTCTTGAGAACGAAACGCATAAAATTCTCTGGGACTTTGAAATAAAAACGGATCACCTTATCCCAGCAAGAAGACCAGACCTAGTGTTGATTAACAAAAAAGAAAGAACTTGTCAACTGGTGGATTTTGCAGTTCCAGCAAATCACAGGGTGAAGCTAAAGGAAAATGAAAAAATGGACAAATATCTGGACCTTGCCAGAGAACTGAAAAAGTTATGGAATATGAAAGTCAAAGTGATACCAATTGTAGTTGGTGCACTTGGAACGGTCCTAAAAGGATTGGAAAAGGGTTTGGAAAGTTTGGAAATCAGAGGAAGGATTGAAACGATTCAGAACACTGCACTGCTGCAATCTGCTAGAATAATTAGAAGAGTCCTGGAGACCTGAGGAGACTTGTTGTCACTCAGACTCCAGTGAAAGACCATCAGCTAATGCTGATGTAAAAAAAACTCAAAAGGAGTAAATAACAACAACAATAATGATAATATAGCCTTTCTAATTTAATATGATATTTGATTACATTAAAACTTAAATAATGGCACATATATTTTCTAGTGTATATCAGGGGTTTGTTTCTAACTTTTTGAATCCCGGGCAACGTCGGGTAGATCTGCAATTTAACAATATAATAAAGACGTATGTCATGTTGAAACGTAAATAAAAAATAGATGTGAGTTTTTTTTTGTCTCATTAAGAAATGGAATATTCAAATGGTTCATTGTAATTAGAACAAAAATAAATATACATTAACACACGTATTGGTAAGCACACACACACACACACACACACACACACACACACACACACACATACACACTGATACATACACACACAGTCATTCATATATTCTAGACATGCACACACATACACACACAGTGATACATGCAAACACAGGTTGATACATATAATGACACAACACACACACACACACACACACACACACTGGCACTTATACACATACTGATACACAATTAAACACGCACACATACACGTACACGTTTGTTTAGGCACACAAATGCTCACGATTACCCACACATAAATACTGGTACACCCACTGAAATACACACGCAGTATGAGACACACATATACTGATACGTATTCTGATACACGTGCAAGGACACTGATACACACACACACACACACATACACACACACACACACACATACACACACACACACACACACACACATACACACACATACACACACACACACACACAAGTAATCGGATTATTTGCCGGGTGACCGAAAGCAATGTTTTATTCACTTTTCCCGCGGCATTTAATGTTCCTTTTTAGTACATATACTAAATAAAAAATCGTATTTTTTGGCTTATTTATTTATTTATTAGCTTATTTATTTGGTTCTTTGTTTGCTTCTTTGTTTATTTGTGTTTTATCCAGTTTTCTACCCAAAATTCCCGTTGACTTGCACAACGTGATAATTCTTTTCATCTGCCTTTCCCGTGTCTCGCCGAAAATATCACTTAAGCCACAAAACAAAGAAGTAATTAAGCCGTTGGTATGGCCTAAAGTCGGTATCAGCCAGACAGCGATGGAATCTATCCCCTTTTCACAACCACTAGACCAAGGAGATTGTTTAGGCGTCTAACGTGGAGCGTCACACCTACCATCAGCTCCTTACTTTACCGCATAGATCCCTGTGCTACTCATACGCTGAGTTGACGAGGTTACAGTTTTCCTGGGAAGGATCTAAAAAACTACCTCAGTTCTGTCGATTAACTGGGCTATTGTAGTACTGGCATGTCGATTAGTGTCTTTCTTAACAGACAATGGTAGGCCATATGTACGGCAGCAGGATTCGACTCCCTGCCACACCTCTGGGAAAAGTCAAAAATGGTTGTCGGTGAATTTTTACGACTACACCAGTCCTAATGCTTGGCCTCCGAACTCCCCAGATCTTAACCCCATGGATTATTATGGCATACATAATAATCCATGGTGTTAAGACCTGGAAAGATCGGAGGCCAAATACTGGGACTGATGTAGTCGTAAAAAATTCGCCAACAACTATTTTTGACTTTTCCCAGAGGTGTGACAGGGGGCCGAATCCTGCTGCCATACATATGGCCTATCATTGGCTACTTTTGTTATCCAGCTGTCAGTGTCTGTGCACTTGTTTTTTCTGGCGCCCCCAACAAGGCCGGTTCCACGCAAAGTCTTTTTTACATAAGGATTTTAATGTTGCATCGTTACATCATCCAATGCGTGATTCAGTAATAATGGATCTGCGAGACTAACTTTTTTGTCCCCTCTTTACACAGGTGACACCGGGTAGCCGTTCTAGTTTTTCTATAACAAATATTTTTTGGTACAATAAAATTTTGAAACCTAAACATTTTTAGTGAACTTATGAATACAAGCGTATCTGAAGCTGGCTCATACTTCAAATTTTTACTCGAAACAAAAAGCAAAAAAATCAACTCAGAAAAGTCCTAAGTTGGGGCACTATTATATATATATATATATATATATATATATATTATATATATATATTTATGAACCACAAGGTTCCTGGTTCGATATATATATATATATATATTATATATATATATATATATATATATATGTAAAACGGTTGTTTTGAATGGCTTTTTGCGATAATTTTAGGGAGAATAAGTGCTTAATTGGAGTCGTACCTAATTTTGAAAATTAATTAATTAATAATGAATTAGGCGGGAATACCTATTAAATGTATGGCTAAACAAATCGAGAAAAATCATGAACCACAAGATTCCTGGTTCGATAGCGGCCCTCGCCAATTCAACGTATGAGTAGTGCAGGAATCTGTACCGTAAAGTGAGGAGCTAATGGTAGATGTGGCGCTCCACTTCAGATGCAAAAATAATCTCCTTGGTCTAGTGCTAGTGAAAAGGGGATAGACTCCAGCGCTATCTGGCTGATACCGACTTTAAGCTACCCCGACGACTTTACTTTTACTTTATATTATATAATATATATATATATACACACACATATATTTATATACATACATACATATATATATATATATATATATATATATATATATATATATATAATTAGATGAACCATAGTTATAAGACGAATAGATAATATTACTTTGTAATTATCTATTTTTTAATTATTTTGCTGTTGTATATTCAAAGTTTGATAATTAATAAATTAGATTGGCTTCGTCTACATCAAACAAAAAACGGTATACAAGGAGTATATAAACAAACTTTTGCCAACCTAATAATAATAATAATAATAATAATAATAATTACATATACTAGCAAAAATATGCACCCTCCGGGTGCAAGTATTTAAGTTTTAATGTAATAAAATATTGTATTAAATTAGAAAGGCTAATGAAACTAAATAAGAATACAGATAAAAAGATCTGAAACAGAGGGAGTATAATAAAAGATTTGAAACAGAGGGAGTATAATAAAGAATGGAACAACTGAAACTTACTCTTCCATCACTCTCGTCTTTCATTGTTATTTTTTCTAATTTAAGTATTTAGTTATAAGAGGAAGTAAAGAATAAAATGACAGTTATTTTTCCTTGTTAATGGATTTCATTTAAGATTCATTGAAGAGATTTTTGCTTATATTCATTAAAATAAAACCAAACAGTTAGAAATCAATAATACTAAGCACATATTTATTAAATTCGATTTTTTAATATTAATATGCAAATTAGCCTTCCCGCTCACACTGTAAACCGCTATTTTATATATAAATATAATTGCATTGTCAGTATGTAGACATAGTTAACAGTATTAATAATGTAAGACAATTTTATTAATAATTGAGGTTAAATAAAAATAAAATCATAGAGAATGTGATGTCAATAACTAAGAGAATTGTGACTTGAGTAGGAATATAGTTTCGGTTACAGACAGAAAAACACACAATCTCCATTATAATAAGATATATATATATATATATATTGTTAAATAATGAAGCCATTTTTTGTCTGCAAGTTTTGTCCTTTGTTTTTTCGTATTGCCGGATTATTTTTGTAATATCTGGCGAAAATTGGCTGATATATTTGCCAAATGTCATAGACCAAGTACTTTCCGCCCTGTCGTGGGCGATCTTCATGGTATTTTGAAACCGTGAAACAATGGGCTTTTCCATTTTCTATTTATATAGGTTGTCTTTATTATTGTTGTTGTTATTATTATTATTGTCATTATTATTATTGTTTGTATCATCATTTTTAATATTATTATAATTTTATAATTTGTTAAAGTAATTATAGGGATTTTAGAACATTGGTGATATTATCAAAGTTTATTTTGTTTAGTTTTGGATTTTTGTGTCTAATATGCAGGGATTCTAAGATTTTTAGTCGTTGTTTACATGTCCGTGTTATATATATATAATATATATATATATATATATATATATATAACACGGACATGTGTGTAGGATATATTTCGCTAGAGCTTTGAGCTCGGCATCATCAGACGTTTTAATGAATTATCAGGTTATTATACAAGTGTTTTATAGAAGGGGTAGTGTGGCGGTAGGAGGTGGATAAAGAGTAGGTCAAGTGGGTGGTAAGTGTTAGTGGGGAGAGGTTTTGATTGGTCAAGCAGGAATCATTGGAGAGGAAGAGAAGGAAATTAGAAGGGGAGAGAGATAGAGATAGTGAGAAGGGTGAAACTAAAGAGATATATTGTAAAAGAAACAGGTTAGGGGCGGAGGTGGGTGGCCTTCTTGGAGAGAAATTTGATCAAAGCAGCAGCAAAAGGGAGTAATAAAAGGGGAGTGGTTGGGGAGGGGAGGGTTAGGTCAGATTAGGTCACTTCCTCTCCAATGATTCCGGCTTGACCATTCAAAACCTCTCATCACCAACGCTTACCCACCCACTTGACCTCCTCTCCTATCCACCTCCTACAGCCACACTACCCCTTCTATAAAACACTTGTATAATAAACTGATAATTCATTAAAACGTCTGATGATGCCGAGCTCAAAGCTCTAGCGAAATATATCCTACACACTTTTGTCTGAGTTTTGTTCTTGTGTTCCTCACATTTCCACCACACACACACACACACACACACACATATATATATATATATATATATATATATGTATGTATATATATATACCTCCTCTCAAAACAACACTGATAATGACGTACTGTTTACATATTATGTTCTAATATCATTTTGATTCTGAGGATGGAGGAGTTTTGTTTTATGGCTCTGAGGGGAGAGGACGCTCGTTGCCTGCTGGGCATTTTGGTTTTCATTGTGTGGGGTTTTTATTGGGGGAATATTTGTAGGGTCGTTTTAGCTCCACCTAAGACGCCAAAACAATCATGTTAGTCTAACGCTAGTGAAAAGGAGATAAACTCCTTCAATGTCTGGCTCATACTGACGTTATTTCGTTTTGTTGGCGGGCCTTTGGGTTTACTATTTAACGACTGCTAAACATTCGAGGGGTCGGTGCATCTCAGTCGATAGTACAGCCGCATAGGTGTCGCAATATTACTTATTTGATACCTGTCCCTGTCACCACTACTCTCCCTCCAGATATGAGCAAGTAATAGGGAAGGATATAATGATATAATAATAGGGTATTTAATCTTAGGTAACCGGTCTAGCAGAAGAAAAACACTGAATTCAAATATGTTAAACATCGCCTTAGAAATTGACTTTGTGTCACATGCTGCTCGTGCAAATGGGGTGATATATATAGAAGTCGCGCACCATATAATTTTTTTTTTTTTTCAGATTTTGTTGGATATGGGTGAAAAATTAACAATACAAGAAAGAGTTAAATTGTTTTTTATGTTTGGAAGAGATGGGGCTACATACAGCTCTGTAGTTTCCAAGAAACTGGCTCAATTGCTGACCGGCGAGATGTGGTCGACGAAAGAGTGCAACTGATGAAGCAACATCAACTATGGTTTTGGCGAATGTTGCGAGCCCCGTAAATCAGTAAGGAAAATAAGCCAGGAGCTCAATTGCTTCATCAGTACATCGTTTCTTAACACACAAATTTCATCTGTACAAAGTGCATCTTGTGCAAGAATGGAGAGGGTGAACAATTTGAGCATCTATTATGATTATGATGAATAAAATTGATGTTCATATGTCTTTTTATACTTTTTATATGTATTTTCATACATGGTGCGTGACTTCTGGGACACCCTGTATATATATATATATATATATATATATATATATATGTTTGTGTGTGTGTATGTTAATAGTGGTGGAGACTTCTGAGCGACGAATGGGATAACAGAGCGCCATAGATTATTCGAAAAACACTTTTGAATTTAGAGTTTTTTCCTTCTTCTGTGTTGGTTGCCATATTAAGGCTAAATAATTCAGTCTACCCTACTATCTAACCATTGCTGACTAAAATATACCCACTAATACATGCACGTATACTTATACACACAAACATACAAATACACGCACAGATACACACGCATACCGATACATACACGGACACACATATAATGATATACACACATGTATACACATATACTGCTACACACAAACATACTGATACATATACACACACTGAAAATAATCACTCATACAGATACACTCACATGGGTAACCACACATACTGATACACACCTACTCTGATACACAAAAACATACTTATAAACGCACTGATATATATATATACATACATATATATTTAGCCCTGAAGAGCTTTATGCGAAACTAATAGTAGGTTCGTCTGACTCATTAGATTATTTATTACTTGGCTCTACTTAGGTATCGAGCACTTTTTACATATTAGCTTCTCCTAGCGGTTATATGAATATATATATATATCTTATATACATATATATACATATAAATTGTTTTTTCTTTTGGCCAAATACTGTACCAATAGATTATTTTTTGTTGGTACGAATATCTTGGTCCTTTCTTTTTTTTCAAAATTTTTTTTCTTCCTGGTTGATGTTCGGTAGTATATTTTTACAATCAAACTTTCTGCTGAGTTTTTTTCTCTCCGCAAGGATCTACCAACACGCTTGGTATATTACATATATATATATATATATATATATATATATATATATATATATATATATATATACGCTGATATAAAGAATGCACATACAAGAATACCTCACCGCCTTTAAAGCCCTTCTTCACCACCAGGCAACGGCACTCTTCCATGAAGCAAACTCAGTTGCCCTCAAACCCCATAAGAACCCACTCGACTCACAAAATCACCCATAAAGTCGCTCAAATAACAAACAAGTTCAACATTAACCACACAAAAAAAAACTCAACAAAAAAAACCTCTACCGGCTAATATCTGACAGCCCGTGGAAACCCATCGGCCGGGTCGAAATGGTCCTAAACCTGACTATTTCCCTATTTCGCAAAACTGAAATGGAAGCACTGAGTTTCTGTCTAAAATTCGCCACGGGAATACACCGAAACCCAGCTCCATCCTCAGGACACACTGATGAATAACCAAACATACAGATAAACACAGAACCATACTGAGACACACACTCATAGAGATTCATTCTAATCAGACTGTGTTAAACACTAGTGTAATGAATAATAAAGTGTGTACTTTTTCACAGCACTTCCCACCTCTCTTCTTAGTCTATTTAGGGCAATATGTCTATATGTGTACGCATTGTATAGATTCTATATATATGCATCTGTGTGCGAGTGTATTTATATAGGTCTTTGGGGGGGCATATGTAGATATTTAATATATATATATACATATTTTCAACAAAAATTAAGATCTCGATTTTATTGTTTTTCTAGTAGAGTTCAAGATTACAATGTAACCGAAGATAATGTGGCCAATTCGAAGATAATGTGGCCAATTCGAAGATAATGTGGCCAATTCGAAGAAAAGGCAAAGGCAAAGTCTGAATTTGTATTACTTGGTGTATTCGGACTATTGTCCTCATCTTTATTGTTACCTGTACAACGTTTCGACCGATGTGCCGTCGGGCCTTCTTCAGGTTCTTCAAGAACTCGGTAACCTCCTTGTCGTAATACGGAGCTATCACGGAATTAGACACATAGCGTAGTAGATACCCCTGTGAATTGAATAAAGGGTTGGGTTCAAAGTTCCATGATAGCTCCCGATTACGACAAGAATTTTCCCGAGTTCGAGTAGGTTTCC
>CM042159.1:88748291-88768291 GCA_023376005.1 Doryteuthis pealeii | reverse complement strand
GCTCCACGATTAGTTAGGATCATGGCTAAGTTGAATGGATATCATGTGTTTAATTTGAGTTTGTTTAACGGCGTATCAACCTCTGTGGGTCATTTAATGCCAGAAAAGGTTATTTTGGATTTCAGTCTTTAAAGTGGTTGTTCTATGGAGGTATTCAGTTATGTTCTGTATATCTTGTTGAAAAGGTTGCTTTTTCTTTAGAAAATTTAAAATGTCTTCTGGGTTTGTATTCCTAAAAAGGTCCCTCAGGTTTCTTGTTTGATAGTAATTAATGAGGATATATTTAAGGCTGTTACAATTTAGAAGTATATGTTTGGTTGTAAGTTGTACTTTGCATACTGGTTGGTTTGGTTTGTTTTGTTTTACGGCATATCAACCTCAGTGGGTTATTTAATGCCGATAAAGTTTTGAATAAATCAATTCTTAATGTATAATACAATTTTGTTTATTAACTCGTGTTTTTCTATTTAACCCATAGATGGGACTTTGCATACTGGGTACACTGTTGATTTTTTTAAGACTGTTGAATCTGTAATTACTACACAAAGTACTTTTGTACTCATTTCATGTTAAGCGGGAATGATGCTATTTGGATAGGATTTTGGTTAGCTCAGTCGGTAGAGCGTTCGGCTAGAAACCACAAGGTTCCTAGTTCGATACGGTCCTCGCCAACTCAGCGTATGAGTAGCACATAGATCTGTGCGGTAAAGTAAGGAGCTGATGGTAGGGGTGGCGCTCCACCTCAGACGCCAAAACAATCTCCTTGGTCTAGCGCTATTGAAAAGGGGATAGACTCCCTCGCTGACTGGCTGATACCGACTTTAGGCCGCCCCGACGACTTTAGTTTACTTTATATAATAATAAACTCTACAATATTATCAGTCTGTCATAAACAAAATATGGTGCAACCGAAAAAATAAATCCACGTTTTTTTGTTGTGTAAATGTTTGCTATTTTGTTTTGTTTTGTTTTTGTTATATGGCTATCAATGATAATCATCCCTGCGATAAAAATATATATATAAAAAAGAAAAGGCTAAATCATCTATACCTTCGGAAAATAATCAAATGGCCAAAAGAAAACATACTGTAAGATTCGCCTACGTTACATATACTAAATTCCTTAAGGTTAAATCCTACTTAACGGACATAAATTCCACAATCGTATGTCACCCCACCGAAAGAAAAAAATCCTAAAAATCAAGGAATTAACCAAATTTAATGAAATGTTCAGTGTTGATATATCAATGAATAAACAATATAAGGCATCAGTTATATTATTGAAAACTTGTACATTTTTCAGGTCAGTTAACTTTGAGGCGTAACACAGATTTACAAGCATACTTTACATTTTTTCAGGTCAATTAACTTTGCACCAAGTATGTTTGTGAATCTGTGTTATGCCTCAAAGATAGGTGGTTCAAATTTAACTGACCTGAGAAAATGTAAGAGTTTTCAAATAAAATAACTGGTGCATTATATTGTTTATTCATTAATATATCAACACTGAAAATAGAAAAAGTAGAGCTAATAATCTAATCTGAGATTCAGAATTATCCTGATGATCAGTTAGGAGAAACCTAGGTAGATATCCGCTGACTCATTAGGCTTATTTTCATATATATATATATATATATATATATATATATATATACCAAACTTGTTGGTAAACTCTTGTGGTAAGAAAAAATCCGGCAGATAGTTTGATTTTAAAGATATACTACCAAACATCACCTGGGGAAAAAAATTTGAAAAAAAAGAAAGGACCAAGATAGTCGTACCAACCGAAAATAATCGGTTGATACTATAATACTTGGCCAAAAGAAAAAACAATTTATATGTATATATATATATATATATATGAAAAATATATATACATATAAAAACCGCCAGGATATTATAAAGCTAAAAAGTGCCCAATACCTAAGTAGAGCAAATAATAAAGATAAACCTAATGAGTCAGATATACCTACTAAAAATGTCGCTTAGTGCTATTTCAGATCTTTGCCATGAAGAAGCGAAACTTTTAATAGGTATATCTGATTCATTAGGTTTATATATATATATATATATATACTCAAACTAATTCATACCTCATCTGACTTTTGTTTTTCGCGCCTCAATTCGTCGAAGTTTTCGATAGACAGTGAAATACATTCACACAAATGCAAAAATGATCATACATATCCATACACACACACACGCACACACGCGGATAAATACATTCATACACACATACACACACATACATATATATGTGTGTGTGAATGTTTGTGTATATCGTAGTGAGTATGTGTGCATATATGTGCATATGTGTGTATGCGTGTACATATGTATACATGTACGTGTGTGTAATTCCTGTAATTCTATCTTTTGTGCAATTTAAACTTTGTTACCCTTACAAAATTATTAGCGGTTTGAAGGCGTTTTTTTTTTCGAAACTCGGTCATATTCATTTAATTCATATATATTTGTCATATATATATATATATATATATATATATATATATATATATATATATATATATATATATATATATATATATATATATGTGTGTGTGTGTGTGTGTGTGTGTGTGTGTAAGGTATCCAAATGACTGGTAGTAAGGGATGATTCACCTGGGATCCTCAAAATCTCACTGTATCATACTGTATGCTCTGTAGTGTAAACATATATTCATACAAGGATTTTTATAAATCCCAAAGAGAGCTCAATGTATAATAATCAATAAATTAGATTAAATACAGAGCAATATCTAAATTTATTAAATAAGCAAAAAAACTTAACATACCGTCATTCCGTGATAAATTCTTTCTTTTTTTTTTAAATTTTAAAAGCCTTTTAAGCTTTGGGTCGAAATACATTTATTACGGAATGACGGTTTGTTAAGTTTTGTCTTTCTTTGAAAGTATACATATATATGTGTGTGTGTATATATATATACATATATATATATATGTATATAATAATATATTTTTGAAGGCGTAATAATGCACATTTATGTTTAAAAAACATATTTATTTCTTTTTTTTTTTTTTTTCCTTTTATGAGTCCTAAATATTTTCAGGCAATGCCATCATCAGAGGATTGAAAGATTTTTTTTATAATTTTCATCTGTATTTGATAAATTCAACTGTGTTGTTGATCCGTTGAATGTTTAATCGTAAATGCGAATTTTTTTTTTTAATATTTATATATATATTATATATAATATATATATATATATATATATATATATATATATATATGTATGTTTTACTATGTCAGAAAAAAGCATTGATCTCATCAAAAGACCGTTCTACAAATTCCCATAATATTTGTCTGAATATTTATTGAGGTTTTTCAATTTGTAATTTTTACATTTTTTTGACTGTTGTCCTCAACTTATTTAAAATTTGTACCCTGTCGTATTTAACGGACTTTGAACAATCTACCCCAAGGGATCAGTTCAAAGTTCCGTGAAGGCTCCCGGTTCCGTCATGAAGACTCCCGAGTTCAACCAGAAACAGCTGAAGAAGGACGTAGAGTACATCGGCTGAAGCGTTGTGTATATAACAATAAAGATGAGGTCGACAGTCCGAAAAATCTAAATAATACAAATTTCGTCATTGATATTTAATTGATTAAGTGAGATATTTAAAAACGTAATTATTCATGAGTTCGAACCTCACTGAGGGTAGAATATTTAAAAAAAAAATTATGTCCAAAATAAATAATAAAAGTAAATTTTGAACAAAACAGAGTGTAAAATAAAGGGTCCGGTTTGAAGTTTAGTAAAGGTTCCTGGTTTTAACAAGAAGGTTTATGAGTTCTACAAGAAACACCTGAAGAATGCCGGAGAGCACATCGGCCGAAACATTGTGTATTTTAAAATAAAGATGAGGACAACAGTAAAAAGAAAATATAAACATTATGAATAATGATATATCTGAAACAAAGAAAGCCTTCATGTTATCGCGAACATTTTGTTGATTCACGTTAGAATTAAAAAAAAAAAAAAAAAGAAAAAGATTATTCATGAGTTCATATCATGCTAAGGGCAGAATCATTTTTTTTCTTTTGGTTTGTTTCGCTTGTCTGTTTTTTTTTAATTTTTGTTTTGTTTTTTTAATTTTTTTTTTATAATTCTTTTTTATATACTTTTGTCCCAAAAGAAATATAAAAAAATCTTCTTTTTTTTTTTATTTTGCCCAAAAGTAATTAATAAAAGAAATTTAAAAAAATTATGAGTTACGTATTATAATCATTTTTTTTATCTAACTAGTCCCATCTTTCCTCTCTTTATTTTTTTTTTTTTTTTTTAAATCGCCAACAAAACAAACAGCCGAAACTGAAAATTGCTATATACTGCTAAGTCACTCTAAAAGCACCGGTTTCCGGTTTGATTACCAAAGTTAAGTCAAGTTAAAATTGGCAAATATTTAAATGGGTAACTTTTCCGAATGTTGTAAACAAATGGTGGCCTTGTAGACTAAGTAAGTAAATATTTAAAAAAATAAAGAAATTGAAAAACAAAAAACGCAAAGTTAAGCAACGTCCTACCAAGCCATTGCTTAACTGGGTGATCACTTAATAATTTGGTATGTAAACAGATTGTCGCCTTGTGCCAAGCCTAGTGAGTAAAGAGAACAAAAAAAAAAAAAAAAACTAAGGATAAACAGGTGCGACATTTTTTGTTGATATTGTTTGTTTTCTGTGTCTAAAATAATTTTTTTAAAATATTATTATTTTTTTTTTTTTGATCAGAAAGAAATACATTTTTTAAAAATAAGGAATGAATAAATATATTAATCTTTTTAGTAGCCTTGTGTCAGGCTTAGTGATTAAAGAGAACAGAAAATAAAATTTAGTATCAACAGGTGTGACGTTTTTTGTGGGTTTTTTTTTAGGCTAAAAGAAAATTTTTACTCTATTTTTTATTTTGTTCAAAAGAAATATATATAAATCAGGGATTAATAAATATATTAATCTTTTTTAGTAGCCTTGTGTCAGGCTTAGTGAGTAAAGGAACAAAAACAAAATTACGGATAAACAGGTGCGACGTTTTTTGTTTTTTGTCGAAAATGATTTTTTTATTCTATTTTTTTATAGAAATAAATAAAAGATTTTTTTTTAAATGAGGATTGAATAAATAAATCTTTTTACTAGCCTTATGCCAGACTTAGTGTGTAAAGATAACAAAAAAAATCAAGTATAAACAGGTGCGACATTTTATGTTGTTTTTTGGGTTTTTTTTTTTTGGGG
This sequence comes from Doryteuthis pealeii, assembly GCA_023376005.1. NCBI lineage: Eukaryota > Metazoa > Mollusca > Cephalopoda > Myopsida > Loliginidae > Doryteuthis > Doryteuthis pealeii. Next base: position 88,763,047 of record CM042159.1, on the reverse strand, counting down.
GGTAGGGCAAAAGAATTTGTTTTAATCTTTTTTTTTGTTAAAAAATAAATGAAATAATTCTTTTTTCAAAATGAGGGTTAAATAGATATACTAATTTTTTTAGTAGCCTTGTGCCAGGCTTAGTGAGTAAATAGAACATAAAACAAAACTAAAATATAAACAGGTGCCACGTTTTTTGTTGATTTTTTTTTTTTTTTGTCTAAAATATTTTTTATTCTTTTTCTTGGTTTTTTTTTTTTGTTCGAAATAATTTTTTCTATTTTTTTTTTTTTTTTTTGATCAGAAATAAATAAAATTTTTTTTTTTTAAATGCGGTTGAATAAATATATTAATCTTTTTTAGTAGCTTTATGCCAAGTTTAGAGAATTTTCTTTTCTTTTTTTTTTTTTTTTTTTTTTTTTTTGTCTAAAAGAATTTTTTATTCTTTTTTTTCTTTGATCAGAAGAAATAAATACAAGACTTTTTTCTTTTTAAAATGAGGATTGAATAAATATAATAAATCTTTTTTACTCACCTTCTGTATGTACAGCTGAAACATAGGTCCAATTGTATCTAAGGACGATATCTATCATCGCCTGAGCTTGGTACCGATCGGGTGGGACAACGCGTACAAAATATTTGTACAGACTTTTGTCACTAAGGTCCGAACTGGTAGCCGAGTAACCGATCTGTGGAATGGTGAATATAGATAATAAGTTCTGTACTTGAATCGAACTACTGCTCGATCCGGGCCCAATAAGGCCAGCAATTGGTTTGTTGTGTTTGACTTGGCATTTACCCCCGGCAGCCGAGGCGTTACCTCCGTCTCCCTTTTGCATGTCCGCAATGGAGTCCTTTATAAAATCAATGCTGTTCTCCAGAGCGACCGGCGAGTACCAGCAAGAATCCCTGATGTCGCAACCGAGGGTGATATTGGGCAGTAAACTGTCATCCGAGTTGATTTCGTCGAGGGCCAAAAGAAGAGTTCAATGCGGTGCATCCCATACTGCTCCCAGATGGGGCCACAGGTTCTCGTGTAGGCCGATTTCTGGGAGGGCGGGTAGTGGACTGGGAAAAGGGCTCCCAGAATGACGTCCCCTTCGATCCGGGCGTCCAGTCTGTTGTTACCATTTCGCTGTAGGCTAGGGTTCAGCAGGGCAAAAAGTACTAGGGAGCACGAGAGAACCCACAAAATGCTGTTCAACCTCATTATAAAGCCATTGTTAACGGGAGATGATGACAGACAGACAGACAAACAGACAGACAGAAAGGAGAAAGAGGCCAACAGAGAAAGGAGAGAGGGTGCGACTGATCGGACCACTGGAGGAGCCAGATTGTGCTTGTGAGAGTGAGAGAGACCGAAAGACTGATGTAGAGAGAGAGAGAAAGAGAGAGAGGGAGAGATTATTGAGGGTGGTTATTTTAAAAAAGATGTATTATACTATGAGAGGGTCAGGACTGTTAGGAAAGAAAGAAAAAGATGGAGTTTGTAATTAGTAAGCTTGGCTTATGGTGTGGCACACGGCCAGAAGTACGGGACACCCAGTGAGAATCAATCTCACTAGTAATAGTCTGCTAGGCTTTGCTTGCTGCCCATGGCACCGTGTGAGGCGCCCAGAAAATAATTTGAGATGGAGAAGAGACAAAATGAGAAGATAATTGTCGAAGGAAAAAGAAAAGAAAAATGAGAAAAAGAAAGAAGAAATAAAAACAAATATGGCTTTAAAAAGAAGGAAAAAAGAAAGAAAAATTTTAAAAAATTAAAATGGGAGAAGGAAATTAAAAAGCAAAAAAAGTGACGGGAATGGAAGAAAAAAAAAGAAAGAAAGAAGGAAAAATGAAAGAAATAAAGCCAAACGGAAAAAGAAAGAAAAAACGGAAGAAGGAAAGAAAAATCAAAAGAAGAAGAGAAGTGAATGAAGAAGAAAAAAGAAAGGTAGGAAGGAAGAATACAGTTAACAAAAGGAAGGAATTAAAGAGGGAACTGGTCAGAGGTTGCCAAAATAAAGACAAACGTACAAGAAAGAAAGAAAGAAAGAAGAAAGAAAGAAAGAAGAAAGAAAGAAAGAAAGAAAGAGACTGAGTGAATAAAGGAAGGAAAGAAGGAAAGTGGGAACGGAGGGATAGAGAAGAAGAAAAAGAGGAAGATGCAAAAAATGAATATAGCCGACGAAAGAAAGAAAGAAAGAAAGAAAGAAAGAAGGAAAGAAAGAATAAAAGTAATTAAATGAAGGAAACAAGCAAGGAAGGAAAGTGGTAACGAAGGGATAGAGTTGAAAAAGCAACAAAAAAAAAAAATATAGACGAAGAAGAAAGAACGAAAGAGAAAGAAAGAAAAAATGAACGAGAAAAGAAAGAAAGAAGGAAGGAAGAAGAAAAGAAGAATGAAGGAAGGAAGGAAACTGGGAAGAAGAGAAGACAACAAAAAGAAGTTAAAAAAAACAAATAAAAAGAAAAAAGATGTGTGTGACATGCAATATCTATAACAAAAAATTAAGCAAATATTAGATAAATAAACAGACTGTCCTTTTTTCGCCTCTTGCTTCCTCTTTCTTCTCTCTCTCTCTCTCTAATCTCTCTTTCTAATCTCACTCTTTAGTCCCTCTCTCTGTCTCTCTTTTTTTTTTTTTTTTTACTCCTCTCTCTCAAACAGGGACTGGATAGAATGTTTTCCTTCTTTCTTGTGAGTTAAATATTTTAAACAATTCGTTCGATGTTACAATAAAATATCTCTGAGTCGTCCAACCTTTCGTCTCTCTGTTTTGGTTTCTACGAATATTTTTGAAAATCGCCAACAAAACAAGCAGTCCAAAATGGAAATTGGTAAATACTGCCAAGTCACTCTAAAAGCACCGGTTTCCGGTTTTATTACCAAAGTTAAGCCACGCCAAACCCGGTAAATATTTAGATGGGTGACTCTTTCTGAATGTTGTAAACAAACGGTGACCTTGTAGGCTTAATAAATAAATATTTAAAAAAAACGTAAATTAATGCTGTATTCACCGGATTTATCGTCTTTTTAGCAAAGTTAAGCAACGTCCTACCTGGCCATTGCTTAGCTGGGTGACCAATTGGTATTATGGTATGTAAACAGATTGTAGCCTTGTGCCAGGCTTAGTGAGTAAAGAGGTGGGAAAACAAAACTGAGGATAAACAGGTGCGATTTAATATAGATAATCAATTTTGATATGTATATTATTTGTTATATATATAATATATATATATATGTTTTTATCTGTTGAAATTGTCTATTTTTTTCCTCCAATAAACGACCGACTTAAATGATAGATATGCATACTATTGTATCTGCTTTCACTTTCATTATTGTGTGTATCAAGATCGGCGTTTTGTCGCCTCATTTTTTTTATTTTCAATTTAAAAAAAATTCTAAAAAAAAAAAAAAGATTAAAACGTTTCAAGAACTTATCAATATAATTTCTATTTAGAACTATTTTTTTTTTTAAGTATATTTTTTAAAACCGTACACGGGAATCGTCTGACAAAAATAAACAAGATCTCACCAAGAAAAAAACAAGCAAGGAATATACAAAGTTATATCCAAATAGATAGAAAGAAAAAATTTTTAAAATAAATAAAATAAATAAATGAACGTAGAGATGTCGAACGAATTCCAGATATTATTTCAAGCGATCGTTACAGTTTCTGTAAGTTAACATATATATGTATATATATATATATATATATATATATATATGTATGTGTGTGTGTATATATCCAAACCGTTTTTGTTTTGTATTTTTTAACGATAATATAATATATATATCTTTTTTTTAAATTTTTTTTTTTACTGATACTCCTTGGTATTTATAATCCAATTTTTAAACGTTGGTTTTTTTTTTTTTTTGTATTTAAAAAAAGAACTTCAAGACATCTTCCCATTTGGTTCCGTTAGTATTTACCATAATTCCGGTACATCCACGCGTATGGTGAGTTTGAATTAATAGTTGCTGTGCAAGCAACTACATGCATCGGGGTGTCTGTGTATGACTGTATATATATACATATATACACTTATATATACACTTATATATATATATATCCGTGAGATATAGCGTGAATGTGTTTGTGTTGAGGTAGATGGTCTATACGGTTAGTGATGTTAGTATCCCGTTGTCTAGTTGGGGAGAGAAGATTGATCAGAGTATTTAAAAAGGAGGGAGGTAGATTCGTAGATAGGTAAAATAAGTTAGTTAGTAGGTAGACGGGCCGGCAGGTTCTTGGGTAGATCAGCAGGTAGGTGGGTGGGGAAGCAGGTGGACAGATTGCACGAGATAGATAGATAGATAGATAGATAGAAAAAGAGAGAAAGAAAAGAAGAGGGAGAGAGATTGGAGATAGACAGAGGGGAAGAAAGTGGAAGTGGGGAGGTAGAGACTAGAAGATCAATGAGTATTTAGAGAGGAAAGTTAAAGAGAGAGAGAGAGAGAGAGCGGAGAGAGAGAGAGAGAGAGAGGTGATAATAGGGGGAAACACTTTGTTCCGAAAATAGGTAGATAGATAGACAGATAGATATGAAAGTGAGAAGATAGATAGATAGATAGATAGATAGATAGATATGAACAGAATGAGATAGATAGATAGATAGATAGATAGATAGATAGATAGATTCGAATAGACTGCTATAGTTGATTATAAATAGTATAGACTGTGATAGAATAGATAGATAGATAGATAGATAGATAGATAGATAGATAGGTATTTTTTTTATCTAATACAACAATTTAAGATGTGTGCATATATATATATGTATTTATAAAAAAAATGTTGTTTAGTATTTGATGTGTGTATATATTACATACAGATATAAATGTAAATATGAATATATATATAATATTTGTTTGTGTGTGTGTGTGTGTGTGTGTGTGTGTGTGTGTGGTGTGTTAAAATCGGAATTTTTTTTGTTCTTTTTAAGGGCGGGGTCCTTGTCTGAGTCGAACTCGGACAGAAAGAGAGGAAGAAAAAACGAAAGCCAAGTTCATTTTAAGAAAGAAAGAAAGAAAGAAAGAAAAAAGACCCGCGGATTTTCTTTTCTTTTTTTGTTGTTTGTTGTTTTTTTTACTCCTGCTGCCCTTCAAAAGAGTCCCGTGTCAGTTTTTTCAAGGACCGTCTCCCCCATCAATCCGGACCCGGACTCACGGACCGACCTCCTCTCACCTTTACAAGCCTGTGACAATCGACTTCACTGTACCGAGGCATAAAAACGGAAAAGCAGCCCGTGATGTAGTAGTAGTAGTAGTAGTAGTAGTAGTAGTAGTAATAGTAAACTATTGTTTATTGTGATTAGTAGTAGTAGTAGTAGTATTAGTAGTTCCGTCGACATCGTCTTGGTTTTAATATAGTGTAGTAGCAGTACTAATAGCTTATGATTTCTGTAGCGGTAGTTAAAGTAGTTGCGTTTTATCGCACCAATATTTGCAGGTAGTAGTAGTAGTAGCAGCAGCAGCAGTACGGTAGTTAGCTGGATACGATTTGGCAGTGCAGTACCATGTGTTGTGTGTGTGTGTGCGCGTGTGTGTGTGTGCAAGTGCGTGTGTATATATGCATTGAGTCAGAGCACTCTCTCAGTTTGTAAAGGGAGTGTTGATAACTATGCTTTCCTATATATGAGCACCGAGTGTACACACAGACACACACACGCATACACACACACACACACACACCACACACACACACACATATATATATATATATATATATATATATATATATATAAAATATTAATTCTGATTTAGGTCGGATTATTAAAAAAGTTTTTTGGTGGTACCCAATGACGGTTTAACTACAGTCTATGAATTAACATTTTACGAATTGGGTTACAGTTTTAGGGGATTAAGATTGTTTTTAAATTACGTATTGCTTAAAAAAATAAGCAACAAAAACAAAACAAATTACTATACATTTAATGTTGAAAAATATTTTTTAAACTAAGTTTAATTGAAATTATCCATTGCAAATACTAACACAAACAACTGTCTCAATAATAGATTCAATAATTAATTTCAATGGTTAATTAAATGTATAGTAATTTGTTTTTTTTTGCTGTTTATTTTTTTTAAGCAATTCGCAAAACTGTTAATTCATAGACTGTAGTTACACTGTCATTGGATACCACCAAAAAACTTTCCTTTCCGACCTAAATCAGAAGTCACCCCATATATATATATATATATATAATATATATTATATATATATATATACATATATACATATATATATTATATATAATATATATATTATATATATATATTAATTCAAAGAGAAAAACAAACCGTCATCCCGTTATAATATTTATTTCGACCAGAAAAAAAAAAAAAAAAAAAAAATGAGTCGAGCCTCATCAGACGGGTTTTACAAATTCAGGGAATCTCAAAGAAAACACATCAGCAGAAATTAAATCTTATCATATGTTCACATAAGAAAAACAATATTTATGATAACAACAATAACAAATTTGAATTCTCGGGCATGTCAAAAAAAAAAAAGGGGGGTGGAGGAAAAAAGAAAAAAGGAAAAAAAAAGAAAAAAGAATTAACGTATATACCTTTGCGTCCTGCTCGTCATGTTTCTTAAACGAATTAATATAAAATGAATTATTTCTTTAATGAACTTGTGGTATGTAGACATTTCAAAACCTTTGAAAAATCTAATAATCATTAAAAGACTTTATCCTAAAAATTATTAACATTATACACACACACACACACACACACACACACACACATATATATATATATATATATATATATATATATATATATATATATATTCATTTATGCATGTTGAATTAAACAAAAGTCACATTTTCTGTTTAACAATTTTATTTGTGATTTTTTCAAGTTTTCTGGCCAACTTTTTAATATTTGGGTGGAATTCGTGGATTAGTCCACCAAAGTTTATGTCCCAAGTACTTTCGGCACTTCGAAGTGCCATCATCAGGGGTGATGTGTTCAAGTCTTTTTTTTTTAATTATATTAATGTGAAGGCTGAAAGTAAAGAATTGATGAGAAAGGTGTTATAGGCATTTTAAAATGTGTGTGCTGTATTGGAATTAATTTTCTTTCTTTGGTTTGTATTGTTTTATGTATAAAGCTTCTAGTATTTGGAGTTTTTTTTCTTTGTGCGGAATGTGTGTATTTTCTGTTAGAATATTTCGGTAATTAGAGTGGGGGCATGCATGTAAATTTTAGGTGTTATATATGATGTTAAACATATTATTCACATTATATATATATATATATATATATATATATATATATATATATATATTGTGTGTGTGTGTGTGTGTGTGTGTGTGTGTGTGTGTGTGTGTGTGAGAGAGAGAGAGAGATGGGAAATGAATCCGACAATATGAGGAAAAAATGAGTAAAGAAAAGAAATGTAGATGGAAAAAATGATTTTATCGATATCACTTTTAATCGATATCACTTACACATGTGTTTTCGGTCTGTTTATCAAAATGTATACGGATTTACGTTATTATTATTAAAATAATCAGATGGAGTTGAAAAATGATGATGATAATAACAATAGGAAAAATGCATAAAATGTTCCGTACACAGATTTTGCCGACCTTCATCAGAGTTGTATTTTTATTTTTTGAATTGAAAAAAAAATACTACTCTGATGAAGATCGGCAAAATCTTACACATGTGTTTCGGCAATGCTAAAATCAGCTATCATAGAGTTACGGCTGGCGTAAAAAACGATTCACTAAGATATAATAATAATAATAATAATAATAATAATAATAATAATAATAATAATGGGTTGGGAAGGTGATCCACTGGGAATTATGCAAAAAATTAAATTTTGACCACACAACAAAAATGGTATATGCATAAACCAGAATCTGTTCTTGAGAACGAAACGCATAAAATTCTCTAGGACTTTGAGATAAAAACGGATCACCTTATCCCAGCAAGAAGACCAGACTTGTGTTGATAAACAAAAAAGAAAGAACTTGTCAACTGGTGGATTTTGCTGTGCCAGCAGATCACAGTGTGAAGCTAAAGGAAAATGAAAAAATAGACAAATATCTGGACCTTGCCAGAGAACTAAAAAAGTTGTGGAATATGAAAGTGAAAGTGATACCAATTGTAGTTGGTGGACTTGGTCCCAAAAGGATTGGAAAAGTGTTTGGAAAGTTTGGAAATCAGAGGAAGGATTGAAACCATTCAGAACACTGCACTGCTGCAATCTGCCAGAATACTCAGAAGAGTCCTGGAGACCTGAGGAGACTTGCTGTCACTCAGACAGAGGAAAAAGAGGTACACAATGCTTACTGTATATAGACTAATACATTCTTAAGGAAGTAAAAAATAGACGGAAAAATATTGCAATTGCCTGGATCGATTACAGATGACATGGTCTCACATACCTGGATTTTAGAATGTCTAAAAGTGTACAAAATTTCCAACAACATCATAAACTTCGTTGAAAATCCATGGAAAACTGGTGAGTTTAATTAAAGCCGGAAGACTATCCCTGGCAGAAGTAAAAATCCAAATAGGCATCTTCCAAGGAGACTCGTTATATACTCTTATTATAGCAATGATGCCGCTCAATCATATACTTTAAAAAATGTACAGGGGGATACTAAAAGAAAAGATAACCACCTTATGTACATGGATGATGTGAAAAAAAATAATGATAATAATAATAAATAAACAGTGAAAATAATTATTGATTTATTCGCAGGTTTCGTCTTGAGAAAACGCAAAGAGAAAGAGGATTTACGACCCTTCTTCTTTCGTTTGAACTCATATTTTCATTCTTCTTCTTCTTCCTTCTTCTTCTTCTTCTTCTTCTTCTTATTATTATTATTATTATTATTATTATTATTATTATTATTATTATTATTGTTTTGAGTTTTCACATCAGTATTAGCTGATGGTCTTTCACTGGAGTCTGAGTGACAGCAAGTTCCTCAGGTCTCCAGGACTCTTCTGAGTATTCTGGTAGATTGCAGCAGTGCAGTGTTCTGAATGGTTTCAATCCTTCTCTGAATTCCAAACTTTCCAAACCCTTTTCTAATCCTTTTGGACTGTTCCAAGTGCACAACTACAATTGGTATAATTTCACTTTCATATCCATAAACTTTTTATCTTTATATTTGTCAATTTTTTCATTTTCCTTTAACTTCACCATGTGATCCGCTGGAACTGCAAAATCCACCAGTTGACAAGTTCTTTCTTTTTTGTTAATCAGCACTAGTCTGGTCTTTGCTGGATAAGGTGATCCGTTTTAATTTCAAAGTCCCAGAGAATTTTGTGCGTTTCGTTCTCAAGAACAGATTCTGGTTTATGCATATACCATTTTGTTGTGTGGTCAAAATTTAATTTCTTGCATAGATCACCTTCCCAACCCGGTCGTGTCTAGTTTTGTATTCTCGTTTGCTAGACTATTCGCAGAGTATATGGTTAACAATTCATCTCTATTACCGAAGTCTACATTTACTATTTTGTTGGGTCTTATCAATTTTCACTTTGATGTAGTTTGTCCTTATGGCATTATTTTGTGCAGCAATTATAAGTGATTCTGTTTCTCTTTTGAGGTTTCCCTTTCTTAACCATGTCCAAGTCTTTCCATGTGCAACCTCATCTATTTGTCGTTTGAAGCGTCCATATAATTGTTTTTCTTCCCATTTTATTATTATTATTATTATTATTATTATTATTATTATTATTATTATGTTTTCAAACTGTCGTGATTCACTTAACTCTGAGTGATAGCAAGTCACAAGTCTCCTTAGGCCTCCAGGACTCTTCTGAGTATTCTAACCGATCCCAACAATGCTGTAGTTTAGATGGTCTCGAATCTTCTTCTGATTTCCAGTTCACCCAAATTCTTTTCCAGAATTTGGGGATTGTTCCAAGGGCACCAATTACAATTGATACGACCTTCACTTTCATGTTCCACAGTTTTCTCAGTTTTCTGGCGCGGGTCCGAGTATTTGTCTATATTTTCACTTTCTTTCATTTTCACTTGGTGAACGGCCGAAACGGCAAAATCTACGAGATGACAAGTTCTCTTCTTCTTGTTGTCTGGTCTCCTGGCTGGGATTAGGTGACCCGTCTGTATCTCGAAGTCCCAGAGAATTCTATGCGTCTCATTCTCCAGGACAGGTTCAGGTTTGTGCATATACCATTTAGTTGTATGGTGAAAATTGAATTTCTTGCACAATTCCCAGTGGATTACCTTTCCAACAGAGTGGTGCCAAGTCGTGTACTCTCTTTGTGTTAGTTTGCTGCATTCGCTTCTTATATGATTGACCGTTTTGTCTCAATCTCAACACATTCTGCACTTGCTATTCTGTTGCGTCTTATCTATCTTTGCCTTTATATAGTTTGTTCTGTGACATTGACTTGTGCTGTGATTATAGATGATTCGGTTTCTCTCTTGGGGTTTCCTTTTCTTAGCCACATACATGTCTTCTGATGTGACATCTCTTGAGTTTGATGCTTGAAATACCCATGTAGTTGTTTTCTTCCCATTTCTGTTTTTTTTTTTTAGTTTTTGATGTATTTCTGTTTGTCAATGTGTTGCAATTGATTTTCCTGGCTGCTGCAATTAGTCTTTCCTTACTTTTATTAGAGTATTCGTTAAGTGCTCGGATTGTCGTATCTACACTCTCTTCAATACGATTTCTCTGAATTTTTTAAAATGAGGCTTGATAATTAGTATTATGTGTTGAGGAGAAGGCTCCCGAGTCCGACAAGAAATACCTGAGGAATGCTGGAGAGCACATCAGCCAAATCGTTGTACAGATAACGATAAAGATGAGAATAATCCGAAAAATCCAAACAATACTAATCATCAAGCTTCATCTCAAAAATTCAGAGAAATAATATCAAACGTTGTAATAATTAAATATTCATAAGTCGTGATTATATATATAATATATCAAACGTTGTAATAATCAAATATTCATAAGTCATGATTATATATATATTATATATATATATATATATATATATATATATATATATTTGTGTGTGTGTCTGTGTGTATATAATTAGGCAGCATTTCTTCTTTAAGGCATATATTATTGAACAATGGAGCCATTTTTTGTCTGCAAATTTGTCCTTTGTCCTTTCCAATTGTCATATTGTTCTAATGATATCTGGCGAAAATTGGCTGATATATTTGCCATAGGTAATTTTCCAAGTACGTTCCGCCCTATCGTGTGCCATCTTCAGGTTAGTTCATGAACCATACAACAATGGGTTGTTCCATTCCGCTAATTATAAAGGTTGCGTTTATTTCATTTTCTTCTAATTAATTGTTGTTGTTATTAGTGTTTATTATTATTGTTTTTATTATTGCTATTATTATCATTGTTTCCACTATTATTATTATTGTTAATATTATTATTATTGTATAAATTGTTAATGTAATTATAGGCATTTTAGAACATTAGTGCTATTATCGAAGTTTATTTTGTTTCGTTCAAGATTTTTATATCTAATATGCAGGGCTTCTAAAATCTTTAGTCTTTGATTACATATTTGTTTTTTCTAAAATGGTAGTGTTGTCGTTTAGTATTTTTTGGAATTGACTATTGGGACAAGAGTGTGTTTTAAATGTTGGACTATTGAGCTAGTGTCTGAAAGATGCATCGAAAGGACAAGGAACAAAATTTGCAGATAAAAAATGGCTACATTGTTCAATATATATATATATCACCCATAATATACAACATTTACAACCTTAAAATTAATATTATCCAACCCCACTCTCCAACTATCACGACCCGTCCGTATACAACATACACGGCCTACGCATCAGATAGAAAGAAAACATGCACACACACAGATACATGTATGGACACGAGCGCTCGCACGTAAGCACTATTAAAATACCGCACACTAACAGATCAACGTATTATGTGTGTGACCAGTCACTACGCGTACGCAACCTTTATACTGCCCATAAACACTCTCATACATTCAATTCACCTTCACATACATACACACATCATTTTATCCAATCATACGCATCCCATGTTTATTGAATTTTTGAAATTTTTTTGAAATTTTTTCGATTTTCCTCACATTTGAAACATCTTCACCTGATGAATGCATCGCATGAAACCAACATGGTTGTGAATGTTCCTTTGTCACCCAATAAATAGATATGTAAAACCTATATATTTATCTTATTATATATATATATATATATATATATATATATATATATATTAAAGAAATGGATGCAATAGAAACCTACTCGAGTTTCCCCATTAGGACCTTCAGGGTTAAATCCACTGAATTAATCGAGTTACCGATTAATTGCAGCCGATTAAACGTGTGTTCATTGAATAAGATGTTATGTTACAGTAGGACGCTTGTTTATGTTTTTGAATTTCACCGGAAATTGTCTTTTCGTGAGTATTAAAATGTTACTGTAACGTAACATCTTATTCAATGAACACACGTGTAATCGGCTGCAATTAATCGGTAACTCGATTAATTCAGTGGATTTAACCCTGAAGATCCGAATGGTGAAACTCGAGTAGATTTCTATTGTATCAATTTCTTTAATAATTTGCTCTACTTTGTATTGATCACTTTGTATTTGTTTTATCGCGGACTTAACCCTTGGATTCTGTGCACCTCCAACAATCGTGCCCATATTTACCGGTAAGCCACCATATATATATATATATAATATATATATTATATATATATATATATATATATATATATATTAGATGAAAATAGTATGGACTAATGTGAATAACTAATGTGAATGAAACATGAGAATAAAATGTTATCTTTCTATTTACTTCTTGTGGCCTTTTAAAATGAAAATGAAATTCTCGCATTCTCTTCAACAGGAAGCAAGTCAGATGTGAATTGTTGCTGTTCATTTGTATCTGTTTGGTGATATCCGGACTGACAACGTGTAACTGAGATGTAACAATTTCATTTCCTTTATTTATTTTTTATTTTTGTATTTTAAGAGTTGTAAAGTTCTATTACCTGCATATTATCTGGAGATGATTGTAGCTAAAATGTAAAAAATATATGGTTGGGAGCTGATTGATTAAAATTACTATAACAATTAAAAGATTGCAAGTGAGTTGCTCCCGATGTAGTAAATTTGAATGGATTTACAAAATTTTCTTTCAGTGTTATAAAGTGATGCTTATAAAACTTTTAGATACTAAACTCAAACATTGTACTAATATACAAATAGTAAAACTGATATTGTTTCATATATTTTACTTTCATGTTGAATGTGACATAACAACCAAATTCTGAAGTCCAGACAATTCAATATCACTTACAATGGAACAAGATAATGAAAACCCAGTTCCTGTATAGGAGGGATGATGTTATTATTTCTCTGAATGTTTGAGATGAGGCTTGAATATTAGTATTATCTGCGTTATTCGGACTATTGTCCCCATCTTCATTGTTATTTGTACAACGTTTCGGCCGATATACCCTCCGGCCTTCTTCAGGTATTTCTTGTCGGACTCGGGAACCTTGTCGGACTCGGGAACCTTCTTTTCGAACTCGGAAACTTTCTTGTCGTATTCGGGAGCGTAACTCTTTATTCATTCCACGGGGGTATCCTGTTCTCATTCCGCTAACCATAGCTGGAGTAGGAGTTATGTTAATTAATTATTAAGAAGAAGGCCGGAGGGTATATCGGCCGAAACGTTGTACAAATAGCAATGAAGATGGGACCATAGTCCGAATAAAGCGGATGATGTTATTGTTGAGGGAAAAATAAAATTTAAGTTAAAAAAAAAAGTATTTGTTTAGTGGGGTCAAAAAATCAAGTCCAACGCAGACTAGTCTTTCCTTTCCTTTCTTCTCCATATCCTGTCTAGTCACAGATGACATCAACTTTTTGCTTGTAAAGTGATGATGCGCTGATGATAGGTGTGGCGCTCCATCTCAGATGCTAAAATAATCTCCTTAGTCTAGCGCTAGTGAAAAGAGGATAGACTCCCTCGCTGTCTGGCTGATACCGACATTAGGCCACCCAGTCGACTTTACATAAATCAGCTCTGTGCGGATTCTAGATATCAAGCAGCAGAAGAACAACCGGGTCAATGGCCAAAAGGGACGGTTGCCGAGAAGGAGTCATGGGAATCCTTGCTGACAGAGCAGCCTGATGATGATGATTATGATTATGATGATATTTACTTTAGAAGATAAAAATTTTTATAACTAATTGTTTGAACTGTCTTCATTTATTTACCATAACACACACACACACACACACACACACACACACATATATATATATATATATATATATATATATATATATATATATATATATATAATATATAAGATGTGTCTTAAAAGTATCGAGATTGAGCTGTATTTACCAAGAAAGAAATGAACAATAAATGGAGAGTGAATTTTTTTCAGAATACAAGGTGTGTCATAAAAGTGGCGAGTTTGAAGCTGTATTCCCCAAGATAGAAATGAACACTAAATGGAACGTCATTTTTTAGAATACAAGGTGCGTCAAAAAGTACCAAAAAATCTCGCTACTTTTTTGACACACCTTATATATATATATATAAGAGAGAGTGAGAGAGACTATCCTCTTTTGCTAGCACTTGACCAGGGTGATTTTTTGCTAAGGTGGTGCGCCACACCTATCTTCAGTTTTTTCTGCGATGCATCTACCTTCAGCTACTTCTGGACTACTCATACGCTCAGTTTGCGGGGACCGGTATCGAACTAAGAACCTTCCGATTCCCATACGGCTGCTATGCGTCTGAGTTG
>CM042159.1:88738291-88743291 GCA_023376005.1 Doryteuthis pealeii | reverse complement strand
AGATTTTTAAAATAGGGAAGCGAGTTACTTTAAAATCATCCTGTATATATATATATATATATATATATATATATATATATATATATATATATATATATACAATAGATACCTTCTTCTCCTCTGCATACGGAAGAGAAATCTTAGTGAAATTCAGACACTATTCCATTTTTTCAGTACACTGAAAAAAACAAAAAAAAACAAAAAAAAACAAGAAACTTTAATGGTAAATATTTTTTTAGTATTCGGTGAAGATAAGTCGTGTCATTTAGTGCTATACTAAGCTTAGTAAATGACTAATAATGTAAGTGAATATCCACACTAAAATTAAGTAAGGGTCCACTTTTGCATGACATGAATATTGTAAACTGGACCTAATTTTTTCACAGTTGAATTCCTTTTTTGAATATAAAAACACTGCCCAGAAAAATGAAGGCTTGTTGTTTTCTTTTTAATTTTTTATCTTTATTTCCAAGATCGCCTAAGATGCAATTAAAAAAATATGAATACAAATTATCTGGTGTCGCTTAATCGCAGATTTCTTATTTGTCCCATTTTATTTCACCCAATTTTTAAAATGACACCTTCCACATGGTCTTGCGTCGCTTAATACCCAACGTAAAATTAAAAATGAATTGAAAAAAGAAAAGTTACATGTTTGTTTTAGTCGTAATATTGAACTTGTGAATTACAGAAAATATTTTCGCAATTTTGATCGTATGTTGTCCAGGCCTCCTGTCCTAATATACGTTATGTTTTAGTGAGCCAGCGTCAGGGGAATTTCCAGCCCAATTTATTTTCCGATTCGTGTTTTTGTCATTTTTATTTTTTGTATTATTCATTACAAAGATAACAGTAGGATTTATATGTAATGAAATTGCAAATCATCGTTTCTGGCTTAAATAGCACCACTTGATTTTTGTTACGTTTAAATATGATAGAATATTATATTAAATTAGAAAGACAAACGAAACTAAATAAGAACGAATATAAAAAATTACACTTATTTTAATGCTATGTTAATTGATTTCTATATAAAATTATATATAGGATTGCTTTTAATAAGTTTTTAGAATAACATGATAGTATAAGAAATCAGTAATAGCAAATAATTATTTATTAAACCCAGTCTTGCTAAAATAATTATGCAAATTATTTACACATAATATGTCAATCTTTATTTTCTTAGAGATAATATAAGTTAAATAACTAAGGAAATCGTGACGTCAGCAGTAACGTAGTTTTGGTTACAGGCAGAATGTTACAGGATCTCCATTATAAGATTTATTTATTTTTTATGTTTATATTAATATTTGTTTATCTATTCCTTTTTAAGATTACTTTGATTTCCTTAACGATAATTAAATATATCTTTCCATATTTTGCCCTGTCGACTAGGGCCGAAGAATAACACATGTTGAGATTTTTTCAAAATATAAGGCGTGTGTTAGAAGCCCACTTCTACTTATAGACTCGGCAAGAACAATGTGATCTCTCTTGGCCAATCACTGGCAGTACTCTGCTGCTGATATAATACTTAAACCCAACAGTACTGGCCATAACTCCTTTGAACCTTCGTGGACGACGGACATAGGATTAAATCATTGGACCTTCAACAATACGCAGGATAGGACTTATTCGCAGGATAGGACTTATTCACTTACCAAAGGATTCCATAACTCAGGATTTACTTACTTTAAGTCTTCAACTGGCCATGGATGGCATTTAAAAACTTAACAACACCGACTGTGCTTCTGCAAAGGGGTAAAAACATGTTGACCAAGGGTGGCGACCTGTGATGCTTAAGGATGGAATCTTGGTGGCTAAGCAGTCCATGACATGCAACACTCTATTGTGTTCCTTATTTAGGTTTCATGGGAGGTCGGGAAGGCCTCCTCCAATCAATTGGTAGATCCTGTCAAGCCATAGCACATATAAGATTGTCCCGACCCTATTGACCCTTTGGCAACTCCGCAACCCCATTTTATCATATGTGCTAGAAGTCAGTGGCTGAGGGTCTACATATCCTGGGCATGACGTTAAACTTTATCTGATGGTGAGTTTCCAGTTCTGGAGGTTTGGGGTATGTGGAGCACCCTTCATCACCATTACTCCATGGTCCACTCTGACCTGGAGTGGTAGTACCTGTTAGAATCCCATCTATGGGTTGAATAGAAAAACATGAGTTTATAAACAAAATTGTATTATGTATTAAGAATTGATGATTTATTTCACAACTTTATCGGCATTAAATGACCCCACCGAGGTTGATATGCCGTAAAACAAACCAAATCAAACCTTTAATTCTGGAATTGTTTTCGGCTTAAGATTGTAAACCTGATCTTTCAATACACCCCACACAAAAAAAAGTCCGGTGGTGTTAGGCCGGGTGAACGTGATGGCCATTCAATTGGTCCTCTTCGTCTTATACATCTACCATCAAAAATTAAAAAAGGACTTACTTATGCCAAGTATTTTTAGATATTTTTCTTTTTTGTTTATTGTTTATTTTTTCTTATCAATAGTTTTTGTTTGTTTTTGTGTTTTGTTTTTGTTTTTGTTTGTTTTTGTTTTTCATAATAATCAAGTAAAACAAAATTTTTGATGAAAAAACTGGCATCTGAGATTTTTTTTTCTCCTTGTTCTTCATTCTGACAAATTGTGAAAATTTTTCTCAGAAATTGACATGACTGGGATGGGAAGGTGATCCACTGGGAATTATGCCAAAAAAAAATAATTTTGACCATGCAACAAAATGGTATATGCATAAACCAGAATCTGTTCTTGAGAACGAAACACATACAATTCTCTGGGATTTGAAATAAAAACAGATCACCTTATCCCAGCAAGAAGACCAGACCTAGTGATGATAAACAAAAAAGAAATAACTTGTCAACTGGTAGATTTTGCAATGCCAGCAGATCACAGGGTGAAGCTAAAGAAAATGATAAAATGGACAAATATCTGGACCTTGCCAGAGAACTGAAAAAGTTATGGAACATGAAAGTGAAGGTGATACCAATTGTAGTTGGTGCACTTGGAACGGTCCCAAAAGGATTGGAAAAGGGTTTGGAAATCAGAGGAAGGATTGAAACCATCCAGAACACTGCACTGCTGCAATCTGCCAGAATACTCAGAAGAGTCCTGGAGACCTGAGGAGAATTGCTGTCATTCAGACTCCAGTGAAAGACCATCAGCTAATGTTGATGTGAAAACTCAAAGGAGTAAATAATAATAATAATAATCTTATCATAATGGAGATTGTGGGTTTTTCTGTCTGTACCGAAACTATATTACTATAACAAGTCACAATTCCGTTTGTTATTTACATCATATTCTCCATGACTTTTTTTATTATTTAAACCTCAATTATTAATAAAATTGTTTTACATCATTAAGACTGTTCACTATATCTACATACTAATAACATGCAACTATATTTTTATATACAACAGAATAGCTGATTACAGTGTGAATGGGAAGGCTAATTTGCATATTGACCTCAAAAATTTGATTTTAATAAATATATGCCTTAGTATTATTGATTTGTAATTGTTTGGGTTTATCTATTATTGAATATGAGCAAACATCTTGGGGATATAATCTTAAAAAAAATCCATTAACAAGAAGAAATATCTGTAATTTTATTCTTTACTTCCTATTTTATATAAATAGTTAAATTAAGAAATTTACCAATGAAAGACGGGAGTAATGGAAAATGATGGAATAGTTAGTTTCAAAGTTGTTCTATTTTTTCAATCATACCCT
Organism: Doryteuthis pealeii; assembly: GCA_023376005.1. NCBI lineage: Eukaryota > Metazoa > Mollusca > Cephalopoda > Myopsida > Loliginidae > Doryteuthis > Doryteuthis pealeii. The sequence continues at coordinate 88,739,526 of CM042159.1, read as the reverse complement.
CTGTTTCAAATCATTTTATCTGCATTCTTTATCAGTTTCATTAGCCTTTCTAATTTAAATATAATATTTTATTATATTAAACTTAAATACTTGCACCCGGAGGGTGCATATATTTGCTAGAAAAATAATAAATAATAATATAATAATATAATAATAATAATAATAATAATAATAAACGATTGTAACACATTCTTCAGTCAGAATTATCCTGAAGAACTCTCAATAGCAATATTCCACCTTCGAAAGAGAGCATTTATCCTGGCCCTTAAAATTATTTTCGACGGTTTTTTGGGCCACTTCATCACAACAGATATCACTTTCTCGTCACTGGAATAATGCTTGCCTCTCAAACCCTCTTTCGTGGGACCGAAAAGAGGCAAACATTATTCAGTGTCGAGTAAGTGAAATATATAGTGAAGAAGTGGAATTATGATATATGTTCCTGTGTTGGTAATTATACCTGTTCTTAACATCATGGCATTACATTTTGACTCACCCTCGTACATATTCCTTTGTCGGTAATTATACCTGTTCTAAAGCATAATGGCATTACTTTTTGACTCACCCTTGTATCATTCTTTTCTCACAGAATCAGGAGACTAATAAGTGAAAAGAAATTCTTCGTTTTGGGAATTGGCATTCAAAACATTCAAATCTGTGGAGAATTTTATCAGAACGTCATTCTCATAGAACGCGCTATAACATTCGATCAAATTCAAAATAACACTATTTTATGCCATTATTTTTATGTTTGAAATTTATAATGTCCTGAAGTATTTTCGAAAGTAAAAAAAAAATTAATAATGTTTACACAATATTTACTGTGAGTTGTAAAAGAGCAAATCAATCACCATCCTTAAAGATATATAATTATATATATATATATATATAAATATATATATATATATATATAATAAGAACGCCTCTGACGACGAATAACACCGAAAAAGTGTTTTTCAGAACCAATGGTAGGACCGACTTTTAAATTGTATTATTAATTAATTATAAATATATATATATTTATATATAATATATATATATTTATATATATATATGTGTGTGTGTGTGTGTGTGTGTGTGGTGTGTGTGTGATTTATATAGATAGAAGGTGGCTTACCAGTGAATATGGACACGATCGTTGAGTGCACAAAATTCCAGGGGTTAAGTCAGCGATAAACAAATAAAAGTGCTCAATACAAAGTAGAGCAAATTTATTTTAAATTTTTTTTATATAC
>CM042159.1:88733410-88738191 GCA_023376005.1 Doryteuthis pealeii | reverse complement strand
AGAGAGATTGTATATTAATCTTTGTGATGAAACGAATCGAAACCAACCTCAATTGTTTGTTAAAAACCTGTGACTTTTCCTCATTTTTCTATATTCCACATAGCCGTACTGGATTAACTTTCTTTCTTCACATACACACACACCACCCCACGACAACATAATGAATATAAATATATAATTTATATATATATATTATATATTACCAACTCTCTCCGCACAAGCAGGATACAACACAAGGTCAATTTCTTAAGCGGAGTTCAACAGGTTTTGAATTCAGAGTTTCCTTCTCCTAGACTGTTACCTAGCCATGGTTAAAGGCCCCGTCTGCCCTGCATTTATCATAGCTGGAGGGAGAGTAGGATTCATACCTTTCCAAGGTATATATATATGTGTGTGTGTGTGTGTGTGTTCGTGCGTGTAGTATCCAATTGACGCTTTAAACTTTTCGTTGCAAGTGACATCAGTTAATAGTCCAAAGTGTCAATATATTAAAAGAGCAGGAGCTGTTAATAATAAAATAATATTGAAGATGTAACATACAAGAGGTTCAATCATAATGATTTCATCAGGACCTACCCCTACGTTTATAAGTCGATGTATTCCTTACTTCGATATTTTCGGATAATAAACGGTTGAAACGCCAAGTTATTTTCTCTCTCTCATTGTATATTATATATATATATACAATAATTATTAAAAAATATATATTAAATTAAATAATAGATTTTTGGATGTTTGCGCTGATGAGACTTAATAAGTTGAAACAGTCTGTACGAATTTCTACACACCGGATGATTCTTTGCGGGATTCACTTGTCATTTATTATTATCTTCTATAATTATCGAATTTATGCGATATTCGCATTGTAGTCTTCAAGCAAAATATAGCATATTAATCGACAATGCTTCTAAATAAACAAACATCCAAAAAATTTATTTCCTTCGCCGAGGAGCATAAGGCCCGGATGTGTCTGTTATTATCACTCAGCGACTCACTTGCCTCATATGGCAGTAGTCCCCTCAGTATCAATGAAAGGTTAATTTCGCATGAGTTTCTCGGTGCTGTATCATGGCTGAAACACAGTATAGTGTGTTTACTATCCTGGCTAGAGGTCACGGTTTTCGATTCCTGTCGGAGGGAGTCGTTAGTAATATCGCTGATGAGGACTTAATAAAAGTTGAAACAGTCTGTACGATATTCTACACACCGAGTGATTGTTGCGGTATTCACTTGTCATTATTATTATCTTCTATAATTATCGAATTTATGCGATTATTCGCATTGTAGTTGCCTTTAAGCAAAAATATAATATATATATATATATATATATATCTTATTATAGTGGAGATTGTGTGTTTTTCTTTTCCTGTAACCGGAAACCTATATCACTATTCAAGTCACAATTCCTTAGCTATTTATCTTCACATTACTCCTGATTTTATTTTTTATTTAAAACCTCAATCTCTAATAAAATTGTTTACATTAATAATACTGTTAATCATATCTACAAATGAATACATGCAATTTGTATTTTATATATACACTAAAATAGCAGTTTACAGTGTGAACAGGAAGGCTATTTGCCATATTGAAATTAAAAATTTGATTTTAGAAATAAATATGGGCTTAGTATTATTGATTTTTAATCGTATGGTTTTTATCTTAATGAATATGATCAAAAATCTCTTCAATAAATCTTAAAAGTAATCGATTAACAAGAAGAAATAATTCTGATTTTATTCTTTACTTCCTATTTTAACTAAGTTATTAAATTAGGAATTTAGTAAAATTTGTAATGAAAGACGAGAGTGATAGAAGTGCAATTCAGTTGTTCTATTTTTCGATTATAACACCCCTCTGTTTCAAAATTTTTATCTGCAATTCTTTTAAGTTTCATTAGCCTTTCTAATTTAATATTTCTATTACATTAAAACTTAAATTACTTGCACCGGAGGGTGCATATACTGCTATATACATATATATATATATATATATATATATATATATATATAGTAATATATATATTTATAATATGGGGATGTATTTATATATACCATACATATCTGTTTATATATATATATATATATATTTTTGGTATTTAGTGTGAGCTTAAATATGAAATATAAGAAACTCAGTTTTTTAAATGTTAAGTTTCGTTTATATTTCGTAAAATTTTCGGGCCGCTTACGCCTCTTCATCTATAGTTGGACCGATTATTAGTATCGTAATCGTAATACCAATTTATATTGCAATTCATCCTGGCCATTCGCCACTGTGTTTTTTACCAGCTTTTAAAATTTAATTTTGAATGCCCTGCAAATGAGTCCGCATTCGACCAGTCAAGAGTTTTGCTGGAGTGAGGAGTTGGTGTGGGCACGCCTGGGTGTCGGAGGTGTCGGTGGTGGCACGGACGTGATTTTCGGAGATGTATATAAAAAGAAATCATAGCAGTCACTGATACGTAGCCATCTACTGCCGTCGTGCATTCGGCTCAGCTCAATATTCATGGAAGTTAACCCTAGCACCACTGTTTGTCTATTCTATCTTACATCGCAAGTCTCAGCTTTGGAGAGAAAGAAGACGTATACTATGCTTCCACTATCATAAAAATAATAATAATAAAATGGAAATTTTATAAATAACTAGAAGTGGCTACCCAGCATCGCTTGGGTAAGAGGAGTGGTAAAAATATGGTAGTCTCACAGATCCTTTATTGGTTGAATTGCGAGTTGGACCTTCACAAGAGCCCCACTTAAGAATACCTAGGTAAAAAAAAGACTTTTGCGTTGATCCAGACACTGGAAAAGAAAAAATACAAAATGCAAAAATGCCAAAAAAAAATCCATGCTGTTATCATTTAAATTCTTTTCTATATCTCATGAATATAAATCAAATCTTCATTATTTTTGCTCAAAACCAAGATGTTGTGATAGTGAATGTATATACTATTATATATTCACTTTATATCATTAATTGTTTTAGTTTCTTAGTTTCCTCCAGACACTCAATACATACATACAAACTGCCCGTTTTATATATGTACTAGAAACGGCTACCAGGCGTCGCCTGGGTAGAGGAAGATTTTTTAAGTTAGTCCAGCGGATCCATTATTATGAATCGTAATGAACCTCGTGGGATGCCCCATTTAAATCCTTATGTAAAAAAACAGACCTTCGCAGTTTAATCCAGCTACTCGAAAAGAATGTTAATGTCTACTATCTAAAATATTAAATGAAAACATATATCCTATGCTGTTATCATTTAAATTTTACTTTAATTTAATTATAAATCAAATCTCTATATTTTTGCTCAAAAAAACCAAGCTCTGGTGATATTTAATGTGTAATATATATTTACTTTGACTGTAAATTGTGTTTTATTTTTGAAGTTTCCTCCGGATACAGACACATCACAACTGCCCTTTATATATGTATCGATAGATTAATAATTTTTTCAGTACTTTGCGGCCAGTTTGTCACAAGTCGGTGATTGTGCATTTTTGCGTTTGTTTGGTTCTCTTCATATGTCGTTATATGCTCTCCATGTAATACTCTATCTACATCGTTCTTCGTTCTAACCTAAAGTACGATGTTTAGTGTCCATTTTCTTTTTATCAGCAAGATGCGGAGTGGCTAAACGGACCAATTTTTGAATGGCAATCTCTGGAAGCAGTGTAACTGCAAGTCAAACAGTGTATGTGCTTGCTGGAGATTCTTGTTGTTTTCTTCCTTTTTTGGTCTTCTTCTTTTTATTTTCTGCGTGGCTTCTTTTCCTCTCTCTTTCACATTCCTTTTCGGTCAGTATGAAATAAGAATTTAGAATTTTACTTTTTGTTTTGGGGTTGTCTGTGTACTGTTTTGTTGATTTTGTGTAATCATCAAAGGGAAAAATGGTGGAAGAAGAAGAGAAAGAGATTGAATCAATGTCAAAAAAAAGAGAAAAAACGAAAAAAAAGGCGGAGGGTGGCAGATGTCTTTCACTGGTTTATTCAGAGAGTGAAATAGACAAATGCCAATTCCAACCATCCTTTTCTTTTTTTTGTTGTTGTCTTTTTTTATTTTTTTTGTGTATTATAAATTTATTTATCTAAATCATTACAGGGATGGATTAAAAGCATTTGCTTGTAACTTAATAAAGGAAATATGCTGGTAGCTAGAGTCAGGGACCTTTGCAAAAGTTCCGACATTCTTGTCTCCCTAAATATTTACAACGAGTATATGGTATATATATATATAATATTATATAATATAATATATATATATATATATATATATGTATATGGGTGATGCCTGTCAGGAGTGCCTGTCTATCATGGTGGCTGCATGATAATCTTCAATCTTACATAGGTTTCTCGAATTATGCAATACCTCACACAATACACAGCAAACACACACTACACACGCACACACATGCCACACACACACACAATACATATATATATATATATATATATATATATATATATATATATTATATATATATATATATATATATATATATATATATGTATATAATATACCAAACGTGTTGGTAGATCCTTGGCGGGAGAAAAAAAACAAAGCAGAAAGTTTGATTGTAAAAATATCTACCAAACATCAACCAGGAAGAAAAAAAATTTTTGAAAAAAAAGAAAGACCAAGATATTCGTACCAACAAAAAAATAATCTATTGGTATAGTATTTGGCCAAAAGAAAAAAACAATTTATATGTATATATATGTATATAGATATATATATATTCATATAACCGCTAGGAGAAGCTAATTTGTAAAAAGTGCTCGA
>CM042159.1:88718410-88730910 GCA_023376005.1 Doryteuthis pealeii | reverse complement strand
TTTATATGACATATTAAGGGCATGTCAACCTGGCTAGGGTATTTTATACATAGAGGTTAGGCAATTGCATTCATTGTACGTTCATATTTACATGTTCTTTAAAATTCTTTTTTTGTAAATGTTCAATCTAATACAAATGATTTTTAAATGGAACTATTTGAGCTATAGATAGGACCCTAACAGGTACTACCATTCCAGTTGGTTGGCTGGTGGGTCAACCCTTAGATTATTATATGCCGAAGACGTTTTTGTATTATTCATTCTTGTAGGATATTCCATTTTTAATCACTTTTATAACTCCTTTTTATCTATTTAACCCATACATGGGTCCCTAACACAGGGATCACAAAACTACAACCCTTGGGCCGGATTTGGGCCCCCGAAGTCATTTTATTTGGCCCGCTGACGGTACTTGAATGTGTTTGTTAAAACGCACGGAACGCGAGACGTTCTGATACCATTTAAATTTAAATATCATGTACTACCACTTCAGGTCAGGGTGGAACTGGGAGTAATGTCAATGAAGGAGTATTCCATCGTAGCTGTTCTAAGAACAACGGGTTTAGAAATTCAGCTACAGACGCAAATGGCTCTAAAAGTGTTAATATACTTCACAATAAATCTTTCTAAAATGTATCTGGCCTGAGGCCAGTTTTGTTTTTAAAAGGCTCCTCGTCTCTGTCCTCGTAAATCAATGGGGCGATCTCTACACAGTAAATTACCACCCTACCCATTTACCCCGAAAAAGTATCGACATTAAAATCAAATACAAGTTGTTACCTAAAACTTCGGGCAACTTAACTCCAAAAATTAATAGATAGATGATAGATAAATAATGAATAACAAAAAACAATAAAAACAAAAACAAAAAAAACAAAGGAGAGAATTTTTTTTATCTTGGGGAGAGATTTGAATAAATCATTGACATATCCCGAGAGACATGGAAACTATATATATATATATATATATATATATATATATATATATATATATATATATATATATATATATATAAGTAATTGGTAATTTGCTTGAAGCATTGTTAAGTATGTTATAATATATTAATAATTTGAAAAAAAAAAGAAAAGAAGAAAAAAAAGTATAACCACGCAAAAGAAACTTAAGCACGTTCATTTCTGATATTCGTCTCTGAAGATAAAGTTTCTTTGAAATCGATGAGACAAAAAATAACATCTTTTAGTTTTTATACGCATTGTAAATAGTTAAACGTATATAATTGCGTATGAATTGATGTGATTCAACTAATGAATAAATATATGAAAAATGATAATTGTCACTTCTCTTATATGCTTTAAAAACAATAAATATATCGCTAATTATTGGAGTGGCGAAAGAACCATCCGATTCTTTAGACTATTGTTCGATTATATATATATATATATATATATAATATATATATATATATATATTATATAAAAATCTCTTAGCATTTAAGATTCGTAGTCAATCTCTTCTTGGTGTTGTATAGAATTAGCTACCTCCCCTCTATACCATAAAATATATGGTTGCGTCTGTCTGATAAATAACTGTTGGACAGACGAGACGAGGAGATAGTAAGTTAGTATGTATGTATGCACACCACACACACACACACACACACATATATATATATATATATATATATATATATATATATATATATATATATATATCCAAACTTGTATGTATACTAAACCCTTGTGTGTGTGTGTGTGTGAGGGAATAAATATTCTACTACGGTTGCCCCTGACTTGCGTCTTATTTACTATACATATCTCTTACTTCTCTTTGTGTATGAGTAATTGGGCAACCTTACTCACGACACAAAACTTGGTTTGGCTGAGAACATTTTAATACACTAAATAGTTATTTGTTGATGTTTGCTATGCTATACTTAATCTTACATAAGTCACTTTCATGAAGTGATCTAAATACTGAAATAGCGTGTTGTTGCCAAGCTTCGAGGATCCACTGGGTACTGATGTTTTTTCACATTTGAACGTAAGTACCCCCACGTAGTTAACGTTGATTGATTGATTTTAACGGCAAGTCGAGATGTTAGGGAATTGCGTTTATTGTACACTTGCGTTTACATGTTGTGTATAGCGGTCAAGTTACACCGAAAAAAGCGGGTTAAATCGAACTTAACGGACATAAATTCCACCATCGGTTGTCATCTCGCCGAAAGAAAAAAAAAACAGGGAATTAAACGAATTTAATGAAATTTTCAGTATTTATATATTAAGGAATAAAATATTTAAATCACCAGTTATTCTCTTTTTAAAAATTTACATTTTTTTCAGTTCAGTTATCTTTGTACCACGTATTTTTGAGTATCTGTGTTACGCCTCAAAGATATGTGATTCAAAGTTAACTGACATGAAAAATGTTAAAGGTTTTAATTAAAATAACTGGTGCATTATATCTTTTATTCATTAATATATTGTAGAATAACCAAGCTAAGATCCAATTACCGTCGAATTGGTAAGACACGGCAACAAGCAGTCGTAACTTAATACGGACCTGTCTTGTTGAAACTCTACTACAGAATGACAGGGGATTTATGAAACTCCACAACATCATAAAAACCAAGCAGCCAATCAGAACTCAAGGAATGGAATCACCCAAATACATGAATGGACTATTCTTGATTCCCATAAATACCAACTGTCTTGGACATTGCTTCAGTTGTGCTTAGCCAGTTGCTGTTGTTCAAACCAACAGTAGACTGACTGAACTCAATATATATCAATACTAAAAGATTCATTATATTCGGTTAATTCTCTGATTGTTGGGTTCCTGCTCGATCATTGAAGTTAAGGCAACGATGAGGCTGTTCACTACTTAACTGGGTAACTACATATATATTGTAAGTAAATTGGGACCCTTGTTTATCAGAGTGGCGTGATCCGGCTTTGAATAACCCGTAAAGGGTTGATATGCTGTAAAACAGTCGGTAGAGTGTTCGGCTAGGAATCACAAGGTTCTTAGTTCGATACCGGCCCTCGCCAACTCAGCGTATGAGTAGCACGGATCCGTGCGGTAAAGTAAGGAGCTGATGGTAGGTGTGGCGCTCCACCTCAGACGCAAAAACAATCTCCTTGGTCTAGCGCTATTGAAAAGGGGATAGACTCCCTCGCTGTTTGGCTGATACCGACATTAGGCCGCCCCGACGACTTTACTTTATATATATATATATATAATTAACGTCACATTCTCCATGATTTGATTTTAATTTAAACCTCAATTATTAATAAGATTGTTTTGGGTTAGCTCAGTCGGCTAGAAACCACAAGGTTCCTAGTTCGATACCGGTCCTCGCCAACTAAAAACAATCGCCAACTAAAAACAATCTCCTTAGTCTAGCGCTATTGAAAAGGGGATAGACTCCCTCGCTGACTGGCTGATACTGACTTTAGGCCACCCTGTCGACTTTACTTACCTTATTAATACTATTAACCATGTCTACATGATATTTACCACGTACTCCACGCGTACGTGCCACTCACAAGTCGAGACTCATAGGTGGCGGGTGAAAAAAATGCGTTGATCCCTTCGGCATTCCACCTCAAGGGGGCGCCTCGGACACTGGGCAATAAACCTAACCCTGCCCCTTTAAATCAAGGGGGATATTGCTTGTAAGATCCAGGGCTGAGGCCACTGGACCCCCGGCGTTGGCCGGATATACTGTGTTTACCGCGTACCCCACTTGTACGGGTCAGGCACAAAGTCCCTATTAACGTGGGACCACCCACAAGCCGAAGCTCATGGAGTGGCAGGTGAAAAATTGCGTCGATCCCGTCGGCATTCCCCCTCAAGGGGGGCGCCTCAGGCACGGCAATAAACCCAGCCCTGCCCCTTTAAATCAAGGGGGCAGGTGTTGCCTGGGGGGATGGCCCCCTGGATCGACGCTATTAACTCGTAAAGATCCAGGCCGAAGCCACTGGACCCCCGGCGTGGGCCGGATCTACATACTAATAAAATGTAATTGTATTTATATATACAACAAAATAGCGGTTTACAGTGTGAATGGGAAGGCTAATTTGCATATTGATATTAATATTTTGATGTGCTTTGTAATATTGATTTCTAATTGTTTGGTTTTATCTTAATAAATGTGAGCAAAAATCTCGGAGATAAATCTTAAAAGAAATCCATTAACAAGAAGAAATAACTGGAATTTTATTCTTTACTTCCTATTTTAACTAGATAGTTAAATTAGGAAAATTTAGCAATGAAAATGACGAAAGATCAAGTTTCAATTGTTCGATTTTTTATTATTATACTCCTCTATGTCTAAAATCTTTTTATCTGTATTCTTATTTAATTTCATTTTCCTTTCATATTTAGTTTCATTGGCCTTTCTAATTAGCGCAGTATATTAAATGTCTAGTGGCGGCAGCATGTTTCAAACAGGACAATCCTGAGCGAACTGGACTCCCTGGCATGCACAAAATACTTGTTCAACGCAACTGAGATGGGCTGGCCACTTAAACAACTTGGGAATGACAGACTACCAAAGCTGATTCTGTACTCTCAACTGAGAGAGGGTGAAAATCGGTAGACCAAAGATCAGGTTCAAAGACAACATCAAGAGAAACGTGGAGGATTTTAACATCCCATAGGCAGTTAGAAAGACGCAACGAGAGACGGAATGAATTGGAGGAATATGATTCGTGTGGTGTCATCATCGGATATGATGGACAGCAAGTAATAATAATAATAATAATAATAATAATAATATAATAATAATGATATGGACACTTCAAACAACGAATCGGCGAGGTTGCACATGGAAAAACCTGGGCGTGGTTGAGAAAAGGAACCTTAAAAGAGAAACTGAATCCCTAATAATTGCTGCACAGAATAATGCCATAAGGACGAACTATATCAAAGCGAAAAACAACCCAACAAAATAGTAAATGTAGACTATGCGGTAATAGAGATGAGACCGTAAATCATGTACTATGCGAATGTAGCAACTAGCACAACGGGAGTACAAAACTTGACACGACTGGGTTGGGTAGGAGATCCACTGGGAATTATGCAAAAAATTAAATTTTGACCATACAACAAAATGGTATATGCATAAACCAGAATTTTTTCTTGAGAACGAAACGCATAAAATTCTCTGGGACTTTGAAATAAAAACGGATCACCTTATCCCAGCAAGAAGACCAGACCTAGTGTTGATTAACAAAAAAGAAAGAACTTGTCAACTGGTGGATTTTGCAGTTCCAGCAAATCACAGGGTGAAGCTAAAGGAAAATGAAAAAATGGACAAATATCTGGACCTTGCCAGAGAACTGAAAAAGTTATGGAATATGAAAGTCAAAGTGATACCAATTGTAGTTGGTGCACTTGGAACGGTCCTAAAAGGATTGGAAAAGGGTTTGGAAAGTTTGGAAATCAGAGGAAGGATTGAAACGATTCAGAACACTGCACTGCTGCAATCTGCTAGAATAATTAGAAGAGTCCTGGAGACCTGAGGAGACTTGTTGTCACTCAGACTCCAGTGAAAGACCATCAGCTAATGTAAAAAAAACTCAAAAGGAGTAAATAACAACAACAATAATGATAATATAGCCTTTCTAATTTAATATGATATTTGATTACATTAAAACTTAAATAATGGCACATATATTTTCTAGTGTATATCAGAGGTTTGTTTCTAACTTTTTGAATCCCGGGCAACGTCGGGTAGATCTGCAATTTAACAATATAATAAAGACGTATGTCATGTTGAAACGTAAATAAAAAATAGATGTGAGTTTTTTTTTGTCTCATTAAGAAATGGAATATTCAAATGGTTCATTGTAATTAGAACAAAAATAAATATACATTAACACACGTATTGGTAAGCACACACACACACACACACACACACACACACACACACTGATACATACACACACAGTCATTCATATATTCTAGACATGCACACACATACACACACAGTGATACATGCAAACACAGGTTGATACATATAATGACACAACACACACACAGACACACACAGACACACACACACACTGGCACTTATACACATACTGATACACACAATTAAACACGCACACATACACGTACACGTTTGTTTAGGCACACAAATGCTCACGATTACCCACACATAAATACTGGTACACCCACTGAAATACACACGCAGTATGAGACACACATATACTGATACGTATTCTGATACACGTGCAAGGACACTGATACACACACACACACACACACACACACACACACACACAGAAACACAAACACACACACAATAGTAATCGGATTATTAGCCGGGTGACCGAAAGCAAAGTTTTATTCACTTTTCCCGCGGCATTTAATGTTCCTTTTTAGTACATATACTAAATAAAAAATCGTATTTTTTTGCTTATTTATTTATTTATTTATTTGTTTCTTTATTTGCTTCTTTGTTTATTTGTGTTTTATCCAGTTTTCTACCCAAAATTCCCGTTGACTTGCACAACGTGATAATTCTTTTCATCTGCCTTTCCCGTGTCTCGCCGAAAATATCACTTAAGCCACAAAACAAAGAAGTAATTAAGCCGTTGGTATGGCCTAAAGTCGGTATCAGCCAGACAGCGATGGAATCTATCCCCTTTTCACAACCACTAGACCAAGGAGATTGTTTAGGCGTCTAACGTGGAGCGGCACACCTACCATCAGCTCCTTACTTTACCGCATAGATCCCTGTGCTACTCATACGCTGAGTTGACGAGGTTACAGTTTTCCTGGGAAGGATCTAAAAAACTATCTCAGTTCTGTCGATTAACTGGGCTATTGTAGTACTGGCATGTCGATTGGTGTCTTTATCAACAGACAATGGTAGGCCATATGTACGGCAGCAGGATTCGACTCCCTGCCACACCTCTGGGAAAAGTCAAAAATGGTTGTCGGTGAATTTTTACGACTACACCAGTCCTAATGCTTGGCCTCCGAACTCCCCAGATCTTAACCCCATGGATTATTATGGCATACATAATAATCCATGGTGTTAAGACCTGGAAAGATCGGAGGCCAAATACTGGAACTGGTATAGTCGTAAAAATTCGCCTACAACTATTTTGACTCTTCCCAGAGGCGTGACAGGGGGCCGAATCCTACTGCCATACATATGGCCTATCATTGGCTACTTTTGTTATCCAGCTGTTAGTGTCTGTGCACTTGTTTTTTCTGGCGCCCCCAACAAGGCCGGTTCAACGCAAAGTCTTTTTTACATAAGGATTTTAATGTTGCATCGTCACATCATCCAATGCGTGATTCAGTAATAATGGATCTGCGAGACTAACTTTTCTATAACAAATATTTTTTCTTACAATAAAATTTTGAAACCTAAACATTTTTAGTGAACTTATGAATACAAGCGTATCTGAAGCTGGCTCATACTTCAAATTTTTACGCGAAACAAAAAGCAAAAAAATCGACTCAGAAAAGTCCTAAGTTGGGGCACTATCATATATATATATATGTGCCACAAGGTTCCTGGTTCGATAGCGGCCCTCGCCAATTCAACGTATGAGTAGTGCAGGAATCTGTACCGTAAAGTGAGGAGCTAATGGTAGGTGTGGCGCTCCACTTCAGATGCAAAAATAATCTCCTTGGTCTAGTGCTAGTGAAAAGGGGATAGACTCCAGCGCTATCTGGCTGATACCGACTTTAAGCTACCCCGACGACTTTACTTTTACTTATATATATATATATATATATACACACATATATTTATATACATACATACATATATATATATATATATATATATATATATATATATATATATATAATTAGATGAACCATAGTTATAAGACGAATAGATAATATTACTTTGTAATTATCTATTTTTTAATTATTTTGCTGTTGAATATTTCAAAGTTTGATAATTATTAAATTAGATTTGCTTCGTCTACATCAAACAAAAAACGGTATACAAGGAGTATATAAACAGACTTTTGCCAACCTAATAATAATTAATAATAATAATAATAATAATAATAATAATAATAATTACATATATATATATATATATATATATATATATATATATTGTTAAATAATGAAGCCATTTTTTGTCTGCAAGTTTTGTCCTTTGTTTTTTCGTATTGCCGGATTATTTTTGTAATATCTGGCGAAAATTGGCTGATATATTTGCCAAATGTCATAGACCAAGTACTTTCCGCCCTGTCGTGGGCGATCTTCATGGTATTTTGAAACCGTGAAACAATGGGCTTTTCCATTTTCTATTTATATAGGTTGTGTTTATTATTGTTGTTGTTATTATTATTATTGTCATTATTATTATTGTTTGTATCATCATTTTTAATATTATTATAATTTTATAATTTGTTAAAGTAATTATAGGCATTTTAGAACATTGGTGATATTATCAAAGTTTATTTTGTTTAGTTTTGGATTTTTGTGTCTAATATGCAGGGCTTCTAAGATTTTTAGTCGTTGTTTACATGTTCGTGTTATATATATATATATATATATATATATATATATATATATATATGTGTGTGTGTGTGTGTGTGTGTGTGTGTGTGTGTGTCTGTCTGTCTCTGTGTGTCTGTCTGTGTGTGTGTGTGTGGTGGAAATGTGAGGAACACAAGAACAAAACTCAGACAAAAGTGTGTAGGATATATTTCGCTAGAGCTTTGAGCTCGGCATCATCAGACGTTTTAATGAATTATCAGGTTATTATACAAGTGTTTATAGAAGGGGTAGTGTGGCGGGAGGAGGTGGATAAAGAGTAGGTCAAGTGGGTGGGTAAGCGTTAGTGAGGAGAGGTTTTAAATGGTCAAGCAGGAATCATTGGAGAGGAAGAGAATGAAATCAGAAGGGGAGAGAGAGATAGAGATAGTAAGCGGGGAGATACTAGAGAGATATATTGTAAAAGAAACAGGTTAGGGGCAGAGGTGGGTGGCCTTCTTGGAGAGAAATTTGATCAAAGCAGCAGCAAAAGGGAGTAATAAAAGGGGAGTGGTTGGGGAGGGGAGGGTTAGGGGAGATTAGGTCACTTCCTCTCCAATGATTCCGGCTTGACCATTCAAAACCTCTCCACACTAACGCTTACCCACCCACTTGACCTCCTCTCCTATCCACCTCCTCCCGCCACACTACCCCTTCTATAAAACACTTGTATAATAAACTGATAATTCATTAAAACGTCTGATGATGCCGAGCTCAAAGCTCTAGCGAAATATATCCTACACACTTTTGTCTGAGTTTTGTTCTTGTGTTCCTCACATTTCCACCACACACACACGCACACACACACACACACACACACACACACACACATATATATATATATATATATATATATATATATATATATGTATGTATATATATATACCTCCTCTCAAAACAGCACTGATAATGACGTACTGTTTACATATTATGTTCTAATATCATTTTGATTCTGAGGATGGAGGAGTTTTGTTTTATGGCTCTGAGGGGAGAGGACGCTCGTTGCCTGCTGGGCATTTTGGCTTTCATTGTGTGGGGTTTTTATTGGGGGAATATTTGTAGGGTCGTTTTAGCTCCACCTAAGACGCCAAAACAATCATGTTAGTCTAACGCTAGTGAAAAGGAGATAAACTCCTTCAATGTCTGGCTCATACTGACGTTATTTCGTTTTGTTGGCGGGCCTTTGGGTTTACTATTTAACGACTGCTAAACATTCGAGGGGTCGGTGCATCTCAGTCGATAGTACAGCCGCATAAGAGTCGCTATATTACTTATTTGATACCCTGTCACCACTACTCTCCCTCCAGATATGGGCAAGTTATAGGGAAGGATATAATGATATAATAATAGGGTATTTAATCTTAGGTAACCGGTCTAGCAGAAGAAAAACACTGAATTCAAATATGTTAAACATCGCCTTAGAAATTGACTTTGTGTCACATGCTGCTCGTGCAAATGGGGTGATATATATAGAAGTCGCGCACCATATAATTTTTTTTTTTTTTTCAGATTTTGTTGGATATGGGTGAAAAATTAACAATACAAGAAAGAGTTAAATTGTTTTTTATGTTTGGAAGAGATGGGGCTACATACAGCTCTGTAGTTTCCAAGAAACTGGCTCAATTGCTGACCGCGAGAGATGTGGTCGACGAAAGAGTGCAACTGATGAAGCAACATCAACTATGGTTTTGGCGAATGTTGCTAGAAGCCCGTAAAATCAGTAAGGAAAATAAGCCAGGAGCTTACAATTAGCAATTCATCAGTACATCGTATTCTTAAGACACAGAAATTTCATCCTGTACAAAGTGCATCTTGTGCAAGAATGGAGAGGGTGAACAATTTGAGCATCTATTATGATTATGATGAATAAAATTGATGTTCATATGTCTTTTTATACTTTTTATATGTATTTTCATACATGGTGCGTGACTTCTGGGACACCCTGTATATATATATATATATATATATATATATATATATGTTTGTGTGTGTGTATGTTAATAGTGGTGGAGACTTCTGAGCGACGAATGGGATAACAGAGCGCCATAGATTATTCGAAAAACACTTTTGAATTTAGAGTTTTTTCCTTCTTCTGTGTTGGTTGCCATATTAAGGCTAAATAATTCAGTCTACCCTACTATCTAACCATTGCTGACTAAAATATACCCACTAATACATGCACGTATACTTATACACACAAACATACAAATACACGCACAGATACACACGCATACCGATACATACACGGACACACATATAATGATATACACACATGTATACACATATACTGCTACACACAAACATACTGATACATATACACACACTGAAAATAATCACTCATACAGATACACTCACATGGGTAACCACACATACTGATACACACCTACTCTGATACACAAAACATACTTATAAACGCACTGATATATATATATACATACATATATATTTAGCCCTGAAGAGCTTTATGCGAAACTAATAGTAGGTTCGTCTGACTCATTAGATTATTTATTACTTGGCTCTACTTAGGTATCGAGCACTTTTTACATATTAGCTTCTCCTAGCGGTTATATGAATATATATATATATCTTATATACATATATATACATATAAATTGTTTTTTCTTTTGGCCAAATACTGTACCAATAGATTATTTTTTGTTGGTACGAATATCTTGGTCCTTTCTTTTTTTTCAAAATTTTTTTTTCTTCCTGGTTGATGTTCGGTAGTATATTTTTACAATCAAACTTTCTGCTGTTTTTTTCTCTCCGCAAGGATCTACCAACACGCTTGGTATATTATATATATATATATATATATATATATATATATATATATATATATATATATATATACGCTGATATAAAGAATGCACATACAAGAATACCTCACCGCCTTTAAAGCCCTTCTTCACCACCAGGCAACGGCACTCTTCCATGAAGCAAACTCAGTTGCCCTCAAACCCCATAAGAACCCACTCGACTCACAAAATCACCATAAAGTCGCTCAAATAACAAACAAGTTCAACATTAACCACACAAAAAAAAAAACTCAACAAAAAAAACCTCTACCGGCTAATATCTGACAGCCCGTGGAAACCCATCGGCCGGGTCGAAATGGTCCTAAACCTGACTATTTCCCTATTTCGCAAAACTGAAATGGAAGCACTGAGTTTCTGTCTAAAATTCGCCACGGGAATACACCGAAACCCAGCTCCATCCTCAGGACACACTGATGAATAACCAAACATACAGATAAAACACAGAACCATACTGAGACACACACTCATAGAGATTCATTCTAATCAGACTGTGTTAAACACTAGTGTAATGAATAATAAAGTGTGTACTTTTCACAGCACTTCCCACCTCTCTTCTTAGTCTATTTAGGGCAATATGTCTATATGTGTACGCATGTATAGATTCTATATATATGCATCTGTGTGCGAGTGTATTTATATAGGTCTTTGGGGGGGCATATGTCACAGATATTTATATATATATATACACATTTTCAACAAAAATTAAGATCTCGATTTTATTGTTGTTTCTAGTAGAGTTCAAGATTACAATGTAACCGAAGAATGTGGCCAATTCGAAGATAATGTGGCCAATTCGAAGATAATGTGGCCAATTCGAAGATAATGTGGCCAATTCGAAGAAAAGGCAAAGGCAAAGTCTGAATTTGTATTACTTGATGTATTCGGACTATTGTCCTCATCTTTATTGTTACCTGTACAACGTTTCGACCGATGTGCCGTCGGGCCTTCTTCAGGTTCTTCAAGAACTCGGTAACCTCCTTGTCGTAATACGGAGCTATCACGGAATTGGACACATAGCGTAGTAGATACCCCTGTGAATTGAATAAAGGGTTGGGTTCAAAGTTCCATGATAGCTCCCGATTACGACAAGAATTTTCCCGAGTTCGAAAAGGTTTCCGAGTTCGGGAGGGCTTCCGAGTCCAATAAGAAGTACCAGGGGGGGGGGCACATCGGCCGAAACTTTGTACAGATAACAAT
>CM042159.1:88705910-88713410 GCA_023376005.1 Doryteuthis pealeii | reverse complement strand
GGTCATTTAATGCCAGAAAAAGTTATTTTGGATTTCAGTCTTTAAAGTAGTTGTTCTATGGAGGTATTCAGTTATGTTCTGTTATATCTTGTTGAAAAGGTTGCTTTTTCTTTAGAAAATTTAAAATGTCTTCTGGGTTTGTATTCCTAAAAAGGTCCCTCAGGTTTCTTGTTTGATAGTAATTAATGAGGATATATTTAAGGCTGTTACAATTTAGAAGTATATGTTTGGTTGTAAGTTGTACTTTGCATACTGGTTTGGTTTGGTTTGTTTTGTTTTACGGCATATCAACCTCAGTGGGTTATTTAATGCCGATAAAGTTTTGAAATAAATCAATTCTTAATGGATAATACAATTTTGTTTATTAACTCGTGTTTTTCTATTTAACCCATAGATGGGACTTTGCATACTGGGTACACTGTTGATTTTTTTAAGACTGTTGAATCTGTAATTACTACACAAAGTACTTTTTGTACTCATTTCATGTTAAGCGGGAATGATGCTGTTTTGGATAGGATTTTTGGTTAGCTCAGTCGGTAGAGCGTTCGGCTAGAAACCACAAGGTTCCTAGTTCGATACCGGTCCTCGCCAACTCAGCGTATGAGTAGCACATAGATCTGTGCGGTAAAGTAAGGAGCTGATGGTAGGGGTGGCGCTCCACCTCAGACGCCAAAACAATCTCCTGGTCTAGCGCTATTGAAAAGGGGATAGACTCCCTCGCTGACTGGCTGATACCGACTTTAGGCCGCCCCGACGACTTTAGTTTACTTTATATAATAATAAACTCTACAATATTATCAGTCTGTCATAAACAAAATATGGTGCAACCGAAAAAATAAATCCACGTTTTTTTGTTGTGTAAATGTTTGCTATTTTGTTTTGTTTTGTTTTTGTTATATGGCTATCAATGATAATCATCCCCACGATAAAAATATATATATAAAAAAGAAAAGACTAAATCATCTATACCTTCGGAAAATAATCAAATGGCCAAAAGAAAACATACTGTAAGATTCGCCTACGTTACATATACTAAATTCCTTAAGGTTAAATCCTACTTAACGGACATAAATTCCACAATCGTATGTCACCCCACCGAAAGAAAAAAATCCTAAAAATCAAGGAATTAACCAAATTTAATGAAATGTTCAGTGTTGATATATCAATGAATAAACAATATAAGGCATCAGTTATATTATTGAAAACTTGTACATTTTTCAGGTCAGTTAACTTTGAGGCGTAACACAGATTTACAAGCATACTTTACATTTTTTCAGGTCAATTAACTTTGCACCAAGTATGTTTGTGAATCTGTGTTATGCCTCAAAGATAGGTGGTTCAAATTTAACTGACCTGAGAAAATGTAAGAGTTTTCAAATAAAATAACTGGTGCATTATATTGTTTATTCATTAATATATCAACACTGAAAATAGAAAAAGTAGAGCTAATAATCTAATCTGAGATTCAGAATTATCCTGATGATCAGTTAGGAGAAACCTAGGTAGATATCCGCTGACTCATTAGGCTTATTTTCATATATATATATATTATATATATATATAATATATAATATATACAAACTTGTTGGTAAACTCTTGTGGTAAGAAAAAATCCGGCAGATAGTTTGATTTTAAAGATATACTACCAAACATCACCTGGGAAAAAAATTTGAAAAAAAAGAAAGGACCAAGATAGTCGTACCAACCGAAAATAATCGGTTGATACTATAATACTTGGCCAAAAGAAAAACAAATATATATATATATATATATATATATATATATATATATATATATGAAAAATATATATACATATAAAAACCGCCAGGATATTATAAAGCTAAAAAGTGCCAATACCTAAGTAGAGCAAATAATAAAGATAAACCTAATGAGTCAGATATACCTACTAAAAATGTCGCTTAGTGCTATTTCAGATCTTTGCCATGAAGAAGCGAAACTTTTAATAGGTATATCTGATTCATTAGGTTTATATATATATATATATATATACTCAAACTAATTCATACCTCATCTGACTTTTGTTTTTCGCGCCTCAATTCGTCGAAGTTTTCGATAGACAGTGAAATACATTCACACAAATGCAAAAATGATCATACATATCCATACACACACACACGCACACACGCGGATAAATACATTCATACACACATACACACACATACATATATATGTGTGTGTGAATGTTTGTGTATATCGTAGTGAGTATGTGTGCATATATGTGCATATGTGTGTATGCGTGTACATATGTATACATGTACGTGTGTGTAATTCCTGTAATTCTATCTTTTGTGCAATTTAAACTTTGTTACCCTTACAAAATTATTAGCGGTTTGAAGGCGTTTTTTTTTTCGAAACTCGGTCATATTCATTTAATTCATATATATTTGTCATATATATATATATATATATATATATATATATATATATATATATATATATATATATATATATATATATATATATATGTGTGTGTGTGTGTGTGTGTGTGTGTGTGTAAGGTATCCAAATGACTGGTAGTAAGGGATGATTCACCTGGGATCCTCAAAATCTCACTGTATCATACTGTATGCTCTGTAGTGTAAACATATATTCATACAAGGATTTTTATAAATCCCAAAGAGAGCTCAATGTATAATAATCAATAAATTAGATTAAATACAGAGCAATATCTAAATTTATTAAATAAGCAAAAAAACTTAACATACCGTCATTCCGTGATAAATTCTTTCTTTTTTTTTTAAATTTTAAAAGCCTTTTAAGCTTTGGGTCGAAATACATTTATTACGGAATGACGGTTTGTTAAGTTTTGTCTTTCTTTGAAAGTATACATATATATGTGTGTGTGTATATATATATACATATATATATATATGTATATAATAATATATTTTTGAAGGCGTAATAATGCACATTTATGTTTAAAAAACATATTTATTTCTTTTTTTTTTTTTTTTCCTTTTATGAGTCCTAAATATTTTCAGGCAATGCCATCATCAGAGGATTGAAAGATTTTTTTTATAATTTTCATCTGTATTTGATAAATTCAACTGTGTTGTTGATCCGTTGAATGTTTAATCGTAAATGCGAATTTTTTTTTTTAATATTTATATATATATTATATATAATATATATATATATATATATATATATATATATATATATGTATGTTTTACTATGTCAGAAAAAAGCATTGATCTCATCAAAAGACCGTTCTACAAATTCCCATAATATTTGTCTGAATATTTATTGAGGTTTTTCAATTTGTAATTTTTACATTTTTTTGACTGTTGTCCTCAACTTATTTAAAATTTGTACCCTGTCGTATTTAACGGACTTTGAACAATCTACCCCAAGGGATCAGTTCAAAGTTCCGTGAAGGCTCCCGGTTCCGTCATGAAGACTCCCGAGTTCAACCAGAAACAGCTGAAGAAGGACGTAGAGTACATCGGCTGAAGCGTTGTGTATATAACAATAAAGATGAGGTCGACAGTCCGAAAAATCTAAATAATACAAATTTCGTCATTGATATTTAATTGATTAAGTGAGATATTTAAAAACGTAATTATTCATGAGTTCGAACCTCACTGAGGGTAGAATATTTAAAAAAAAAATTATGTCCAAAATAAATAATAAAAGTAAATTTTGAACAAAACAGAGTGTAAAATAAAGGGTCCGGTTTGAAGTTTAGTAAAGGTTCCTGGTTTTAACAAGAAGGTTTATGAGTTCTACAAGAAACACCTGAAGAATGCCGGAGAGCACATCGGCCGAAACATTGTGTATTTTAAAATAAAGATGAGGACAACAGTAAAAAGAAAATATAAACATTATGAATAATGATATATCTGAAACAAAGAAAGCCTTCATGTTATCGCGAACATTTTGTTGATTCACGTTAGAATTAAAAAAAAAAAAAAAAAGAAAAAGATTATTCATGAGTTCATATCATGCTAAGGGCAGAATCATTTTTTTTCTTTTGGTTTGTTTCGCTTGTCTGTTTTTTTTTAATTTTTGTTTTGTTTTTTTAATTTGTTTTTTTATAATTCTCTTTTTTTATATACTTTTGTCCCAAAAGAAATATAAAAAAATCTTCTTTTTTTTTTTTTTTTGCCCAAAAGTAATTAATAAAAGAAATTTAAAAAAATTATGAGTTACGTATTATAATCATTTTTTTTATCTAACTAGTCCCATCTTTCCTCTCTTTATTTTTTTTTTTTTTTTTTAAATCGCCAACAAAACAAACAGCCGAAACTGAAAATTGCTATATACTGCTAAGTCACTCTAAAAGCACCGGTTTCCGGTTTGATTACCAAAGTTAAGTCAAGTTAAAATTGGCAAATATTTAAATGGGTAACTTTTCCGAATGTTGTAAACAAATGGTGGCCTTGTAGACTAAGTAAGTAAATATTTAAAAAATAAAGAAAAAAAAACAAAAAACGCAAAGTTAAGCAACGTCCTACCAAGCCATTGCTTAACTGGGTGATCACTTAATAATTTGGTATGTAAACAGATTGTCGCCTTGTGCCAAGCCTAGTGAGTAAAGAGAACAAAAAAAAAAAAAAAAACTAAGGATAAACAGGTGCGACATTTTTTGTTGATATTGTTTGTTTTCTGTGTCTAAAATAATTTTTTTAAAATATTATTATTTTTTTTTTTTTGATCAGAAAGAAATACATTTTTTAAAATAAGGAATGAATAAATATATTAATCTTTTTAGTAGCCTTGTGTCAGGCTTAGTGATTAAAGAGAACAGAAAATAAAATTTAGTATCAACAGGTGTGACGTTTTTTGTGGTTTTTTTTTAGGCTAAAAGAAAATTTTTACTCTATTTTTTATTTTGTTCAAAAGAAATATATATAAATCAGGGATTAATAAATATATTAATCTTTTTTAGTAGCCTTGTGTCAGGCTTAGTGAGTAAAGGAACAAAAACAAAATTACGGATAAACAGGTGCGACGTTTTTTGTTTTTTGTCGAAAATGATTTTTTTATTCTATTTTTTTATAGAAATAAATAAAAGATTTTTTTTTAAATGAGGATTGAATAAATAAATCTTTTTACTAGCCTTATGCCAGACTTAGTGTGTAAAGATAACAAAAAAAATCAAGTATAAACAGGTGCGACATTTTATGTTGTTTTTTGGGTTTTTTTTTTTTGGGGGGTAGGGCAAAAGAATTTGTTTTAATCTTTTTTTTTGTTAAAAAATAAATGAAATAATTCTTTTTTCAAAATGAGGGTTAAATAGATATACTAATTTTTTTAGTAGCCTTGTGCCAGGCTTAGTGAGTAAATAGAACATAAAACAAAACTAAAATATAAACAGGTGCCACGTTTTTTGTTGATTTTTTTTTTTTTTTGTCTAAAATATTTTTTATTCTTTTTCTTGGTTTTTTTTTTTTGTTCGAAATAATTTTTTCTATTTTTTTTTTTTTTTTTTGATCAGAAATAAATAAAATTTTTTTTTTTAAATGCGGTTGAATAAATATATTAATCTTTTTTAGTAGCTTTATGCCAAGTTTAGAGAATTTTCTTTTCTTTTTTTTTTTTTTTTTTTTTTTTTTTGTCTAAAAGAATTTTTTATTCTTTTTTTTCTTTGATCAGAAGAAATAAATACAAGACTTTTTTCTTTTTAAAATGAGGATTGAATAAATATAATAAATCTTTTTTACTCACCTTCTGTATGTACAGCTGAAACATAGGTCCAATTGTATCTAAGGACGATATCTATCATCGCCTGAGCTTGGTACCGATCGGGTGGGACAACGCGTACAAAATATTTGTACAGACTTTTGTCACTAAGGTCCGAACTGGTAGCCGAGTAACCGATCTGTGGAATGGTGAATATAGATAATAAGTTCTGTACTTGAATCGAACTACTGCTCGATCCGGGCCCAATAAGGCCAGCAATTGGTTTGTTGTGTTTGACTTGGCATTTACCCCCGGCAGCCGAGGCGTTACCTCCGTCTCCCTTTTGCATGTCCGCAATGGAGTCCTTTATAAAATCAATGCTGTTCTCCAGAGCGACCGGCGAGTACCAGCAAGAATCCCTGATGTCGCAACCGAGGGTGATATTGGGCAGTAAACTGTCATCCGAGTTGATTTCGTCGAGGGCCAAAAGAAGAGTTCAATGCGGTGCATCCCATACTGCTCCCAGATGGGGCCACAGGTTCTCGTGTAGGCCGATTTCTGGGAGGGCGGGTAGTGGACTGGGAAAAGGGCTCCCAGAATGACGTCCCCTTCGATCCGGGCGTCCAGTCTGTTGTTACCATTTCGCTGTAGGCTAGGGTTCAGCAGGGCAAAAAGTACTAGGGAGCACGAGAGAACCCACAAAATGCTGTTCAACCTCATTATAAAGCCATTGTATTAACGGGAGATGATGACAGACAGACAGACAAACAGACAGACAGAAAGGAGAAAGAGGCCAACAGAGAAAGGAGAGAGGGTGCGACTGATCGGACCACTGGAGGAGCCAGATTGTGCTTGTGAGAGTGAGAGAGACCGAAAGACTGATGTAGAGAGAGAGAGAAAGAGAGAGAGGGAGAGATTATTGAGGGTGGTTATTTTAAAAAAGATGTAGTTATACTATGAGAGGGGTCAGGACTGTTAGGAAAGAAAGAAAAAGATGGAGTTTGTAATTAGTAAGCTTGGCTTATGGTGTGGCACACGGCCAGAAGTACGGGACACCCAGTGAGAATCAATCTCACTAGTAATAGTCTGCTAGGCTTTGCTTGCTGCCCATGGCACCGTGTGAGGCGCCCAGAAAATAATTTGAGATGGAGAAGAGACAAAATGAGAAGATAATTGTCGAAGGAAAAAGAAAAGAAAAATGAGAAAAAGAAAGAAGAAATAAAAACAAATATGGCTTTAAAAAGAAGGAAAAAAGAAAGAAAAATTTTAAAAAATTAAAATGGGAGAAGGAAATTAAAAAGCAAAAAAAGTGACGGGAATGGAAGAAAAAAAAAGAAAGAAAGAAGGAAAAATGAAAGAAATAAAGCCAAACGGAAAAAGAAAGAAAAAACGGAAGAAGGAAAGAAAAATCAAAAGAAGAAGAGAAGTGAATGAAGAAGAAAAAAGAAAGGTAGGAAGGAAGAATACAGTTAACAAAAGGAAGGAATTAAAGAGGGAACTGGTCAGAGGTTGCCAAAATAAAGACAAACGTACAAGAAAGAAAGAAAGAAAGAAGAAAGAAAGAAAGAAGAAAGAAAGAAAGAAAGAAAGAGACTGAGTGAATAAAGGAAGGAAAGAAGGAAAGTGGGAACGGAGGGATAGAGAAGAAGAAAAAGAGGAAGATGCAAAAAATGAATATAGCCGACGAAAGAAAGAAAGAAAGAAAGAAAGAAAGAAGGAAAGAAAGAATAAAAGTAATTAAATGAAGGAAACAAGCAAGGAAGGAAAGTGGTAACGAAGGGATAGAGTTGAAAAAGCAACAAAAAAAAAAAATATAGACGAAGAAGAAAGAACGAAAGAGGAAAGAAAGAAAAA
>CM042159.1:88693410-88698410 GCA_023376005.1 Doryteuthis pealeii | reverse complement strand
CTCGAATCTTCTTCTGATTTCCAGTTCACCCAAATTCTTTTCCAGAATTTGGGGATTGTTCCAAGGGCACCAATTACAATTGATACGACCTTCACTTTCATGTTCCACAGTTTTCTCAGTTTTCTGGCGCGGGTCCGAGTATTTGTCTATATTTTCACTTTCTTTCATTTTCACTTGGTGAACGGCCGAAACGGCAAAATCTACGAGATGACAAGTTCTCTTCTTCTTGTTGTCTGGTCTCCTGGCTGGGATTAGGTGACCCGTCTGTATCTCGAAGTCCCAGAGAATTCTATGCGTCTCATTCTCCAGGACAGGTTCAGGTTTGTGCATATACCATTTAGTTGTATGGTGAAAATTGAATTTCTTGCACAATTCCCAGTGGATTACCTTTCCAACAGAGTGGTGCCAAGTCGTGTACTCTCTTTGTGTTAGTTTGCTGCATTCGCTTCTTATATGATTGACCGTTTTGTCTCAATCTCAACACATTCTGCACTTGCTATTCTGTTGCGTCTTATCTATCTTTGCCTTTATATAGTTTGTTCTGTGACATTGACTTGTGCTGTGATTATAGATGATTCGGTTTCTCTCTTGGGGTTTCCTTTTCTTAGCCACATACATGTCTTCTGATGTGACATCTCTTGAGTTTGATGCTTGAAATACCCATGTAGTTGTTTTCTTCCCATTTCTGTTTTTTTTTTTTAGTTTTTGATGTATTTCTGTTTGTCAATGTGTTGCAATTGATTTTCCTGGCTGCTGCAATTAGTCTTTCCTTACTTTTATTAGAGTATTCGTTAAGTGCTCGGATTGTCGTATCTACACTCTCTTCAATACGATTTCTCTGAATTTTTTAAAATGAGGCTTGATAATTAGTATTATGTGTTGAGGAGAAGGCTCCCGAGTCCGACAAGAAATACCTGAGGAATGCTGGAGAGCACATCAGCCAAATCGTTGTACAGATAACGATAAAGATGAGAATAATCCGAAAAATCCAAACAATACTAATCATCAAGCTTCATCTCAAAAATTCAGAGAAATAATATCAAACGTTGTAATAATTAAATATTCATAAGTCGTGATTATATATATAATATATCAAACGTTGTAATAATCAAATATTCATAAGTCATGATTATATATATATATATATATATATATATATATATATATATATATATATTTGTGTGTGTGTCTGTGTGTATATAATTAGGCAGCATTTCTTCTTTAAGGCATATATTATTGAACAATGGAGCCATTTTTTGTCTGCAAATTTTGTCCTTTGTCCTTTCCAATTGTCATATTGTTCTAATGATATCTGGCGAAAATTGGCTGATATATTTGCCATAGGTAATTTTCCAAGTACGTTCCGCCCTATCGTGTGCCATCTTCAGGTTAGTTCATGAACCATACAACAATGGGTTGTTCCATTCCGCTAATTATAAAGGTTGCGTTTATTTCATTTTCTTCTAATTATTGTTGTTGTTATTAGTGTTATTATTATTGTTTTTATTATTGCTATTATTATCATTGTTTCCACTATTATTATTATTGTTAATATTATTATTATTGTATAAATTGTTAATGTAATTATAGGCATTTTAGAACATTAGTGCTATTATCGAAGTTTATTTTGTTTCGTTCAAGATTTTTATATCTAATATGCAGGGCTTCTAAAATCTTTAGTCTTTGATTACATATTTGTTTTTCTAAAATGGTAGTGTTGTCGTTTAGTATTTTTTGGAATTGACTATTGGGACAAGAGTGTGTTTTAAATGTTGGACTATTGAGCTAGTGTCTGAAAGATGCATCGAAAGGACAAGGAACAAAATTTGCAGATAAAAAATGGCTACATTGTTCAATATATATATATATCACCCATAATATACAACATTTACAACCTTAAAATTAATATTATCCAACCCCACTCTCCAACTATCACGACCCGTCCGTATACAACATACACGGCCTACGCATCAGATAGAAAGAAAACATGCACACACACAGATACATGTATGGACACGAGCGCTCGCACGTAAGCACTATTAAAATACCGCACACTAACAGATCAACGTATTATGTGTGTGACCAGTCACTACGCGTACGCAACCTTTATACTGCCATAAACACTCTCATACATTCAATTCACCTTCACATACATACACACATCATTTTATCCAATCATACGCATCCCATGTTTATTGAATTTTTGAAATTTTTTTGAAATTTTTTCGATTTTCCTCACATTTGAAACATCTTCACCTGATGAATGCATCGCATGAAACCAACATGGTTGTGAATGTTCCTTTGTCACCCAATAAATAGATATGTAAAACCTATATATTTATCTTATTATATATATATATATATATAATATATATATATTATATATTTAAAGAAATGGATGCAATAGAAACCTACTCGAGTTTCCCCATTAGGACCTTCAGGGTTAAATCCACTGAATTAATCGAGTTACCGATTAATTGCAGCCGATTAAACGTGTGTTCATTGAATAAGATGTTATGTTACAGTAGGACGCTTGTTTATGTTTTTGAATTTCACCGGAAATTGTCTTTTCGTGAGTATTAAAATGTTACTGTAACGTAACATCTTATTCAATGAACACACGTGTAATCGGCTGCAATTAATCGGTAACTCGATTAATTCAGTGGATTTAACCCTGAAGATCCGAATGGTGAAACTCGAGTAGATTTCTATTGTATCAATTTCTTTAATAATTTGCTCTACTTTGTATTGATCACTTTGTATTTGTTTTATCGCGGACTTAACCCTTGGATTCTGTGCACCTCCAACAATCGTGCCCATATTTACCGGTAAGCCACCATATATATATATATATAATATATATATATATATATATATATATATATATATATATATATTAGATGAAAATAGTATGGACTAATGTGAATAACTAATGTGAATGAAACATGAGAATAAAATGTTATCTTTCTATTTACTTCTTGTGGCCTTTTAAAATGAAAATGAAATTCTCGCATTCTCTTCAACAGGAAGCAAGTCAGATGTGAATTGTTGCTGTTCATTTGTATCTGTTTGGTGATATCCGGACTGACAACGTGTAACTGAGATGTAACAATTTCATTTCCTTTATTTATTTATTTATTTTTGTATTTTAAGAGTTGTAAAGTTCTATTACCTGCATATTATCTGGAGATGATTGTAGCTAAAATGTAAAAAATATATGGTTGGGAGCTGATTGATTAAAATTACTATAACAATTAAAAGATTGCAAGTGAGTTGCTCCCGATGTAGTAAATTTGAATGGATTTACAAAATTTTCTTTCAGTGTTATAAAGTGATGCTTATAAAACTTTTAGATACTAAACTCAAACATTGTACTAATATACAAATAGTAAAACTGATATTGTTTCATATATTTTACTTTCATGTTGAATGTGACATAACAACCAAATTCTGAAGTCCAGACAATTCAATATCACTTACAATGGAACAAGATAATGAAAACCCAGTTCCTGTATAGGAGGGATGATGTTATTATTTCTCTGAATGTTTGAGATGAGGCTTGAATATTAGTATTATCTGCGTTATTCGGACTATTGTCCCCATCTTCATTGTTATTTGTACAACGTTTCGGCCGATATACCCTCCGGCCTTCTTCAGGTATTTCTTGTCGGACTCGGGAACCTTGTCGGACTCGGGAACCTTCTTTTCGAACTCGGAAACTTTCTTGTCGTATTCGGGAGCGTAACTCTTTATTCATTCCACGGGGGTATCCTGTTCTCATTCCGCTAACCATAGCTGGAGTAGGAGTTATGTTAATTAATTATTAAGAAGAAGGCCGGAGGGTATATCGGCCGAAACGTTGTACAAATAGCAATGAAGATGGGACCATAGTCCGAATAAAGCGGATGATGTTATTGTTGAGGGAAAAATAAAATTTAAGTTAAAAAAAAAAGTATTTGTTTAGTGGGGTCAAAAAATCAAGTCCAACGCAGACTAGTCTTTCCTTTCCTTTCTTCTCCATATCCTGTCTAGTCACAGATGACATCAACTTTTTGCTTGTAAAGTGATGATGCGCTGATGATAGGTGTGGCGCTCCATCTCAGATGCTAAAATAATCTCCTTAGTCTAGCGCTAGTGAAAAGAGGATAGACTCCCTCGCTGTCTGGCTGATACCGACATTAGGCCACCCAGTCGACTTTACATAAATCAGCTCTGTGCGGATTCTAGATATCAAGCAGCAGAAGAACAACCGGGTCAATGGCCAAAAGGGACGGTTGCCGAGAAGGAGTCATGGGAATCCTTGCTGACAGAGCAGCCTGATGATGATGATTATGATTATGATGATATTTACTTTAGAAGATAAAAATTTTTATAACTAATTGTTTGAACTGTCTTCATTTATTTACCATAACACACACACACACACACACACACACACACACATATATATATATATATATATATATATATATATATATATATATATATATATAATATATAAGATGTGTCTTAAAAGTATCGAGATTGAGCTGTATTTACCAAGAAAGAAATGAACAATAAATGGAGAGTGAATTTTTTTCAGAATACAAGGTGTGTCATAAAAGTGGCGAGTTTGAAGCTGTATTCCCCAAGATAGAAATGAACACTAAATGGAACGTCATTTTTTAGAATACAAGGTGCGTCAAAAAGTACCAAAAAATCTCGCTACTTTTTTGACACACCTTATATATATATATATAAGAGAGAGTGAGAGAGACTATCCTCTTTTTGCTAGCACTTGACCAGGGTGATTTTTTGCTAAGGTGGTGCGCCACACCTATCTTCAGTTTTTTCTGCGATGCATCTACCTTCAGCTACTTCTGGACTACTCATACGCTCAGTTTGCGGGGACCGGTATCGAACTAAGAACCTTCCGATTCCCATACGGCTGCTATGCCGTCTGAGTTGAACCGGTCCCTTAATTACTAATATATATATATATATATATATATATATATATA
>CM042159.1:88683410-88688410 GCA_023376005.1 Doryteuthis pealeii | reverse complement strand
TAAAATAGGGAAGCGAGTTACTTTAAAATCATCCTGTATATATATATATATATATATATATATATATATATATATATATATATATATATATACAATAGATACCTTCTTCTCCTCTGCATACGGAAGAGAAATCTTAGTGAAATTCAGACACTATTCCCATTTTTTTCAGTACACTGAAAAAAACAAAAAAAAACAAAAAAAAACAAGAAACTTTAATGGTAAATATTTTTTTAGTATTCGGTGAAGATAAGTCGTGTCATTTAGTGCTATACTAAGCTTAGTAAATGACTAATAATGTAAGTGAATATCCACACTAAAATTAAGTAAGGGTCCACTTTTGCATGACATGAATATTGTAAACTGGACCCTAATTTTTTCACAGTTGAATTCCTTTTTTGAATATAAAAAACACTGCCCAGAAAAATGAAGGCTTGTTGTTTTCTTTTTAATTTTTATCTTTATTTCCAAGATCGCCTAAGATGCAATTAAAAAAAATATGAATACAAATTATCTGGTGTCGCTTAATCGCAGATTTCTTATTTGTCCCATTTTATTTCACCCAATTTTTAAAATGACACCTTCCACATGGTCTTGCGTCGCTTAATACCCAACGTAAAATTAAAAATGAATTGAAAAAAGAAAGTTACATGTTTGTTTTAGTCGTAATATTGAACTTGTGAATTACAGAAAATATTTTCGCAATTTTGATCGTATGTTGTCCAGGCCTCCTGTCCTAATATACGTTATGTTTTAGTGAGCCAGCGTCAGGGGAATTTCCAGCCCAATTTATTTTCCGATTCGTGTTTTTGTCATTTTTATTTTTTGTATTATTCATTACAAAGATAACAGTAGGATTTATATGTAATGAAATTGCAAATCATCGTTTCTGGCTTAAATAGCACCACTTGATTTTTGTTACGTTTAATATGATAGAATATTATATTAAATTAGAAAGACAAACGAAACTAAATAAGAACGAATATAAAAATATTACACTTATTTTAATGCTATGTTAATTGATTTCTATATAAAATTATATATAGGATTGCTTTTAATAAGTTTTAGAATAACATGATAGTATAAGAAATCAGTAATAGCAAATAATTATTTATTAAACCCAGTCTTGCTAAAATAATTATGCAAATTATTTACATATAATATGTCAATCTTTATTTTCTTAGAGATAATATAAGTTAAATAACTAAGGAAATCGTGACGTCAGCAGTAACGTAGTTTTGGTTACAGGCAGAATGTTACAGGATCTCCATTATAAGATTTATTTATTTTTTATGTTTATATTAATATTTGTTTATCTATTCCTTTTTAAGATTACTTTGATTTCCTTAACGATAATTAAATATATCTTTCCATATTTTGCCCTGTCGACTAGGGCCGAAGAATACACATGTTGAGATTTTTTCAAATATAAGGCGTGTGTTAGAAGCCCACTTCTACTTATAGACTCGGCAAGAACAATGTGATCTCTCTTGGCCAATCACTGGCAGTACTCTGCTGCTGATATAATACTTAAACCCAACAGTACTGGCCATAACTCCTTTGAACCTTCGTGGACGACGGACATAGGATTAAATCATTGGACCTTCAACAATACGCAGGATAGGACTTATTCGCAGGATAGGACTTATTCACTTACCAAAGGATTCCATAACTCAGGATTTACTTACTTTAAGTCTTCAACTGGCCATGGATGGCATTTAAAAACTTAACAACACCGACTGTGCTTCTGCAAAGGGGTAAAAACATGTTGACCAAGGGTGGCGACCTGTGATGCTTAAGGATGGAATCTTGGTGGCTAAGCAGTCCATGACATGCAACACTCTATTGTGTTCCTTATTTAGGTTTCATGGGAGGTCGGGAAGGCCTCCTCCAATCAATTGGTAGATCCTGTCAAGCCATAGCACATATAAGATTGTCCCGACCCTATTGACCCTTTGGCAACTCCGCAACCCCATTTTATCATATGTGCTAGAAGTCAGTGGCTGAGGGTCTACATATCCTGGGCATGACGTTAAACTTTATCTGATGGTGAGTTTCCAGTTCTGGAGGTTTGGGGTATGTGGAGCACCCTTCATCACCATTACTCCATGGTCCACTCTGACCTGGAGTGGTAGTACCTGTTAGAATCCCATCTATGGGTTGAATAGAAAAACATGAGTTTATAAACAAAATTGTATTATGTATTAAGAATTGATGATTTATTTCACAACTTTATCGGCATTAAATGACCCCACCGAGGTTGATATGCCGTAAAACAAACCAAATCAAACCTTTAATTCTGGAATTGTTTTCGGCTTAAGATTGTAAACCTGATCTTTCAATACACCCCACACAAAAAAAAGTCCGGTGGTGTTAGGCCGGGTGAACGTGATGGCCATTCAATTGGTCCTCTTCGTCTTATACATCTACCATCAAAAATTAAAAAAGGACTTACTTATGCCAAAGTATTTTTAGATATTTTTCTTTTTTGTTTATTGTTTATTTTTTCTTATCAATAGTTTTTGTTTGTTTTTGTGTTTTGTTTTTGTTTTTGTTTGTTTTTGTTTTTCATAATAATCAAGTAAAACAAAATTTTTGATGAAAAAACTGGCATCTGAGATTTTTTTTTCTCCTTGTTCTTCATTCTGACAAATTGTGAAAATTTTTCTCAGAAATTGACATGACTGGGATGGGAAGGTGATCCACTGGGAATTATGCCAAAAAAAAATAATTTTGACCATGCAACAAAATGGTATATGCATAAACCAGAATCTGTTCTTGAGAACGAAACACATACAATTCTCTGGGATTTGAAATAAAAACAGATCACCTTATCCCAGCAAGAAGACCAGACCTAGTGATGATAAACAAAAAAGAAATAACTTGTCAACTGGTAGATTTTGCAATGCCAGCAGATCACAGGGTGAAGCTAAAGAAAATGATAAAATGGACAAATATCTGGACCTTGCCAGAGAACTGAAAAAGTTATGGAACATGAAAGTGAAGGTGATACCAATTGTAGTTGGTGCACTTGGAACGGTCCCAAAAGGATTGGAAAAGGGTTTGGAAATCAGAGGAAGGATTGAAACCATCCAGAACACTGCACTGCTGCAATCTGCCAGAATACTCAGAAGAGTCCTGGAGACCTGAGGAGAATTGCTGTCATTCAGACTCCAGTGAAAGACCATCAGCTAATGTTGATGTGAAAACTCAAAAGGAGTAAATAATAATAATAATAATCTTATCATAATGGAGATTGTGGGTTTTTCTGTCTGTAACCGAAACTATATTACTATACAAGTCACAATTCCGTTTGTTATTTACATCATATTCTCCATGACTTTTTTTATTATTTAAACCTCAATTATTAATAAAATTGTTTTACATCATTAAGACTGTTCACTATATCTACATACTAATAACATGCAACTATATTTTTATATACAACAGAATAGCTGATTACAGTGTGAATGGGAAGGCTAATTTGCATATTGACCTCAAAAATTTGATTTTAATAAATATATGCTTAGTATTATTGATTTGTAATTGTTTGGGTTTATCTATTATTGAATATGAGCAAACATCTTGGGGATATAATCTTAAAAAAAATCCATTAACAAGAAGAAATATCTGTAATTTTATTCTTTACTTCCTATTTTATATAAATAGTTAAATTAAGAAAATTTACCAATGAAAGACGGGAGTAATGGAAAATGATGGAATAGTTAGTTTCAAAGTTGTTCTATTTTTTCAATCATACCCCTCTGTTCCAAATCATTTTATCTGCATTCTTTATCAGTTTCATTAGCCTTTCTAATTTAATATAATATTTTATTATATTAAACTTAAATACTTGCACCCGGAGGGTGCATATATTTGCTAGAAAAATAATAATAATAATAATAATAATAATAATAATAATAATAATAATAATAATAAACGATTGTAACAACATTCTTCAGTCAGAATTATCCTGAAGAACTCTCAATAGCAATATTCCACCTTCGAAAGAGAGCATTTATCCTGCCCCTTAAAATTATTTCGACGGTTTTTTGGGGCCACTTCATCACAACAGATATCACTTTCTCGTCACTGGAATAATGCTTGCCTCTCAAACCCTCTTTCGTGGGACCGAAAAGAGGCAAACATTATTCCAGTGTCGAGTAAGTGAAATATATAGTGAAGAAGTGGAATTATGATATATGTTCCTGTGTTGGTAATTATACCTGTTCTTAACATCATGGCATTACATTTTGACTCACCCTCGTACATATTCCTTTGTCGGTAATTATACCTGTTCTAAGCATAATGGCATTACTTTTTGACTCACCCTTGTATCATTCTTTTCTCACAGAATCAGGAGACTAATAAGTGAAAAGAAATTCTTCGTTTTGGGAATTGGCATTCAAAACATTCAAATCTGTGGAGAATTTTATCAGAACGTCATTCTCATAGAACGCGCTATAACATCGATCAAATTCAAAAAACACATTTTAATGCCATTATTTTTATGTTTGAAATTTATAATGTCCTGAAGTATTTTCGAAAGTAAAAAAAAAATTAATAATGTTTACACAATATTTACTGTGAGTTGTAAAAGAGCAAATCAACACCACCCTTAAAGATATATAATTATATATATATATATATATATATATATATATATATATATATATATAAGAACGCCTCTGACGACGAATAACACCGAAAAAGTGTTATTCAGAAACCAATGGTAGGACCGACTTTTAAATTGTATTATTAATTAATTATAAATATATATATATTTATATATAATATATATATATATATATATATATATGTGTGTGTGTGTGTGTGTGTGTGTGTGTGTGTGTGTGTATTTATATAGATAGAAGGTGGCTTACCAGTGAATATGGACACGATCGTTGGAGGTGCACAAAATCCAGGGTTAAGTCAGCGATAAAACAAATACAAAGTGCTCAATACAAAGTAGAGCAAATTTATTTTAAATTTTTTTTATATAC
>CM042159.1:88680144-88683310 GCA_023376005.1 Doryteuthis pealeii | reverse complement strand
AAGAAGAGAGATGAAAGTTTGGAAATCAGAGGAAGGATTGAAACCATTCAGAACACTGCACTGCTGCAATCTGCCAGAATACTCAGAAGAGTCCTGGAGACCTGAGGAGACTTGCTGTCACTCAGACTCTAGTCAAAGACCATCAGCTAATGCTGATGTGAAAACTCAAAAGGAGACAATAATAATAATAATAATAATAATAATAATAATAATAATAATATAAGAAGAAGAAAGAAGAAGAAGAAGAAGAATGAAAATATGAGTTCAAACTAAAGAAGAAGGGTCGTAAATCCCTCTTTCTCTTTGCGTTTTCTCAAGACGAAACCTGCGAATAAATCCATAATTATTTCACTGTTTATTTATTATTATTATCATTTTTTTTCACATCATCCATGTACATAAGGTGGTTTATCTTTTCTTGTGACTTAGTGAATTTGTATCCCCCTGTACATTTTTTAAGTATATGATTGAGTGGCATCATTGCTATAATAAAGAGTAGTGGTGATAACGAGTCTCCTTGGAAGATACCTATTTGGATTTTTACTTCTGCCAGGGATTGTCTTCCGGCTTTTAATTGAACTCACCAGTTTTCCATGGATTTTTAACGAAGTTTATGATGTTGTTGGAAATTGTGTACACTTTTAGACATTCTAAAATCCAGGTATGTGAGACCATGTCATCTGTAATCGATCCAGGCCATTGCAATATTTTTCCGTCTATTTTTTACTTCCTTAAGAATGTATTAGTCTATATACAGTAAGTCGTGTGTACCTCTTTTTCCCTTACGGCATCCTTTCTGTTCTTCTGGGAAAAGTTTTCGCCAATTGAGTGAAAAATATATTTCTTCTTTTATAATAGCAGTCAGTATTTTCAACATCATGGGTAGACAAGTTATTGGTCTATAATTGCTGGGGATGTTTCCTTTTTGTGGGTCTTTCTATCATTATTATTATTATTATTATTATTATTATTATTATTATTATTATTATGTTTTCACACTGTCGTGATTCACTTAACTCTGAGTGATAGCAAGTCACAAGTCTCCTCAGGCCTCCAGGACTCTTCTGAGTATTCTAACCGATCCCAACAATGCTGTAGTTTAGATGGTCTCGAATCTTCTTCTGATTTCCAGTTCACCCAAATTCTTTTCCAGAATTTTGGGGATTGTTCCAAGGGCACCAATTACAATTGATACGACCTTCACTTTCATGTTCCACAGTTTTCTCAGTTTTCTGGCACGGTCCGAGTATTTGTCTATATTTTCACTTTCTTTCATTTTCACTTGGTGAACGGCCGAAACGGCAAAATCTACGAGATGACAAGTTCTCTTCTTCTTGTTGTCTGGTCTCCTGACCGGGATTAGGTGATCCGTCTGTACCTTGAAGTCCCAGAGAATTCTATGCGTCTCATTCTCCAGGACAGGTTCAGGATTGTGCATATACCATTTAGTTGTATGGTGAAAAAATTGAATTTCTTGCACAATTCCAGTGGATTACCTTTCCAACAGAGGTGTGCCAAGTCGTGTACTCTCTTTGTGTTAGATTGCTGCATTCGCTTCTTATATGATTGACCGTTTTGTCTCAATCTCAACACATTCTGCACTTGCTATTCTGTTGCGTCTTATCTATCTTTGCCTTATATAGTTTGTTCTGTGACATTGACTTGTGCTGTGATTATAGATGATTCGGTTTCTCTCTTGGGTTTCCTTTTCTTAGCCACATACATGTCTTCTGATGTGACATCTCTTGAGTTTGATGCTTGAAATACCCATGTAGTTGTTTTCTTCCCATTTCTGTTTTTTTTTTTAGTTTTTGATGTATTTCTGTTTGTCAATGTGTTGCAATTGAGTTTCCTGGCTGCTGCAATTAGTCTTTCCTTACTTTTATTAGAGTATTCGTTAAGTGCTCGGATTGTCGTATCTACACTCTCTTCAATACGATTTCTCTGAATTTTTTAAAATGAGGCTTGATAATTAGTATTATGTGTTGAGGAGAAGGCTCCCGAGTCCGACAAGAAATATCTGAGGAATGCTGGAGAGCACATCAGCCAAATCGTTGTACAGATAACGATAAAGATCAGAAAAATCCGAAAAATCCAAACAATACTAATCATCAAGCTTCATCTCAAAAATTCAGAGAAATAATATCAAACGTTGTAATAATTAAATATTCATAAGTCGTGATTATATATATAATATATCAAACGTTGTAATAATCAAATATTCATAAGTCATGATTATATATATATATATATATATATATATATATATATATATATATATATATATTTGTGCGTGTGTCTGTGTGTATATAATTAGGCAGCATTTCTTCTTTAAGGCATATATTATTGAACAATGGAGCCATTTTTTGTCTGCAAATTTTGTCCTTTGTCCTTTCCAATTGTCATATTGTTCTAATGATATCTGGCGAAAATTGGCTGATATATTTGCCATAGGTAATTTTCCAAGTATGTTCCACCCTATCGTGTGCCATCTTCAGGTTAGTTCATGAACCATACAACAATGGGTTGTTCCATTCCGCTAATTATAAAGGTTGCGTTTATTTCATTTTCTTCTAATTATTGTTGTTGTTATTATTAGTGTTATTATTATTGTTTTTATTATTGCTATTATTATCATTGTTTCCACTATTATTATTATTGTTAATATTATTATTATTGTATAAATTGTTAATGTAATTATAGGCATTTTAGAACATTAGTGCTATTATCGAAGTTTATTTTGTTTAGTTCAAGATTTTTATATCTAATATGCAGGGCTTCTAAAATCTTTAGTCTTTGATTACATATTTGTTTTTATAAAATGATAGTGTTGTTGTTTAGTATTTTTTGGAATTTACTATTGGGACAAGAGTGTGTTTTAAATGTTGGACTATTGAGCTAGTGTCTGAAAGATGCATCGAAAGGACAAGGAACAAAATTTGCAGATAAAAAATGGCTACATTGTTCAATATATATATATCACCCATAATATACAACATTTACAACCTTAAAATTAATATTATCCAACCCCACTCCCCAACTATCACGACCCATCCGTATACAACATACACGGCCTACGCATCAGATAGAAAGAAAACATGCACACACACAGATACATGTATGGACACGAGCGCTCGCACGTAAGTACTATTAAAATACCGCACAC
>CM042159.1:88665144-88675144 GCA_023376005.1 Doryteuthis pealeii | reverse complement strand
AGGGTGATAAATGAAAAACATGTCCTTTCTTAATCGAGATAAAAAAAAGGGGTGCCTAAAAGTAATATGGTCCAATTAATCTATGCAGCTGATTGGTTGGCTGGTTGGTTGTGTCTTACGGCATATCAACCCTTGTTGGGTTATTTCATATCGAAGACATTTTGTTTCATTCATTTTTGATGGGTACACAGTCTATATTTTTTATACTAATTTTTTCTATTCAACCCATACATGGGACCCTAACAAGTACTACCACCCGGGGTGGACCTGGGAGAAATAGTGATGAATGGTTACTCCGCAGCTCCCAAAGATCCGATATTGGAACTTCGAAATCAGATGGAGTTTAATATAGAATATCAAGACTCGCCACCCTTTAAATGATGAAAAGGGCCGAGGCTTGCCATTGGGGGAATAAGGTTGGCACAATCATATAGGTGCTAGGGCTTGACGTGACCAGCCGATTGGTCGGAGGTGGCCTCTCCGACCACCCGTCTACACTAAGTAAAAAGCAAAGTCTTAACTAATCACACACACACACACACACACACACACACATATATATATATATATATATATATGTATATATTTTGGGGAATATGTGCTTAATTGAAGTCGTACCTAATTTTGAAAGTTAATTAATTAATAATTAAGTACTTAGGCGGGCATACCTATTTAAATGTAAGGCTAAACAAATCGAGTAAAAGTCAATCTCTGTATGTACATTTCAGCCTAATAGGCCGAAATGTACATACAGAGATTGATTTTTCTCGATTTGTTTAGCCTTACATTTGAATAGGTATGCCTGCCTAATCAATTAATTATTAATTAATTAACTTTCAAAATTAGGTACGACTTCAATTAAGCACATATTCTCCCAAAAATTGTCGGCTAAAAAAAGCCATATCATAAATACATCGCTTGTGTATCTACTTATCATATATATATATATATATATATATATATATATATATATATATATATAATATAATCATTTGCAATACTTTCCTATTGTAAAATCATTTACAATTCATTCCAATCGTAGAATCATTTCCTGTGCATTCCTATCGTAAAATCATTTACGAAGTATTCTCATACTAAAATCATATGCAATACTTCCCTATAGTAAAATCATTTGCGATACTTTCCTATAGTAAAAAACACTTACAATTCATTCCTATAGTAAAATCATCTATTCGTCACTCTGAGCAAGAGTGTTAATATCTTTGGGTCAATTAGATCCGCTCAGAAATTATTCATATAGAAAAACTCTCAAGAAACATCTTAACAAATTGGGTATATTCTAATCTGTATAGTTTGAAAGATTTTGCTGATGTTTTCCTGAATGGATTTATTTTGCTTTGGGCTCAACGGAAAGAACTAATTAAGCTAATGATAGGATAGTGAAGACCAGTCCTTCCCCCCACCCTCCATTTTTGGACAAGTGCCCGCATTTGTATATCTTATTATAATGGAGATTGTGTTTTTTTCTGTCTGTAACCGAACTATATTCCTACTCAAGTCACAATTCTCTTAGTTATTGACATCACACATTCTCCATGATTTTATTTTTATTTAACCTCAATTATTAAAAAATTGTCTTACATTATTAATACTGTTAACTATGTCTACATACTGAGAACATGCAATTATATTATATATACAACAAAATAGCGGTTTACAGTGTGAACAGGAAGGCTAATTTGCATATTAATATTAAAAAATCGAATTTAATAAATATGTGCTT
This sequence comes from Doryteuthis pealeii, assembly GCA_023376005.1. NCBI lineage: Eukaryota > Metazoa > Mollusca > Cephalopoda > Myopsida > Loliginidae > Doryteuthis > Doryteuthis pealeii. The sequence goes on along the minus strand of CM042159.1, from coordinate 88,673,400 downwards.
AGTATTATTGATTTCTAACTGTTTGGTTTTAATGAATATAAGCAAACATCTCTTCAATGAATCTTAAATGAAATCCATTAACAAGATAAAATAACTGTCATTTTATTCTTTACTTCCTCTTATAACTAAATACTTAAATTAGAAAAAATAACAATGAAAGAACAAGAGTGATGGAAGAGTAAGTTTCAGTTGTTCCATTTTTTATTATACTCCTCTGTTTCAATCTTTTATTATACTCCCTCTGTTTCAAATCTTTTTATCTGTATTCTTATTTAGTTTCATTAGCCTTTCTAATTTAATACAATATTTTATTACATTAAAACTTAAATACTTGCACCCGGAGGGTGCATATATTTGCTAGTATATATAATAAATGGAGATGTATGGTGTGATGGTTAGAGTCGTAGAAACTCTTCAACTCGAGTTCAAATACTGGACGAGGCTGATTGCATTTCACATAGTGCTAATCCGCTAGGGAGAGGTGTGGGATTAATCTCCCTCCAGTTAATGGGTAAATGGTAGGATAGACTCGGCTCTTGAACCATGGCTAGGGAACCAGTCCAAGGGAATAAAAAACTGTTAATCTTCGCTTATGAAATTGATCTTGTCAAATCCTGCTCGTGCTGAGGAATTGGTCTCTCTCTCTCTCTCTCTCTCTCTCTCTCTCTCTCCCCTCTCTCTCTCTCTCTCTTCTCTCTATATATATATTATATATATATATATATATATATATATATATATATATATATATATAACCGTGATTGAAAAATAACTACCAACGAGGTATATCAGAATACACACACACACACACACACACACACACACACATATATATTATATATATATATATATGTATGAGTGTGTGTGTTTGTGAGTGTGTGTGTGTGTGTCAGAATATATATATATATATATATATATATATATATATATATATATATATAAACCGTGATTGAAAAAAATAACTACCACGAGGTATATCAGAATACACACACACACACACATATTTATATATATATATATATATATATAATATATATATATATATATATATGTATGTATGAGTTTATGTGTTTGTGAGTGTGTGTGTGTGTGTGTGTGTCAGAATAATATATATATATATATATATATATAATATATATATTATTTATATATATAAAAACCGTGATTGAAAAAAAGTAACTACCAATGAGGTATGTCAGAAAAGTTCCAGGTTGATCACATTCTTCGATGTGAGGAGCATTGTTCATTGCGAGTTCTGGCCACAGAGCCAGACGATCAACCAGCATATCTACAAAGAGATACTGCGGCGTTTGCTTCGTTCAGTGCGCAAGAAGAGGCGAGAGATGTGACAGAACAACTCGTGAGTGCTTCAATATGACAACCTACCTGCCCACACTGCCCTCAGTTTGCGAGAGTTCCTGGCTCAGAAGCAAATTCCCTACCCGCCCGACCTGGCTCCGTATGATTTTTACCTCTTCTCCAGGCTCAAGGGGGTCATCAACCCGTTTTGAGGATGGGCACGACATCACAAAGGTCTTAATAACTTGTAGTTTGCAGTTTGGATTTGAAATGTTTTTCTTTGACACCAGTCTTGAAACTTTTCTGACTTACCGTGTATTTTAAACTATCTATATTTCTTTTATATGCAGTTAAATTTTTCTCAATTCTTTAATAAATGTTTCTTAATATATGGCAATTAAGTCTGTTTTTTTTTTTGTTTGTTTTTTTTCAGATTGATTATTTTGTTTCAAAATTCGAAGCCCTATAAAGATGTCTGGACGTTTAACTCAAAAAGAGAGTGCTCTTGAGAGGCTGGAGGCGAATATTAGTGCCCATACAGAATCTTGAATAAAAGTCGATGAATGGCAAGCCAGAAGTCCTGATTTAACACACTGCGACTTTTTTCTTTCTGCTTGGTTGAAGGAGCAAGTCTACTCTACAAAATAAATGACATTGAGGAACTTGAAGGACGAATACGAAAATGTATTACTGCTATTCCCCAAGAGTTCCTGGGAAGATCAGTTTCGAGAATGCGATTCCCGAGCGGTTTGAGAGGCTAGAGGCAAATGCTGGTACCCATATAGAATTTTGAATAAAAGTCGATGTTATGTGCATTCTTCTCATATTTATTTTTTGTAAAAATAATGATTCAGAAATAAATTGTTTTTATTATAATTAGATTTTTAAAATAGGGAATGTAGTTACTTTACAATTACCCTGTATATACGAAGGTAAGTCAAAAAGCAATACCATTTTGTTTAGGACAGGTATAATTAACAACACAGGAACATGTATCATTCATCAAAATGAAGTTGGTCCTCTGTGGATCACATCACCACTTCTCCACATACGTGAGTCAAAAGTAATCGCATTTTGTTTAGGACAGGTATAATTGCCAACACAGGAACATGTATCACACATCGAAATGAAGCTGGTGCTGTAGTGGTTTTACTTCTTTGTCACTGGAATAATTGTTAAATATTGTAAATATCGCGATCCTACGGTCACTGGTCCTGTTTTTTTTTTTTTTTCAGTCTCCGCGACAATATACTCGACCGCTCAGTCCAATTGTCTCCCCCAGTCCGCTGAGATTACTCCTTTTATACGAGTTCTGGCTGGCCGAAATTAACATATGTTACAAATCTTGTCTGGCCAGCGACGAGATTCGTGACTTATAAATTGCACCCCCAAGGACGCTCACACTTCTATTTTTCTTTTTACTTCCGGCACTCTGTGCGCAAAACACGTTCGCGCTCGTTTCGAACTTTAATGTAGGCCATTTCGCTGGTCACTTTTCATTTCTCTTGTTCGACCGGCTCACCACCGGTATTTCATCCAGCCAGGAACGGTTACTAAATTTACGTAAGCGTCTGCTGTCCTGCCTACACACGCAGCACGCCCCTCGTTGCCTCTTGAACGACGATACGCGTTCCTGTGTTGGTAATTATACCTGTCCTAAACAAAATGGCGTTATTTTTTAACTCTCCTATGTGGATAAGTAGGGATGTGATCCACAGAGGACCAGTTTCATTTTGATGTATGATACATGTTCCTGCGTAGGTAATTATACCTGTCCTAAATAAAATGACATTATTTTTTAACTCTCCTATGTGGAGAAGTAGGTATGTGATTCATAGAGGACCAGCTTCATTTTAATGTATTATACATGTTCCTGTGTTGGTAATTATACCTGTCGTAAATAAAATGGCATTACCTTTTGACCCACCATCGTATATCTTGTAAAAATAATGATTCAGAAATAAATTATAAGATTTTTAAAATAGGGAAGCGAGTTACTTTAAAATCATCCTGTATATATATATATATATATATATATATATATATATATATATATATATACAATAATACCTTCTTCTCCTCTGCATACGGAAGAGAAATCTTAGTGAAATTCAGACACTATTCCCATTTTTTCAGTACACTGAAAAAAACAAAAAAACAAAAAAAAACCCCAAGAAACTTTAATGGTAAATATTTGTTTAGTATTCGGTGAAGATAAGTCGTGTCATTTAGTGCTATATACTAAGCTTAGTAAATGTCTAATAATGTAAGTGAATATCCACACTAAAATTAAGTAAGGGTCCACTTTTGCATGACATGAATATTGTAAACTGAACCCTAATTTTTTCACAGTTGAATTCCTTTTTTGAATATAAAAAACACTGCCCAGAAAAATGAAGGCTTGTTGTTTTCTTTTTAATTTTTATCTTTATTTCCAAGATCGCCTAAGATGCAATTAAAAAAAATATGAATACAAATTATCTGGTGTGCTTAATCGCAGATTTCTTATTTGTCCCATTTTATTTCACCCAATTTTTAAAATGACACCTTCCACATGGTCTTGCGTCGCTTAATACCCAACGTAAAATTAAAATGAATTGAAAAAGAAAAGTTACATGTTTGTTTTAGTCGTAATATTGAACTTGTGAATTACAGAAAATATTTTCGCAATTTTGATCGTATGTTGTCCAGGCCTCCTGTCCTAATATACGTTATGTTTTAGTGAGCCAGCGTCAGGGGAATTTCCAGCCCAATTTATTTTCCGATTCGTGTTTTTGTCATTTTTATTTTTTGTATTATTCATTACAAAGATAACAGTAGGATTTATATGTAATGAAATTGCAAATCATCGTTTCTGGCTTAAATAGCACCACTTGATTTTTGTTACGTTTAATGTGATAGAATATTATATTAAATTAGAAAGACAAACGAAACTAAATAAGAACGAATATAAAAATATTACACTTATTTTAATGCTATGTTAATTGATTTCTATATAAAATTATATATAGGATTGCTTTTAATAAGTTTTAGAATAACATGATAGTATAAGAAATCAGTAATAGCAAATAATTATTTATTAAACCCAGTCTTGCTAAAATAATTATGCAAATTATTTACACCATATAATATGTCAATCTTTATTTCTTAGAGATAATATAAGTTAAATAACTAAGGAAATCGTGACGTCAGCAGTAACGTAGTTTTGGTTACAGGCAGAATGTTACAGGATCTCCATTATAAGATTTATTTATTTTTATGTTTATATTAATATTTGTTTATCTATTCCTTTTTAAGATTACTTTGATTTCCTTAACGATAATTAAATATATCTTTCCATATTTTGCCCTGTCGACTAGGGCCGAAGAATACACATGTTGAGATTTTTTCAAATATAAGGCGTGTGTTAGAAGCCCACTTCTACTTATAGACTCGGCAAGAACCATGTGATCTCTCTTGGCCAATCACTGGCAGTACTCTGCTGCTGATATAATACTTAAACCCAACAGTACTGGCCATAACTCCTTTGAACCTTCGTGGACGATGGACATAGGATTAAATCACTGGACCTTTAACAATACGCAGGATAGGACTTATTCACTTACCAAAGGATTCCATAACTCAGGATTTACTTACTTTAAGTCCTTTTCAACTGGCCATGGATGGCATTTAAAAACTTAACAACACCGACTGTGCCTCTGCAAAGGGGTAAAAACATGTTGACCAAGGGTGGCGACCTGTGATGCTTAAGGATGGAATCTTGGTGGCTAAGCAGTCCATGATATGCAACACTCTATTGTGTCCTTATTTAGGTTTCATGGGAGGTCGGGAAGGCCTCCTCCAATCAATTGGTAGATCCTGTCAAGCCATAGCACATATAAGATTGTCCCGACCCTATTGACCCTTTGGCAACTCCGCAACCCATTTTATCATATATGTGCTAGAAGTCAGTGGCTGAGGGTCTACATATCCTGGGCATGACGTTAAACTTTATCTGATGGTGAGTTTCCAGTTCTGGAGGTTTGGGGTATGTGGAGCACCCCTTCATCACCATTACTCCATGGTCCACTCTGACCCGGAGTGGTAGTACCTGTTAGAATCCCATCTATGGGTTGAATAGAAAAACATGAGTTTATAAACAAAATTGTATTATGTATTAAGAATTGATTTATTTCACAACTTTATCGGCATTAAATGACCCACCGAGGTTGATATGCCGTAAAACAAACCAAATCAAACCTTTAATTCTGGAATTGTTTTCGGCTTAAGATTGTAAACCTGATCTTTCAATACACCCCACACAAAAAAAAGTCCGGTGGTGTTAGGCCGGGTGAACGTGATGGCCATTCAATTGGTCCTCTTCGTCTTATACATCTACCATCAAAAATTAAAAAAGGACTTACTTATGCCAAAGTATTTTTAGATATTTTTCTTTTTTGTTTATTGTTTATTTTTCTTATCAATAGTTTTTGTTTGTTTTTGTTGTTTTGTTTTGTTTTGTTTTGTTTTTGTTTTTCATAATAATCAAGTAAAACAAAATTTTTGATGAAAAACTGGCATCTGAGATTTTTTTTTCTCCTTGTTCTTCATTCTGACAAATTGTGAAAATTTTTCTCAGAAATTGACATGACTGGATGGGAAGGTGATCCACTGGGAATTATGCCAAAAAAAATAATTTTGACCATGCAACAAAATGGTATATGCATAAACCAGAATCTGTTCTTGAGAACGAAACACATACAATTCTCTGGGACTTTGAAATAAAAACAGATCACCTTATCCCAGCAAGAAGACCAGACCTAGTGATGATAAACAAAAAAGAAATAACTTGTCAACTGGTAGATTTTGCAATGCCAGCAGATCACAGGGTGAAGCTAAAAGAAAATGATAAAATGGACAAATATCTGGACCTTGCCAGAGAACTGAAAAAGTTATGGAACATGAAAGTGAAGGTGATACCAATTGTAGTTGGTGCACTTGGAACGGTCCCAAAAGGATTGGAAAAGGGTTTGGAAATCAGAGGAAGGATTGAAACCATCCAGAACACTGCACTGCTGCAATCTGCCAGAATACTCAGAAGAGTCCTGGAGACCTGAGGAGAATTGCTGTCATTCAGACTCCAGTGAAAGACCATCAGCTAATGTTGATGTGAAAACTCAAAAGGAGTAAATAATAATAATAATAATCTTATCATAATGGAGATTGTGGGTTTTTCTGTCTGTAACCGAAACTATATTACTATACAAGTCACAATTCCGTTTGTTATTTACATCATATTCTCCATGACTTTTTTTATTATTTAAACCTCAATTATTAATAAAATTGTTTTACATCATTAAGACTGTTCACTATATCTACATACTAATAACATGCAACTATATTTTTATATACAACAGAATAGCTGATTACAGTGTGAATGGGAAGGCTAATTTGCATATTGACCTCAAAAATTTGATTTTAATAAATATATGCTTAGTATTATTGATTTGTAATTGTTTGGTTTTATCTTATTGAATATGAGCAAACATCTTGGGGATAAATCTTAAAAGAAATCCATTAACAAGAAGAAATATCTGTAATTTTATTCTTTACTTCCTATTTTATATAAATAGTTAAATTAAGAAAATTTACCAATGAAAGACGGGAGTAATGGAAAATGATGGAATAGTTAGTTTCAAAGTTGTTCTATTTTTTCAATCATACCCCCTCTGTTCCAAATCATTTTATCTGCATTCTTATTCAGTTTCATTAGCCTTTCTAATTTAATATAATATTTTATTATATTAAAACTTAAATACTTGCACCCGGAGGGTGCATATATTTGCTAGAAATAATAATAATAATAATAATAATAATAATAATAATAATAATAATAATAATAATAAACGATTGTAACAACATTCTTCAGTCAGAATTATCCTGAAGAACTCTCAATAGCAATATTCCACCTTCGAAAGAGAGCATTTATCCCTGCCCCTTAAAATTATTTCGACGGTTTTTTGGGGCCACTTCATCACAACAGATATCACTTTCTCGTCACTGGAATAATGCTTGCCTCTCAAACCCTCTTTCGTGGGACCGAAAAGAGGCAAACATTATTCCAGTGTCGAGTAAGTGAAATATATAGTGAAGAAGTGGAATTATGATATATGTTCCTGTGTTGGTAATTATACCTGTTCTTAACATCATGGCATTACATTTTGACTCACCCTCGTACATATTCCTTTGTCGGTAATTATACCTGTTCTAAGCATAATGGCATTACTTTTTGACTCACCCTTGTATCATTCTTTTCTCACAGAATCAGGAGACTAATAAGTGAAAAGAAATTCTTCGTTTTGGGAATTGGCATTCAAAACATTCAAATCTGTGGAGAATTGTTATCAGAACGTCATTCTCATAGAACGCAGCTATAACATCGATTTTCAAATTCAAAAAAACAAATTTAATGCCATTATTTTATGTTTGAAATTTATAATGTCCTGAAGTATTTTCGAAAGTAAAAAAAAAAATTAATAATGTTTACACAATATTTACTGTGAGTTGTAAAAGAGCAAATCAACATCCACCCTTTAAAGATATATATATATATATATATATATATATATATATATATATATATATATATATATAAGAACGCCTCTGACGACGAATAACACCGAAAAAGTGTTATTCAGAAACCAATGGTAGGACCGACTTTTAAATTGTATTATTAATTAATTATAAATATATATATATATATATATATATATATATATATATATATATATATGTGTGTGTGTGTGTGTGTGTGTGTGTGTGTGTGTGTGTATTTATATAGATAGAAGGTGGCTTACCAGTGAATATGGACACGATCGTTGGAGGTGCACAAAATCCAGGGGTTAAGTCAGCGATAAAAACAAATACAAAGTGCTCAATACAAAGTAGAGCAAATTTATTTTAAATTTTTATTATACC
>CM042159.1:88610760-88663260 GCA_023376005.1 Doryteuthis pealeii | reverse complement strand
AACTAAAAAGATAGGTCCAGCCTCACCAGACGAGTCCGCCAATTTTTGGAATCGGAAGCTCAAATTTTTGAGGATTGGCTAACTTTAACATAATCAACATCTGGATAGAATTTCAGAAAAATTGAAGAGGGTGGGTGATATGGCCTGGATGATTTGGCATGGAATCACCCGTATTCTAATTCCATACAGAATATACCCGGACTGAAAAAGAAGAAACTCGAAAGAACAAATGATTTTTTTAATTTTAAATTTTGTTAAGATTCATAATAATCTCCCTTAACACTACTATAGAAAATAATTCTGCCACGCTCACCATCACTTCCTTTTAGTCTGGCACGAGGCCATGAACATGATACAATTAGTGAATAATGAACGCAAGGAAAGAGACAATCCCGAACAGAAGAAGATACCCGGCTTGTAACAGAGGGTGAACCCCCATATGAAGAATGGGTGCCCGATATAAGATAGAATAAGAGAAACCTGATAGAAACAGACTTTAGAAAAACTGAAAAAGTCGCATGCAGCACCAAAACACTAAATCTCGCCTGCAGTATAGACATATATATAGTATATATATATATATATATATATATATATATATATATTATTGTGTTCGAAATACGCCCGACTACTCAGCGCAGGGTAGCGTCGTCAGTTATGTTATTGACTGGCTTCATAGGGGGGTTTCGGGTCTTCTAACATAATACCCCCCTCAGCCAGCCAGACCCCGTTGGAGAAGATCCAACTCCAACCTGTTGCCCTTGTTCAACGCCAACAGAAAAATGGTGTGTGTGTGTGTGTGTAGAATTAAACAAAAGGCACATCTCCTATTTAACAATTTTATTTTTTATCTTTTCTAATTTTCTGGCCAACTTTTAAACAGGATATGGGCCTTTTGTTTAATTCTACATGTATAAATGAAAGAATGCTGCCCAAATACATATATATACATATATATATATATATATATATATATATATATATATATGTGTGTGTGTGTGTGTGTGTGGGTGTGGGTGTGTAATATAGTGAGAAATTTGAAAAAAACATAGGTTTAAATAAAATTAGTGTTAAGTTTATTAGCCAACGCTGCAGTGTTTCGATCTGTTAAGTAGATCTTCTTCGGGGCTTTTGTTGATATAAGGAAGAGTAAACAAATTTTATCAAGGAATAATGAGGAAGACTGTGTTAGTTCTTGTTTATCAATCTGTTGAAAATCTGAAGTTTGAAGAAGGAACGCTGGAAAATTAGACTGTTTGAAATATGACGTCAAATATTATTCTTTTATGGTGTGTGTGTGTTCGGTGTGTGTGTCTGTGTGTGTGCGTGTGTATCGAAAAATGACATTGAACATTTTTCTAGGTGTTGTGTGTGTGTGTGTGTGTGTATTTTACGATATATATATATATATATATATATATATATGGATAGATAGATATGCACAACATGAGATGGATAGAAACATATGAACAGGCATCCGAACGTAATGTCTTACCCCTCTGCAGAGGTACAGTCGGCGTATTCTACTGCCCCAGCCGACAGGGAGGTCACACTTTTGGAATCCGTTGTATAAGGAATAACCTTTTGATGTAAGAAAAAAGAGAGAGTTATAAATTCTTTAGTTTTTGGTAAGCTTCGGGAAAAATATGTAATGAAGAGATCTTTCAAATCCATTCGAAGTTCGTCTATACGAATACGATAATAGCCCCAACAACGGCAAGAAATCTGGATTTTGGAGGACGAAGACAATAGAAAACTGGGTTCATTTCAGAACAATTGCCTCATGGGAGACTCTTACATGTATTAAATCAAAAGGAACAATATAAGCAGCCATCTTGGAATATCAATTAAAACCCCGGATATTATCTAGACAAAAATATTCAAATTGTTTAGCAACGTGATACACTAATATAATGTTAGCTTTATCATATTTATACACTTTCACACAAGAATCTCGGTAGTTATGAACTTTTGTTTTGTAAATCAGGGTGTCCCAGAAAAAACAGAACCCACAAGTTTTGTAATAAAACTGTTAATTTTCCCATTAAACAAATGAGATAGGGTTTAGGGTTAGGGTTCGGGTTGGGGGTTTAGGGTTAGTTTGATGGGAAAATAAATAAATAATTTGGGATCTGTTTTTTCTGGGTCAGCCTGTACAGGGTGACACAGAAAAAAGCAGATCCCGAATTAACTAACCCTAAACCCTAAACCCCAACCTAACCTAGCCCTAAATCCTAATTTATTTGTTTAATGGGAAAATTAACAGTTTTATTACAAAATTTGTGGGTTCTGTTTTTTCTGGACACCTTAATTTACTAAACAAAAGTTCATAATTACCAGAATCTCTTTATTAACAGAAGTTCCAGAAGACGACGCCAAATCCTTTGGTTGCTAATCCGTCCGTCTGTATCGAATACCAGCAACTGAGTGGCTTTCGGCGATTAAATAGTAGACTAACCACGTATTCGAGCGTGTTGATTGGCTGATTGAATCCATGCCCCCACGGAGAGTCAATAAATTTAAGTGGTGGATTCCAGCACACCTTATATCAACAAAATATTCCAAGAGAGAGAAAGAAAGAGAAGAGAGAGAGAGAGAGAGTGAGAGAGAGAGAGAGAGAGAGAGAGAGAGAGATAGAGAGAGAGAGAGAGAGAGAAATTGTTTAGCAACGTGATATGCTAATACAATGCTAACTTTATCATATTTATACACGTTCACACAATAATCTCGGCTGAACTTGCACAAAGGTGTCAAAAATAGGGTGACCCAGAAAAACAGAACCAAATTATTTATTAATTTTCCCCATTAAACTAACCTTAAACAACGAAGCCAAAGATGTGGGTATTTCAGACCTGTTTCATTTAGCTTCTAGTTAACAATAACACTTAGAAGAACTAATAATTTTGGAAACACGTCTTCCCCCTTGAAAATCTAAACTAGAACTCCTTAAATTCACCTCCAGCTTCCACGAAACAAAATGACCAATCAGAGGACAGCTATAAGGTCCGCGAAAAGTCAAAGCTCTGTGAATTCAGAATTTCCGTTGTTTTTTCAATGTCTACTCTACCTAATAATCATTCTTTCGTTGCTGTTTTTAATGTATTCCTCAACATGGAGTTTGAAGGATGAAGACAATAGAAAACATTCGCTCTTAAAACATTGATATTACAACTAAGTATGAAGTGTTTACCTGTTTAAAATGATTGTGAACTTTATTAATACATTGGCTCTTAATTTAATATTGCAACTAAGTATGAAGTGTTTAAAAATTATTGTGAACTTTATTAATACATTGGCTAATTTGATATTGCAACTAAGTATGAAGTGTTTACCTGTTTAAAATTATTGTGAACTTTATTAATACATTGGCTCTTAATTTGATATTGCAACTAAGTATGAAGTGTTTACCTGTTTAAAATTATTGTGAACTTTATTAATACTTGCTCTTAATTTGATATTGCAACTAAGTATGAAGTGTTTACCTGTTTAAAATTATTGTGAACTTTATTAATACATTGGCTCTTAATTTGATATTGCAACTAAGTATGAAGTGTTTACCTGTTTAAAATTATTGTGAACTTTTTAATACATTGGCTCTTAATTTGATATTGCAACTAAGTATGAAGTGTTTACCTGTTTAAATTATTGTGAACTTTAATACATTGGCTCTTAATTTGATATTGCAACTAAGTATGAAGTGTTTACCTGTTTAAAAATTATTGTGAACTTTATTAATACATTGGCTCTTAATTTGATATTGCAACTAAGTATGAAGTGTTTACCTGTTTAAAATTATTGTGAACTTTATTAATACATTGGCTCTTAAAACATTGATATTGCAACTGACTTGAAACCTAAAATTAATAGATTCCTCCATACAAATGGCAGCAACAGTGGAATAACTGTATCCACAATAAACTCTTCCTAATCAAACCGACTTTGGGAGGCTGCAGACCAACTTTAAGGAAGTCTAGAAAGGAAGTCATTATGTCCGATTATGCATTGGTCATACAAAACTAACACCTCTTATATACTCAACAAGAACAACAACCACAATGTGAAACATGTCAAACACCCCTGACAGTCAAACACTTATTGATGGAATGCAGATTTTTTGCTCGCATCAGAAAACATTATTTTAAAGCAAACAATATGAAAGACCTATTTGAAAATGTTAACATTGAGGATATTTTCTCCTTTTTGAGGGAAATAAATTATACCATAGAATATAGACATGAAACAAATCAATACCATACAATAATCCCAATAATGCTAACACATTGTTAAAACCAATTACTAAATATATATATGAATACACAATATGTATAAAACCCAACCGCTAGGCATGATATAACCCTGGATGGGTTGATATGCCGTTAAAATTAATAAACCAACCAACCAACCTGCCTTGGAATCACAAGGTTCTTAGTTCGATGCCAGTCCTCGCCAACTCAACATATGAGTAGCACAGATTGGGTAATCTGATCTGTGCGGTAAAGTGGGAAGCTGACGTTTGGTGTGGTGCCCCACTTCAGCAAAAACTATATCCCTGGACTAGCCTTTGTGAAAGGGGATATACTTACTCAGTGTCCGGCTGATACCGACAATAGGCCACTCTGCCAACTAATGGAGTATTTATCTCTTTAAAATGATAGATAAATACTTTATACTTAGTTGTCGTCGGGGCGGCCTAAAGTCGGTATCAGCCAATTGGCGAGGGAGTCTACCCCTTTTCACTTGCGCTAGACCAAGGAGATTATTTTAGCGTCTGAGGTGGAGCGCCACGCCTACCATCAGCTCCTTACTTACGCACAGATACCAGTGCTACTCATACGCTAAGTTGGCGAGGGCCGGTATCGAACTAGGAACCTTGTGGTTTCTAGCCGAACGCTCTACCGACTGAGCTAACACGGCCCCACATACTTAGTTGTAATATCAATAATTTAAAATCCAATCTATCAATATTTAAAATCCAATCTCTCATAAAGTTCACTGTTAAAAATCATTATGAACTTTATTAATACACTGGCTCTGAAAACATCAATATTGCAACTAGGTATTAAAACAGACAGAAAGTATCGGTCACTTAACGAGGATTGATCTAAGTAAAATGGAAGTGCGAGGCGAGCTTTTCACACCACGGAAACCTTCCCAATTCCTGTTGGCCTCTTCCCCAACTCGAACTCCGTCCATAATTGGCCGATGGGACACACGCAAATGCGTCTACGGACACACCCAAGATATAGACATATCTTTGTGCGATTGAGACTGGCTTAAAGAGTCACAAAGCCAAAATAATGAGCCTCTTAACAAGGATCGAGCGTAAATACCTATTTTATATATAGAACTGTTTTCTTTTTCTTCTTCTGTCTCCATTCATACAATTGTTACTGCTCTATATTTATCAGCCCTTGTCATTCATTATTGTCTCTAGAAGACTGTGTCTATCAACCAGTCGTACAGATTGAGTTGTCCATTCACATAGACAACGTTCCAAATGACACCCTTCCGTTTCGAACTCTTTGCGTTTACGGATTCAACATTATATTCACACGTCTCGCTTTTCTTTTCTTTATTGTTGTTATTATTATTATTATTATTATTATTATTATTATTATTATTATTCCTTTTCCATTACTTCCTTTCTTGTACTTGTTGTTGTTTGTTGTTGTTGTTCTTTCTTTCTTTCTTTGTTCTTGTTTTCTTGTTCTTTCTTTTCTTCTTTTCTTCTTCTTCTTCTTCTTCTTCTTCTTCTTCCATTACCGCTTTGTGTTGTAGTTGTTCTTCTTTTTCTTCTTTCATTAATTCTCTTCTTCTTCTTCTCTTCTTATTATTATTATTATTTATTATTATCATTATTATTATTATCCTGAGATTATTTTTTTGACACTAGCGTTTCAATACAGAAGGATGACAAAGAGAAGAAAAAAAAAAGCGAAAATAGAGATGGCGGCAGGGACGTTATATATATATAATATATATATATATATATATATATATTATTCGGGGGGGCGTGTCTGTGGTTCTGGGGTTGGAGTGCTGGTGGTGTGGTGGTGGGGTTGGGGGGATGAAGGGGTATTATTTTATTGTCATAATTTGTCGGACAAATTGGAGAGATGGATACTGGCTATTTCTATCATCGAGACTGCCTCAGAGAATGGTGTAAATAAAATACGATAAAAACACAACCATTATCACGCTATTTTCGAGTTTTCCCAACCAGGGGTAACTGGGGGTCTCCAAGTCACCACAAACCTCCTCAGCTCTGCTGGACAAGTTGGTTTCGATGCTTGGCTTTTATTGCATGTCAACCCTTGTTGGGTTATTTTATGCCGAAGACGTTTTGTTTTATTCATTCTTGATGGGTATTCAATCTTTTTGGTTTTTACGGCATGTCAATCCTTGTTGGGTTATTTTATGCCGAAGACGTTTTGTTTTATTCATTCTTGATGGGTATTCAATCTTTTTGGTTTTTACGGCATGTCAATCCTTGTTGGGTTATTTTATGCCGAAGACGTTTTGTTTTATTCATTCTTGATGGGTATTCAATCTTTTTGGTTTTTACGGCATGTCAATCCTTGTTGGGTTATTTTATGCCGAAGACGTTTTGTTTTATTCATTCTTGATGGGTATTCAATCTTTTTGGTTTTCGGCATGTCAATCCTTGTTGGGTTATTTTATGCCGAAGACGTTTTGTTTTATTCATTCTTGATGGGTATTCAATCTTTTTGGTTTTTACGGCATGTCAATCCTTGTTGGGTTATTTTATGCCGAAGACGTTTTGTTTTATTCATTCTTGATGGGTATTCAATCTTTTTGGTTTTTACGGCATGTCAATCCTTGTTGGGTTATTTTATGCCGAAGACGTTTTGTTTTATTCATTCTTGATGGGTATTCAATCTTTTGGTTTTTACGGCATGTCAATCCTTGTTGGGTTATTTTATGCCGAAGACGTTTTGTTTTATTCATTCTTGATGGGTATTCAATCTTTTTGGTTTTTTACGGCATGTCAATCCTTGTTGGGTTATTTTATGCCGAAGACGTTTTGTTTTATTCATTCTTGATGGGTATTCAATCTTTTTGGTTTTTACGACATGTCAATCCTTGTTGGGTTATTTTATGCCGAAGACGTTTTGTTTATTCATTCTTGATGGGTATTCAATCTTTTTGGTTTTTACGGCATGTCAATCCTTGTTGGGTTATTTTATGCCGAAGACGTTTTTGTTTTATTCATTCTTGATGGGTATTCAATCTTTTTGGTTTTTACGGCATGTCAATCCTTGTTGGGTTATTTTATGCCGAAGACGTTTTGTTTTATTCATTCTTGATGGGTATTCAATCTTTTTGGTTTTTACGGCATGTCAATCCTTGTTGGGTTATTTATGCCGAAGACGTTTTGTTTTATTCATTCTTGATGGGTATTCAATCTTTTTGGTTTTTGGCATGTCAATCCTTGTTGGGTTATTTTATGCCGAAGACGTTTTGTTTTATTCATTCTTGATGGGTATTCAATCTTTTTGGTTTTTACGGCATGTCAATCCTTGTTGGGTTATTTTATGCGAAGACGTTTTGTTTTATTCATTCTTGATGGTATTCAATCTTTTTGGTTTTTACGGCATGTCAATCCTTGTTGGGTTATTTTATGCCGAAGACGTTTTGTTTATTCATTCTTGATGGGTATTCAATCTTTTTGGTTTTTACGGCATGTCAATCCTTGTTGGGTTATTTTATGCCGAAGACGTTTTGTTTTATTCATTCTTGATGGGTATTCAATCTTTTTGGTTTTTACGGCATGTCAATCCTTGTTGGGTTATTTTATGCCGAAGACGTTTTGTTTTATTCATTCTTGATGGGTATTCAATCTTTTTGGTTTTTACGGCATGTCAATCCTTGTTGGGTTATTTTATGCCGAAGACGTTTTGTTTTATTCATTCTTGATGGGTATTCAATCTTTTTGGTTTTTACGGCATGTCAATCCTTGTTGGGTTATTTTATGCCGAAGACGTTTTGTTTTATTCATTCTTGATGGGTATTCAATCTTTTTGGTTTTTACGGCATGTCAATCCTTGTTGGGTTATTTTATGCGAAGACGTTTTGTTTTATTCATTCTTGATGGGTATTCAATCTTTTTGGTTTTTACGGCATGTCAATCCTTGTTGGGTTATTTTATGCCGAAGACGTTTTGTTTTATTCATTCTTGATGGGTATTCAATCTTTTGGTTTTTACGGCATGTCAATCCTTGTTGGGTTATTTTATGCCGAAGACGTTTTGTTTTATTCATTCTTGATGGGTATTCAATCTTTTTGGTTTTACGGCATGTCAATCCTTGTTGGGTTATTTTATGCCGAAGACGTTTTGTTTTATTCATTCTTGATGGGTATTCAATCTTTTTGGTTTTTACGGCATGTCAATCCTTGTTGGGTTATTTTATGCCGAAGACGTTTTGTTTTATTCATTCTTGATGGGTATTCAATCTTTTTGGTTTTTACGGCATGTCAATCCTTGTTGGGTTATTTTATGCGAAGACGTTTTGTTTTATTCATTCTTGATGGGTATTCAATCTTTTTGGTTTTTACGGCATGTCAATCCTTGTTGGGTTATTTTATGCCGAAGACGTTTTGTTTTATTCATTCTTGATGGGTATTCAATCTTTTTGGTTTTTACGGCATGTCAATCCTTGTTGGGTTATTTTATGCCGAAGACGTTTTGTTTTATTCATTCTTGATGGGTATTCAATCTTTTTGGTTTTTACGGCATGTCAATCCTTGTTGGGTTATTTTATGCCGAAGACGTTTTGTTTTATTCATTCTTGATGGGTATTCAATCTTTTTGGTTTTTACGGCATGTCAATCCTTGTTGGGTTATTTTATGCGAAGACGTTTTGTTTTATTCATTCTTGATGGGTATTCAATCTTTTGGTTTTTACGGCATGTCAATCCTTGTTGGGTTATTTTATGCCGAAGACGTTTTGTTTTATTCATTCTTGATGGGTATTCAATCTTTTTGGTTTTTACGGCATGTCAATCCTTGTTGGGTTATTTTATGCCGAAGACGTTTTGTTTTATTCATTCTTGATGGGTATTCAATCTTTTTGGTTTTTACGGCATGTCAATCCTTGTTGGGTTATTTTATGCCGAAGACGTTTTGTTTTATTCATTCTTGATGGGTATTCAATCTTTTTGGTTTTTACGGCATGTCAATCCTTGTTGGGTTATTTTATGCCGAAGACGTTTTGTTTTATTCATTCTTGATGGGTATTCAATCTTTTTGGTTTTTACGGCATGTCAATCCTTGTTGGGTTATTTTATGCCGAAGACGTTTTGTTTTATTCATTCTTGATGGGTATTCAATCTTTTGGTTTTTACGGCATGTCAATCCTTGTTGGGTTATTTTATGCGAAGACGTTTTGTTTTATTCATTCTTGATGGGTATTCAATCTTTTTGGTTTTTACGGCATGTCAATCCTTGTTGGGTTTTTTATGCCGAAGACGTTTGTTTTTTCATTCTTGATGGGTATTCAATCTTTTTGGTTTTTACGGCATGTCAATCCTTGTTGGGTTATTTTATGCCGAAGACGTTTTGTTTTATTCATTCTTGATGGGTATTCAATCTTTTTGGTTTTACGGCATGTCAATCCTTGTTGGGTTATTTTATGCCGAAGACGTTTTGTTTTATTCATTCTTGATGGGTATTCAATCTTTTTGGTTTTTACGGCATGTCAATCCTTGTTGGGTTATTTTATGCCGAAGACGTTTTGTTTTATTCATTCTTGATGGGTATTCAATCTTTTTGGTTTTACGGCATGTCAATCCTTGTTGGGTTATTTTATGCCGAAGACGTTTTGTTTTATTCATTCTTGATGGGTATTCAATCTTTTTGGTTTTTACGGCATGTCAATCCTTGTTGGGTTATTTTATGCCGAAGACGTTTTGTTTTATTCATTCTTGATGGGTATTCAATCTTTTTGGTTTTTACGGCATGTCAATCCTTGTTGGGTTATTTTATGCCGAAGACGTTTTGTTTTATTCATTCTTGATGGGTATTCAATCTTTTTGGTTTTTACGGCATGTCAATCCTTGTTGGGTTATTTTATGCCGAAGACGTTTTGTTTTATTCATTCTTGATGGGTATTCAATCTTTTTGGTTTTTACGGCATGTCAATCCTTGTTGGGTTATTTTATGCCGAAGACGTTTTGTTTTATTCATTCTTGATGGGTATTCAATCTTTTTGGTTTTTACGGCATGTCAATCCTTGTTGGGTTATTTTATGCCGAAGACGTTTTGTTTTATTCATTCTTGATGGGTATTCAATCTTTTTGGTTTTACGGCATGTCAATCCTTGTTGGGTTATTTTATGCCGAAGACGTTTTGTTTTATTCATTCTTGATGGGTATTCAATCTTTTTGGTTTTTACGGCATGTCAATCCTTGTTGGGTTATTTTATGCCGAAGACGTTTTGTTTTATTCATTCTTGATGGGTATTCAATCTTTTTGGTTTTACGGCATGTCAATCCTTGTTGGGTTATTTTATGCCGAAGACGTTTTGTTTTATTCATTCTTGATGGGTATTCAATCTTTTTGGTTTTTACGGCATGTCAATCCTTGTTGGGTTATTTTATGCGAAGACGTTTTGTTTTATTCATTCTTGATGGGTATTCAATCTTTTTGGTTTTTACGGCATGTCAATCCTTGTTGGGTTATTTTATGCCGAAGACGTTTTGTTTTATTCATTCTTGATGGGTATTCAATCTTTTTGGTTTTTACGGCATGTCAATCCTTGTTGGGTTATTTTATGCGAAGACGTTTTGTTTTATTCATTCTTGATGGGTATTCAATCTTTTTGGTTTTTACGGCATGTCAATCCTTGTTGGGTTATTTTATGCCGAAGACGTTTTTTTTATTCATTCTTGATGGGTATTCAATCTTTTTGGTTTTTACGACATGTCAATCCTTGTTGGGTTATTTTATGCCGAAGACGTTTTGTTTTATTCATTCTTGATCAATCTTTTTGGTTTTTACGACATGTCAACCTTGTTGGGTTTTTTACCGAAGACGTTTGTTTGATTCATAAGAATACGTGTGGTTCTCATAATATGTTAGAAGGCTCAGAGTAACATTCCAACGTATTTTTTTTTTCTTTTTTTCTTTTTTCTTTTCGAGGTAAAAAAGGGGGAAACAAATATTGCATTTTACACTACACTCTCTCTCTCAATTACTTCTTCTTCTTACCTAGGCGGTAGTTGTATCTAAAAATGTCCCTTACGTTTTTGCTTCTTATATATAAAAAAATACAGAATTCATTTCGTCAATTCAATGAGTGAGTTATCATTTTTTTTCGGTATCATTTTAGTTATTTTATACCATTTAGTATTTTTTTATCGATTGAAAAAAAAAGTATTGGTTTTGATTTTACCGTTAAAAAAATCCGAAATTTCGCTTTTCTTTTCGATTAAATTCGGTAAAAATGATTTATTCGTTATATAGCCTTCATTAAGAAAACAATTGTCGATTTTATATCTAAATAATTAGCTTAACTATCATTGTTTTTATTTATTTTTAAAAATTAAGTTTGGTGAATTTAAAATTAATAATCAAAATAAATCGGTGATTGATTTTTTTTTTCATGTCGAATTTCAAAAAATAAAAATTTTTAAAAAATTAGAAAAATTTAAATAATAAAAATTAGTATAAACTACTATTATTTTCATTTTTATTAAGTTTGAAAGGTGAATTTAAGATTTAATAATCAAAATAAATCTGATTCTTTTCATCTATCAATAATGGAGATTTTCTGCATTTCTGTCTGTAACAAAAACTACGTCACAGCTCTACATCACAGCTTACATCACAATATTCTTATGCTATATACACCCAAAATTTGAGTAAGCAATTTTAAAAATTGTTTTTTACTCTCGTCCTTTTTTTTTTTTACAGTAACAAGAAGTTAACTAAAAAGTTTACAAATAAATAAATACCTCCGATTTTGTGTAAAATTGATGTGGAAAATATTCAAACTAATTGTTTGATTATTACATGCATGCAACATTTTATTTGAGAGGGACGGGGCTCAGTTTTCATTTCAAATTGTTTTTTTGTTTTTTTTGGGGGGGGGTTCACTCCTTTAATAAATATGAGGATTTGTCTTACTTATGATACAAACCCTCTGACATTGAATTTTTAGCTCCCACCCTCTCAGGCAATGTCTTTCAAAAATTAATTTTTACGAGGCCCGGAGGGTGTAGTCTGTTGCTAGTATACATTAATAAATTCGAACAAAGAAGTAGAACATAACAATACAGACGTTTTTGTCTGAGCACTTGGTGAATGACATACACAAAAAGATACAAAGATAGAACGAAAGTCCTTTGGAAGTAAGAAAGAGTTCAAAAAGAATAGGAGAGTCACTTACTGATAGTTGGAGGGGGGGAAAAACCCCACTTAATGGAGAGAATCACCAAGCGCCTAGTCCATGTTTTTTGGAAACTAGACCAAGAGAAAAGAGAGAGAAAATCCCGGGCTGCTGTTTAAATACCCAGCTAGTAGTGTCACCTAGTGGAGAAACGCTCGCGTTAAGAGAAGATAACCCTTTTTGACACAGTTCCATCCCAGCAGGGGCAGACAATCACAAGGATTCATCCTTGATAGGTACTCAATTTTTAAACACGTTGTTTTTAAAACTTATTTTCTACTATTTATCCCATAGATGGGATCTTAACAGCCATTACCACTCTGGTTCAGAGTGGAACTGGGAGTACTGGTGATGAAGGGGTATTCCACATTTCCCAGAGCTCCAGAACTGAAAATTCACAATCATGTAGAGTTTATGTCATACCCTGGACAATATTTAAACACATTAAAACACACGTTAACTTAACTTAGATGTAAATGATCTATCCACGATACTGAGCACTGTTTATTTATGAATATAGCACCCATATTATCTGTAATATATATATTATATTATATATATATATATATATATATATATATATATATATATGAAAGGAAGGAAGAACGGAAAACAGGTAAACACGAGTCACGGAAAAAACTGCCGAAATATTTTCAAAAGTGAACGTTTCTAATGACGACCAATCACCTATAGGGGATGTTCCGAAACCATTGGTAAAACGGACTTTTAAATGTATTTGTGACTATAGATAAATAAATACAGCTCTTACAGAAGTAATTGAACACTTTATTATCATTTCTCCAATACTAACAAAGAATTAACTATATATATTATATATATATATATATATATATATATATATATATATATATATAAGGTGTGTCATAAAAGTACTGAATTTGAAGCTGTATTTATTAAAATAGAAATGAACTATCAATGAAACGTCATTTTTTTCAGAATACAAGGTGTGTCATAAAAGTGCCGAGTTTGAGGCTGTATTTAAAGAGAGAAATGAACAATCAATGGAACGTTAATTTTTTCTGAATACAACGTGTCATAAAAGTACCGAGTTTGAAGTTGTATTTACCAAAGAGAGAAATGAACAATCAATGGAACGTTAATTTTTTCTGAATACAACGTGTCATAAAAGTACCGAGTTTGAAGTTGTATTTACCAAGAGAGAAATGAACAATCAATGGAACGTTAATTTTTTCTGAATACAACGTGTCATAAAAGTACCGAGTTTGAAGTTGTATTTACCAAGAGAGAAATGAACAATCAATGGAACGTTAATTTTTTAGAATGCAATCTCGATACTTTTTTGACACACCTTGTGTGTGTGTTTGTGTGTGTGTGTGGGGGGGGGGGTAGACTGATATGTGAATAGGAATAAAAAGGAGTAGACAGACAGATAGGTACACAAAAAGCAAGACAGAACGAATGAGAGAGGGGAGATTAGTGGTAGACTTTTCAGAAGAACCTTAATCTACTTCCATTATTTTATGAAAGCTGACACTAATCCAGTTACAACCGCGTCCCCTTTTTTGTGGGAGGGGGTCATGAACAATGCTTTCTCTGCTGCCATTTTTCATTTAACGACTCACTATTTTCACTTTTACCCTTTCATTTTACCTTTTTTTTTAAAAGTTCTTTTGGCTTGCACTTTTTTCGACTCCAAAATTTCTACTTTCACTTTCAGTTTAAAAGACACGTTAGAAAGAAAGAAAGAAAGAAAGAAAGAAAGAAAGAATGACTGAATGAATGAAAGAAAGAAGGAAAAACCGAATGAATGAATGTACGCAAAATGAAGAAAGAATGAAAGAAAGAAAGAATTTTTTTAAATGAAAGAAGGTAAGCAAGAATGAAAGAAAGAAAGAAAGAATGAAAAAAAGAATGAATGAAAGCAAGAATGCAAGAATGAAAGAAAGGAAGAGTGAAAGAAAAAGAGATGAAAGAGAGAAAGGATATACAGGTGAAAAGGACAAAGTAAGAAACACGAGAAAGAAAAAAGAAAGAAAGAAAGAAAGAAAGAACGGGAAGAAGAAGAAAAAAGAGACAGAAGCAAAAGACAAAGGCGAAACTCTAAAAAGTGATGAAATAAATAAATAAAGACAGAAAGAAAGAAAGAGATGAAATAAATAAAGACAGAAAGAAAGAAAGAAAGAAAGAAAGAAAGAAAGCATAGACAAGAGAAAAAGATTTAGTAAGTAACACTAGAAAGAAAGCAAGAAAGAAAGAAGTAAGAAAGAAATTTATTATATCTACTAAGCCGACTTTTTTGGGCCACCGAGACAATTTTATGGACACTAAGACATTAAAACCCCCCTCCCTCCAAAAAAGTCATATACCTTGCTTACAGGAGGTCTACAAACAACGATAAGTTAGTAAGTCAACTCTTTGCCCTACTTTAAAAAGTTACAGAGCAGTAGGGTAGGTCAATTTTGGAACTGTAACGTCTCCCATGTGGAGAAAGTTGCAAATTAAGATAAAAAATTACTACACAAAATATTTTTCTTCATAACTTTGCCTTCGTTTGAGGAAAATCATTTCATTCCTTTAAAGCGTCATCTCAGTTAGTTATTGGGTAAATAAGCAGCATATCGTATGTGTCGATGGTAACGTCGTTGGGCGGCCTAATATCAGTATCAGCCAGACAGCCAGGGAGTCTATCACCTTTTCACTAGAGCTAGATTAAGGACATTGTTTTATATTAGCGTCCGAGGTGAAGTGCTACACCTACCATCAGCTCCTCACTATACCGCACAGATCCCTGTGCTACTTATACGACGCTTGAATATGAAAATGATTCCGACGATATTTTGAAAGGGAAAATAAATAAAGCAAAGAAAATGTTGAACGGATAAAATAAATTTACTAACACGTGTTTCGGCAGGAGTTTCTTCATATACATGATTTATTACAGTATATGTATTACTATTTTAAATATATAATAATAATAATAATAATAATAATAATAATAATAATAGAAAATTGAATTTTTTAAGCATACGACTTTAGGCGCCCCGACGACTTTACTTACTTTGTATGCTTTAAAAATTCAATTTTTCTATTATTATTTTATTTTATTATTATTATTATTATTATTATTTAAAATAGTAATACATATACTGTAATAAATCATGTGTATATGAAGAAACTCCTGGCCGAAACACGTGTTAGTAAATTTATTTTATCCGTTCAACATTTTCTTTGCTTTATTTATTTTCCCTTTCAAAATATCGTCGGAATCATTTTCATATTCAAGCGTCGTATAAGTAGCACAGGGATCTGTGCGGTATAGTGAGGAGCTGATGGTAGGTGTAGCACTTCACCTCGGACGCTAATATAAAAACAATGTCCTTAATCTAGCTCTAGTGAAAAGGTGATAGACTCCCTGGCTGTCTGGCTGATACTGATATTAGGCCGCCCCAACGACGTTACCATCGACACATACGATATGCTGCTTATTTACCCAATAACTAACTGAGATGACGCTTTAAAGGAATGAAATGATTTTCCTCAAACGAAGGCAAAGTTATGAAGAAAAATATTTTGTGTAGTAATTTTTTATCTTAATTTGCAACTTTCTCCACATGGGAGACGTTACAGTTCCAAAATTGACCTACCCTACTGCTCTGTAACTTTTTAAAGTAGGCAAAGAGTTGACTTACTAACTTATCGTTGTTTGTAGACCTCCTGTAAGCAAGGTATATGACTTTTTTTGGAGGGTGGGTTTTAATGTCTTAGTGTCCATAAAATTGTCTCGGTGGCCCAAAAAAGTCGGCTTAGTAGATATAATAAATTTCTTTCTTACTTCTTTCTTTCTTGCTTTCTTTCTAGTGTTACTTACTAAATCTTTTTCTCTTGTCTATGCTTTCTTTCTTTCTTTCTTTCTTTCTTTCTTTCTTTCTTTCTGTCTTTATTTATTTCATCTCTTTCTTTCTTTCTGTCTTTATTTATTTATTTCATCACTTTTTAGAGTTTCGCCTTTGTCTTTTGCTTCTGTCTCTTATTTTTTTTCTTTCTTCTTCCGTTCTTTCTTTCTTTCTTTCTTTCTTTTTTCTTTCTCGTGTTTCTTACTTTGTCCTTTTCACCTGTATATCCTTTCTCTCTTTCATCTCTTTTTCTTTCACTCTTCCTTTCTTTCATTCTTGCTTTCATTCTTGCTTCATTCATTCTTTCTTTTTTCATTCTTTCTTTCTTTCTTTCATTCTTGCTTACCTTCTTTCATTTAAAAAAATTCTTTCTTTCTTTCATTCTTTCTTTCATTTTTGCGTACATTCATTCATTCGGTTTTTCCTTCTTTCTTCATTCATTCAGTCATTCTTTCTTTCTTTCTTTCTTTCTTTCTTTCTTTCTAACGTGTCTTTTAAACTGAAAGTGAAAGTAGAAATTTTGGAGTCGAAAAAAGTGCAAGCCAAAAAGAACTTTAAAAAAAAAGGTAAAATGAAAGGGTAAAAGTGAAAATAGTGAGTCGTTAAATGAAAAATGGCAGCAGAAGAAAGCATTGTTCATGACCCCCTCCCACAAAAAAGGGGGACGCGGTTGTAACTGGATTAGTGTCAGCTTTCATAAAATAATGGAAGTAGATTAAGGTTCTTCTGAAAAGTCTACCACTAATCTCCCCTTTCTCTCATTCGTTCTGTCTTGCTTTTTGTGTACCTATCTGTCTGTCTACTCCTTTTTATTCCTATTCACATATCAGTCTACCCCCCCCCCACACACACACAAACACACACACAAGGTGTGTCAAAAAAGTATCGAGATTGCATTCTAAAAAAATTAACGTTCCATTGATTGTTCATTTCTCTCTTGGTAAATACAACTTCAAACTCGGTACTTTTATGACACGTTGTATTCAGAAAAATTAACGTTCCATTGATTGTTCATTTCTCTCTTGGTAAATACAACTTCAAACTCGGTACTTTTATGACACGTTGTATTCAGAAAAAATTAACGTTCCATTGATTGTTCATTTCTCTCTTGGTAAATACAACTTCAAACTCGGTACTTTTATGACACGCAAAAAAATTAACGTTCCATTGATTGTTCATTTCTCTCTTGTAAATACAGCCTCAAACTCGCACTTTATGACACTTGTATTCTGAAAAAAATGACGTTTCATTGATAGTTCATTTCTATTTAATAAATACAGCTTCAAATTCAGTACTTTTATGACACACCTTATATATATATATATATATATATATATATATATATATATATATATATATATAGTTAATTCTTTGTTAGTATTGGAGAAATGATAATAAAGTGTTCAATTACTTCTGTAAGAGCTGTATTTATTTATCTATAGTCACAAATACATTTAAAAGTCCGTTTTACCAATGGTTTCGGAACATCCCCTATAGGTGATTGGTCGTCATTAGAAACGTTCACTTTTGAAAATATTTCGGCAGTTTTTTCCGTGACTCGTGTTTACGTGACCTGTTTTCCGTTCTTCCTTTTCCTTTCATATATATATTATATATATATATATATATATATATATATATATATATATATTACAGATAATATGGGTGCTATATTCATAAATAAACAGTGCTCAGTATCGTGGATAGATCATTTACATCTAAGTTAAGTTAACGTGTGTTTAATGTGTTTAAAATATTGTCCAGGGTATGACATAAACTCTACATGATTGTGAATTTTCAGTTCTGGAGCTCTGGGAAATGTGGAATACCCCTTCATCACCAGTACTCCCAGTTCCACTCTGAACCAGAGTGGTAATGGCTGTTAAGATCCCATCTATGGGATAAATAGTAGAAAATAAGTTTAAAAACAACGTGTTTAAAAATTGAGTACCTATCAAGGATGAATCCGTTGTGATTGTCTGCCCCTGCTGGGATGGAACTGTGTCAAAAAGGGTTATCTTCTCTTAACGCGAGCGTTTCTCCACTAGGTGACACTACTAGCTGGGTATTTAAACAGCAGCCCGGGATTTTCTCTCTCTTTTCTCTTGGTCTAGTTTCCAAAAAACATGGACTAGGCGCTTGGTGATTCTCTCCATTAAGTGGGGTTTTCCCCCCTCCAACTATCAGTAAGTGACTCTCCTATTCTTTTTGAACTCTTTCTTACTTCCAAAGGACTTTCGTTCTATCTTTGTATCTTTTTGTGTATGTCATTCACCAAGTGCTCAGACAAAAAAGTCTGTATTGTTATGTTCTACTTCTTTGTTCGAATTTATTAATGTATACTAGCAACAGACAACACCCTCCGGGCCTCGTAAAAATTAATTTTTGAAAGACATTGCCTGAGAGGGTGGGAGTTAAAAATTCAATGTCAGAGGGTTTGTATCATAAGTAAGACAAATCCTCATATTTATTAAAGGAGTGAACCCCCCCCAAAAAAAACAAAAAAAACAATTTGAAATGAAAACTGAGCCCCGTCCCTCTCAAATAAAATGTTGCATGCATGTAATAATCAAACAATTAGTTTGAATATTTTCCACATCAATTTTACACAAAATCGGAGGTATTTATTTATTTGTAAACTTTTTAGTTAACTTCTTGTTACTGTAAAAAAAAAAAGGACGAGAGTAAAAAACAATTTTTAAAATTGCTTACTCAAATTTTGGGTGTATATAGCATAAGAATATTGTGATGTAAGCTGTGATGTAGAGCTGTGACGTAGTTTTTGTTACAGACAGAAATGCAGAAAATCTCCATTATTGATAGATGAAAAGAATCAGATTTATTTTGATTATTAAATCTTAAATTCACCTTTCAAACTTAATAAAAATGAAAATAATAGTAGTTATACTAATTTTTATTATTTAATTATTTTTCTAATTTTTTAAAAAATTTTTATTTTTTGAAATTCGACATGAAAAAAAAAATCAATCACCGATTTATTTTGATTATTAATTTTAAATTCACCAAACTTAATTTTTAAAAATAAATAAAAACAATGATAGTTAAGCTAATTATTTAGATATAAAATCGACAATTGTTTTCTTAATGAAGGCTATATAACGAATAAATCATTTTTACCGAATTTAATCGAAAAGAAAAGCGAAATTTCGGATTTTTTTAACGGTAAAATCAAAACCAATACTTTTTTTTTCAATCGATAAAAAATACTAAAATGGTATAAAATAACTAAAAATGATACCGAAAAAAAATGATAACTCACTCATTGAATTGACGAAATGAATTCTGTATTTTTTTATATATAAGAAGCAAAAACGTAAGGGACATTTTTAGATACAACTACCGCCTAGGTAAGAAGAAGAAGTAATTGAGAGAGAGAGTGTAGTGTAAAATGCAATATTTGTTTCCCCCTTTTTTACCTCGAAAAGAAAAAAGAAAAAAGAAAAAAAAATACGTTGGAATGTTACTCTGAGCCTTCTAACATATTATGAGAACCACACGTAAATTCTTATGAATCAAACAAAACGTCTTCGGCATAAAATAACCCAACAAGGATTGACATGTCGTAAAAACAAAAAGATTGAATACCCATCAAGAATGAATAAAACAAAACGTCTTCGGCATAAAATAACCCAACAAGGATTGACATGTCGTAAAAACCAAAAAGATTGAATACCCATCAAGAATGAATAAAACAAAACGTCTTCGGCATAAAATAACCCAACAAGGATTGACATGCTGTAAAAACCAAAAAGATTGAATACCCATCAAGAATGAATAAAACAAAACGTCTTCGGCATAAAATAACCCAACAAGGATTGACATGCCGTAAAAACCAAAAAGATTGAATACCCATCAAGAATGAATAAAACAAAACGTCTTCGGCATAAAATAACCCAACAAGGATTGACATGCCGTAAAACCCAAAAAGATTGAATACCCATCAAGAATGAATAAAACAAACGTCTTCGGCATAAAATAACCCAACAAGGATTGACATGCCGTAAAAACCAAAAGATTGAATACCATCAAGAATGAATAAAACAAAACGTCTTCGGCATAAAATAACCCAACAAGGATTGACATGCGTAAAAACCAAAAAGATTGAATACCCATCAAGAATGAATAAACAAAACGTCTTCGGCATAAAATAACCCAACAAGGATTGACATGCGTAAAAACCAAAAAGATTGAATACCCATCAAGAATGAATAAACAAAACGTCTTCGGCATAAATAACCCAACAAGGATTGACATGCGTAAAAACCAAAAAGATTGAATACCCATCAAGAATGAATAAAACAAAACGTCTTCGGCATAAAATAACCCAACAAGGATTGACATGCCGTAAAAAAAAAGATTGAATACCCATCAAGAATGAATAAAACAAAACGTCTTCGGCATAAAATAACCCAACAAGGATTGACATGCCGTAAAAAAAAAGATTGAATACCCATCAAGAATGAATAAAAAACGTCTTCGGCATAAAATAACCCAACAAGGATTGACATGCCGTAAAAACCAAAAAGATTGAATACCCATCAAGAATGAATAAAACAAAACGTCTTCGGCATAAAATAACCCAACAAGGATTGACATGCGTAAAAACCAAAAAGATTGAATACCCATCAAGAATGAATAAAACAAAACGTCTTCGGCATAAAAACCCAACAAGGATTGACATGCCGTAAAAACCAAAAAGATTGAATACCCATCAAGAATGAATAAAACAAAACGTCTTCGGCATAAAATAACCCAACAAGGATTGACATGCCGTAAAATCCAAAAAGATTGAATACCCATCAAGAATGAATAAAACAAAACGTCTTCGGCATAAAATAACCCAACAAGGATTGACATGCCGTAAAAACCAAAAAGATTGAATACCCATCAAGAATGAATAAAACAAAACGTCTTCGGCATAAAATAACCCAACAAGGATTGACATGCCTAAAAACCAAAAAGATTGAATACCCATCAAGAATGAATAAAACAAAACGTCTTCGGCATAAAAATAACCCAACAAGGATTGACATGCCGTAAAAACCAAAAAGATTGAATACCCATCAAGAATGAATAAAACAAAACGTCTTCGGCATAAATAACCCAACAAGGATTGACATGCGTAAAAACCAAAAAGATTGAATACCCATCAAGAATGAATAAAACAAAACGTCTTCGGCATAAAATAACCCAACAAGGATTGACATGCCGTAAAATCCAAAAAGATTGAATACCCATCAAGAATGAATAAAAAAACGTCTTCGGCATAAAATAACCCAACAAGGATTGACATGCGTAAAAACCAAAAAGATTGAATACCCATCAAGAATGAATAAAACAAAACGTCTTCGGCATAAAATAACCCAACAAGGATTGACATGCCGTAAAATCCAAAAAGATTGAATACCCATCAAGAATGAATAAAACAAAACGTCTTCGGCATAAAATAACCCAACAAGGATTGACATGCCGTAAAAACCAAAAAGATTGAATACCCATCAAGAATGAATAAAACAAAACGTCTTCGGCATAAAATAACCCAACAAGGATTGACATGCGTAAAAACCAAAAAGATTGAATACCCATCAAGAATGAATAAAACAAACGTCTTCGGCATAAAATAACCCAACAAGGATTGACATGCCGTAAAATCCAAAAGATTGAATACCCATCAAGAATGAATAAAACAAAACGTCTTCGGCATAAAATAACCCAACAAGGATTGACATGCGTAAAAACCAAAAAGATTGAATACCCATCAAGAATGAATAAAACAAAACGTCTTCGGCATAAAATAACCCAACAAGGATTGACATGCCGTAAAACCAAAAAGATTGAATACCCATCAAGAATGAATAAACAAAACGTCTTCGGCATAAAATAACCCAACAAGGATTGACATGCCGTAAAAACCAAAAAGATTGAATACCCATCAAGAATGAATAAAACAAAACGTCTTCGGCATAAAATAACCCAACAAGGATTGACATGCCGTAAAATCCAAAAAGATTGAATACCCATCAAGAATGAATAAAACAAAACGTCTTCGGCATAAAATAACCCAACAAGGATTGACATGCCGTAAAAACCAAAAAGATTGAATACCCATCAAGAATGAATAAAACAAAACGTCTTCGGCATAAAATAACCCAACAAGGATTGACATGCCGTAAAACCAAAAAGATTGAATACCCATCAAGAATGAATAAAACAAAACGTCTTCGGCATAAAAATAACCCAACAAGGATTGACATGCCGTAAAATCCAAAAAGATTGAATACCCATCAAGAATGAATAAAACAAAACGTCTTCGGCATAAAATAACCCAACAAGGATTGACATGCCGTAAAAAAAAAGATTGAATACCCATCAAGAATGAATAAAACAAAACGTCTTCGGCATAAAATAACCCAACAAGGATTGACATGCCGTAAAACCAAAAAGATTGAATACCCATCAAGAATGAATAAAACAAAACGTCTTCGCATAAAATAACCCAACAAGGATTGACATGCCGTAAAAACCAAAAGATTGAATACCCATCAAGAATGAATAAAACAAAACGTCTTCGGCATAAAATAACCCAACAAGGATTGACATGCGTAAAACCAAAAAGATTGAATACCCATCAAGAATGAATAAACAAAACGTCTTCGGCATAAAATAACCCAACAAGGATTGACATGCGTAAAAACCAAAAAGATTGAATACCCATCAAGAATGAATAAAACAAAACGTCTTCGGCATAAAATAACCCAACAAGGATTGACATGCCGTAAAAACCAAAAAGATTGAATACCCATCAAGAATGAATAAAAAAACGTCTTCGGCATAAAATAACCCAACAAGGATTGACATGCCGTAAAACCAAAAAGATTGAATACCCATCAAGAATGAATAAACAAAACGTCTTCGGCATAAAATAACCCAACAAGGATTGACATGCCGTAAAATCCAAAAATTGAATACCCATCAAGAATGAATAAAACAAAACGTCTTCGGCATAAAAACCCAACAAGGATTGACATGCCGTAAAAACCAAAAAGATTGAATACCCATCAAGAATGAATAAAACAAAACGTCTTCGGCATAAAATAACCCAACAAGGATTGACATGCCGTAAAAACCAAAAAGATTGAATACCCATCAAGAATGAATAAAACAAAACGTCTTCGGCATAAAATAACCCAACAAGGATTGACATGCGTAAAAACCAAAAAGATTGAATACCCATCAAGAATGAATAAAACAAAACGTCTTCGGCATAAAATAACCCAACAAGGATTGACATGCCGTAAAAACCAAAAAGATTGAATACCCATCAAGAATGAATAAAACAAAACGTCTTCGGCATAAAACCAACAAGGATTGACATGCCGTAAAAACCAAAAAGATTGAATACCCATCAAGAATGAATAAAACAAAACGTCTTCGGCATAAAATAACCCAACAAGGATTGACATGCGTAAAAACCAAAAAGATTGAATACCCATCAAGAATGAATAAAACAAAACGTCTTCGGCATAAAAATAACCCAACAAGGATTGACATGCGTAAAAACCAAAAAGATTGAATACCCATCAAGAATGAATAAAACAAAACGTCTTCGGCATAAAATAACCCAACAAGGATTGACATGCGTAAAACCAAAAAGATTGAATACCCATCAAGAATGAATAAAACAAAACGTCTTCGGCATAAATAACCCAACAAGGATTGACATGCCGTAAAAACCAAAAAGATTGAATACCCATCAAGAATGAATAAACAAAACGTCTTCGGCATAAAATAACCCAACAAGGATTGACATGCGTAAAAAGATTGAATACCCATCCCATCAAGAATGAATAAAACAAAACGTCTTCGGCATAAAATAACCCAACAAGGATTGACATGCCGTAAAAACCAAAAAGATTGAATACCCATCAAGAATGAATAAAACAAAACGTCTTCGGCATAAAATAACCCAACAAGGATTGACATGCCGTAAAAACCAAAAAGATTGAATACCCATCAAGAATGAATAAAACAAAAGTCTTCGGCATAAAATAACCCAACAAGGATTGACATGCCGTAAAAACCAAAAAGATTGAATGAATAAAACAAAACGTCTTCGGCATAAAATAACCCAACAAGGGTTGACATGCAATAAACCAAGCATCGAAACCAACTTGTCCAGCAGAGCTGAGGAGGTTTGTGGTGACTTGGAGACCCCCAGTTACCCCTGGTTGGGAAAACTCGAAAATAGCGTGATAATGGTTGTGTTTTTATCGTATTTTATTTACACCATTCTCTGAGGCAGTCTCGATGATAGAAATAGCCAGTATCCATCTCTCCAATTTGTCCGACAAATTATGACAATAAAATAATACCCCTTCATCCCCCAACCCCACCACCACCACCACAGCACTCCAACCCCAGAACCACAGACACGCCCCCCGAAATATATATATATATATATATATATATATATATATATATTAACGTCCCTGCCGCCATCTCTATTTTCGCTTTTTTTTCTTCTCTTTGTCATCCTTCTGTATTGAAACGCTAGTGTCAAAACAAATAATCTCAGGATAATAATAATAATGATAATAATAATAATAATAATAAGAAGAAGAAGAAGAAGAAGAGAATTAATGAAAGAAGAAAAAGAAGAACAACTACAACAACAAAAGCGGTAATGGAAGAAGAAGAAGAAGAAGAAGAAGAAGAAGAAGAAGAAGAAAGAAGAACAAGAACAAGAACAAAGAAAGAAAGAAAGAACAACAACAACAACAACAACAAGTACAAGAAAGGAAGTAATGGAAAAGGAATAATAATAATAATAATAATAATAATAATAATAATAATAATAACAACAATAAAGAAAAGAAAAGCGAGACGTGTGAATATAATGTTGAATCCGTAAACGCAAAGAGTTCGAAACGGAAGGGTGTCATTTGGAACGTTGTCTATGTGAATGGACAACTCAATCTGTACGACTGGTTGATAGACACAGTCTTTCTAGAGACAATAATGAATGACAAGGGCTGATAAATATAGAGCAGTAACAATTGTATGAATGGAGACAGAAGAAGAAAAGA
Source organism: Doryteuthis pealeii (assembly GCA_023376005.1). Classification (NCBI taxonomy): domain Eukaryota; kingdom Metazoa; phylum Mollusca; class Cephalopoda; order Myopsida; family Loliginidae; genus Doryteuthis; species Doryteuthis pealeii. The sequence continues at coordinate 88,637,868 of CM042159.1, read as the reverse complement.
AAACAGTTCTATATATAAAATAGGTATTTACGCTCGATCCTTGTTAAGAGGCTCATTATTTTGGCTTTGTGACTCTTTAAGCCAGTCTCAATCGCACAAAGATATGTCTATATCTTGGGTGTGTCCGTAGACGCATTTGCGTGTGTCCCATCGGCAATTATGGACGGAGTTCGAGTTGGGGAAGAGGCCAACAGGAATTGGGAAGGTTTCCGTGGTGTGAAAAGCTCGCCTCGCACTTCCATTTTACTTAGATCAATCCTCGTTAAGTGACCGATACTTTCTGTCTGTTTTAATACCTAGTTGCAATATTGATGTTTTCAGAGCCAGTGTATTAATAAAGTTCATAATGATTTTTAACAGTGAACTTTATTGAGAGATTGGATTTTAAATTATTGATAGATTGGATTTTAAATTATTGATATTACAACTAAGTATGTGGGGCCGTGTTAGCTCAGTCGGTAGAGCGTTCGGCTAGAAACCACAAGGTTCCTAGTTCGATACCGGCCCTCGCCAACTTAGCGTATGAGTAGCACTGGTATCTGTGCGGTAAAGTAAGGAGCTGATGGTAGGCGTGGCGCTCCACCTCAGACGCTAAAATAATCTCCTTGGTCTAGCGCAAGTGAAAAGGGGGTAGACTCCCTCGCCAATTGGCTGATACCGACTTTAGGCCGCCCCGACGACAACTAAGTATAAAGTATTTATCTATCATTTTAAAGAGATAAATACTCCATTAGTTGGCAGAGTGGCCTATTGTCGGTATCAGCCGGACACTGAGTAAGTATATCCCCTTTTCACAAAGGCTAGTCCAGGGATATAGTTTTTGCTGAAGTGGGGCACCACACCAAACGTCAGCTTCCCACTTTACCGCACAGATCAGATTACCCAATCTGTGCTACTCATATGTTGAGTTGGCGAGGACTGGCATCGAACTAAGAACCTTGTGATTCCAAGGCAGGTTGGTTGGTTGGTTTATTAATTTTAACGGCATATCAACCCATCCAGGGTTATATCATGCCTAGCGGTTGGGTTTTTATACATATTGTGTATTCATATATATATATTTAGTAATTGGTTTTAACAATGTGTTAGCATTATTGGGGATTATGTTGTATGGTATTGATTTGTTTCATGTCTATATTCTATGGTATAATTTTATTTCCCTCAAAAAGGAGAAAATATCCTCAATGTTAACATTTTCAAATAGGTCTTTCATATTGTTTGCTTTAAAATAATGTTTTCTGATGCGAGCAAAAAATCTGCATTCCATCAATAAGTGTTTGACTGTCAGGGGTGTTTGACATGTTTCACATTGTGGTTGTTGTTCTTGTTTGAGTATATAAGAGTGTGTTAGTTTTGTATGACCAATGCATAATCGGGACATAATGACTTGTTCCTTTCTAGACTTCCTTAAAGTTGGTCTGCAGCCTCCCAAAGTCGGTTTGATTAGGAAGAGTTTATTGTGGATACAGTTATTCCACTGTTGCTGCCATTTTGTATGGAGGAATCTATTAATTTTAGGTTTCAAGTCAGTTGCAATATCAATGTTTTAAGAGCCAATGTATTAATAAAGTTCACAATAATTTTAAACAGGTAAACACTTCATACTTAGTTGCAATATCAAATTAAGAGCCAATGTATTAATAAAGTTCACAATAATTTTAAACAGGTAAACACTTCATACTTAGTTGCAATATCAAATTAAGAGCCAATGTATTAATAAAGTTCACAATAATTTTAAACAGGTAAACACTTCATACTTAGTTGCAATATCAAATTAAGAGCCAATGTATTAATAAAGTTCACAATAATTTTAAACAGGTAAACACTTCATACTTAGTTGCAATATCAAATTAAGAGCCAATGTATTAATAAAGTTCACAATAATTTTAAACAGGTAAACACTTCATACTTAGTTGCAATATCAAATTAAGAGCTAATGTATTAATAAAGTTCACAATAATTTTAAACAGGTAAACACTTCATACTTAGTTGCAATATCAAATTAAGAGCCAATGTATTAATAAAGTTCACAATAATTTTAAACAGGTAAACACTTCATACTTAGTTGCAATATCAAATTAAGAGCCAATGTATTAATAAAGTTCACAATAATTTTAAACAGGTAAACACTTCATACTTAGTTGCAATATTAAATTAAGAGCCAATGTATTAATAAAGTTCACAATCATTTTAAACAGGTAAACACTTCATACTTAGTTGTAATATCAATGTTTTAAGAGCGAATGTTTTCTATTGTCTTCATCCTTCAAACTCCATGTTGAGGAATACATTAAAAACAGCAACGAAAGAATGATTATTAGGTAGAGTAGACATTGAAAAAACAACGGAAATTCTGAATTCACAGAGCTTTGACTTTTCGCGGACCTTATAGCTGTCCTCTGATTGGTCATTTTGTTTCGTGGAAGCTGGAGGTGAATTTAAGGAGTTCTAGTTTAGATTTTCAAGGGGGAAGACGTGTTTCCAAAATTATTAGTTCTTCTAAGTGTTATTGTTAACTAGAAGCTAAATGAAACAGGTCTGAAAATACCCACATCTTTGGCTTCGTTGTTTAAGGTTAGTTTAATGGGAAAATTAATAAATAATTTGGGTTCTGTTTTTTCTGGGTCACCCTATTTTTGACACCTTTGTGCAAGTTCAGCCGAGATTATTGTGTGAACGTGTATAAATATGATAAAGTTAGCATTGTATTAGCATATCACGTTGCTAAACAATTTCTCTCTCTCTCTCTCTATCTCTCTCTCTCTCTCTCTCTCTCTCTCTCTCTCACTCTCTCTCTCTCTCTCTCTTTCTTTCTTTCTCTCTCTTGGAATATTTTGTTGATATAAGGTGTGCTGGAATCCACCACTTAAATTTATTGACTCTCCGTGGGGGCATGGATTCAATCAGCCAATCAACACGCTCGAATACGTGGTTAGTCTACTATTTAATCGCCGAAAGCCACTCAGTTGCTGGTATTCGATACAGACGGACGGATTAGCAACCAAAGGATTTGGCGGTCGTCTTCTGGAACTTCTGTTAATAAAGAGATTCTGGTAATTATGAACTTTTGTTTAGTAAATTAAGGTGTCCCAGAAAAAACAGAACCCACAAATTTTGTAATAAAACTGTTAATTTTCCCATTAAACAAATAAATTAGGATTTAGGGCTAGGGTTAGGGTTGGGGTTTAGGGTTTAGGGTTAGTTAATTCGGGATCTGCTTTTTCTGTGTCACCCTGTACAGGCTGACCCAGAAAAAACAGATCCCAAATTATTTATTTATTTTCCCATCAAACTAACCCTAAACCCCCAACCCGAACCCTAACCCTAAACCCTATCTCATTTGTTTAATGGGAAAATTAACAGTTTTATTACAAAACTTGTGGGTTCTGTTTTTTCTGGGACACCCTGATTTACAAAACAAAAGTTCATAACTACCGAGATTCTTGTGTGAAAGTGTATAAATATGATAAAGCTAACATTATATTAGTGTATCACGTTGCTAAACAATTTGAATATTTTTGTCTAGATAATATCCGGGGTTTTAATTGATATTCCAAGATGGCTGCTTATATTGTTCCTTTTGATTTAATACATGTAAGAGTCTCCCATGAGGCAATTGTTCTGAAATGAACCCAGTTTTCTATTGTCTTCGTCCAAAATCCAGATTTCTTGCCGTTGTTGGGCTATTATCGTATTCGTATAGACGAACTTCGAATGGATTTGAAAGATCTCTTCATTACATATTTTTCCCGAAGCTTACCAAAAACTAAAGAATTTATAACTCTCTCTTTTTTCTTACATCAAAAGGTTATTCCTTATACAACGGATTCCAAAAGTGTGACCTCCCTGTCGGCTGGGGCAGTAGAATACGCCGACTGTACCTCTGCAGAGGGGTAAGACATTACGTTCGGATGCCTGTTCATATGTTTCTATCCATCTCATGTTGTGCATATCTATCTATCCATATATATATATATATATTATATATATATATATATCGTAAAATACACACACACACACACACACAACACCTAGAAAAATGTTCAATGTCATTTTTCGATACACACGCACACACAGACACACACACCGAACAACACACACACCATAAAGAATAATATTTGACGTCATATTTCAAACAGTCTAATTTTCCAGCGTTCCTTCTTCAAACTTCAGATTTTCAACAGATTGATAAACAAGAACTAACACAGTCTTCCTCATTATTCCTTGATAAAATTTGTTTACTCTTCCTTATATCAACAAAAGCCCCGAAGAAGATCTACTTAACAGATCGAAACACTGCAGCGTTGGCTAATAAACTTAACACTAATTTTATTTAAACCTATGTTTTTTTCAAATTTCTCACTATATTACACACCCACCCACACACACACACACACCACATATATATTATATATATATATAATATATATATATTAATATATATGTATTTGGGCAGCATTCTTTCATTTATACATGTAGAATTAAACAAAAGGCCCATATCCTGTTTAAAAGTTGGCCAGAAAATTAGAAAAGATAAAAAATAAAATTGTTAAATAGGAGATGTGCCTTTTGTTTAATTCTACACACACACACACACACCATTTTTCTGTTGGCGTTGAACAAGGGCAACAGGTTGGAGTTGGATCTTCTCCAACGGGTCTGGCTGGCTGAGGGGGTATTATGTTAGAAGACCCGAAACCCCCTATGAAGCCAGTCAATAACATAACTGACGACGCTACCCTGCGCTGAGTAGTCGGGCGTATTTCGAACACAATATATATATATATATATATATATATATATATATATATATATATATATGTCTTATACTGCAGGCGAGATTTAGTGTTTTGGTGCTGCATGCGACTTTTTCAGTTTTTCTAAAGTCTGTTTCTATCAGGTTTCTCTTATTCTATCTTATATCGGGCACCCATTCTTCATATGGGGTTCACCCTCTGTTACAAGCCGGGTATCTTCTTCTGTTCGGGATTGTCTCTTTCCTTGCGTTCATTATTCACTAATTGTATCATGTTCATGGCCTCGTGCCAGACTAAAAGGAAGTGATGTGAGCGTGGCAGAATTATTTTCTATAGTAGTGTTAAGGGAGATTATTATGAATCTTAACAAAATTTAAAATTAAAAAAATCATTTGTTCTTTCGAGTTTCTTCTTTTTCAGTCCGGGTATATTCTGTATGGAATTAGAATACGGGTGATTCCATGCCAAATCATCCAGGCCATATCACCCACCCTCTTCAATTTTTTCTGAAATTCTATCCAGATGTTGATTATGTTAAAGTTAGCCAATCCTCAAAAATTTGAGCTTCCGATTCCAAAAATTGGCGGACTCGTCTGGTGAGGCTGGACCTATCTTTTTAGTTTCTGATTGAAATAAGAATATAACGGGATAACGGTTTGTTAGGTTTTCTTTCTTTGAAAGTTAAATATTGTCCTGTATATAATTTAATTTATTGATCATTTTACATTGAGCTCTTTTTAGGGATTTATAAAAATCCTTGTGTCAATAAATATGTTTGCACCTGTAAGAGCATACAGTATGGTTGTACAGTGAGATTTCGAAGATCCCAAATAGAATCATCCCTTATTTACCGTTCATTTGGATTACCTTACATATATATATATATATATATATATATATATATATAGAGAGAGAGAGAGAGAGAGAGAGAAAGGGGGAGAGATAGAGAGAAAGATAGATATAACGGAAAATACACACATTCTGCACAAAGAAAAAAATAAACAAAAACTCCAAATACTAGAAGCTTTATACATAAAACATTACAAATCATCCTTAAACAAAATTAATTTCCAGTGCAGTACATTTTAAAATGCCTATAGCACCTTTCCCATCAATTCTCTTCCTTCCAGCCTCCACATCCATTAATATAATTTGAAAAACTGGAACACAGATGATGGCACTTTGAAGTGCCGAAAGTACTCGGGACATGAACTTTGATGGGCTATTCCACGAATTTCACCCAAATATTAAAAAGTTGGCCAGAAAAATTGAAAAGATAAAAATAAAATTGTTAAACAGAAGATGTGTCTTTTGTTTAATTCTACATGCATAAATGAAAAAATGCTGCCCAAATACACACACACACACACACACACACACATATATATATATATATATATATATATAACATGAATAGAGAATGAATGAGAAAAGTATTGGCATATAAAGGTGCTCAATACTAAAATAGCTGAGCAGATTTACAAAATAATATATTATATTATGGATTTTAATATCTCGTTGCTATTAGTTTCATGCTTACTGCAATCATCAGACGAGACTGACAAAATGTTAAGATTTTAAGATTGAAAAAAACGGTGGTTTGTTTAGCGTTTATGAGCCACAGTTTGTTTTTTTTAACTTTACGGGTATAACATTCCATCGCATGAAAACGCTTCACGTTTAAATAAACACTAAACAAACCACCGGTTTTTTTTTCAATCTTAGCATGAAACTATTAGGAGCGAGATATTAAATCCATAATATCTAATATGTGATTGTATATATATATATATATATATATATTAATATATTATATTATATTGGTGTGGAGGTTGATTTTGAAGGCTATCACAATGCAGGTGTAAAGAAAAAATAGGCAGAACGCTGGAACTGAAGTCGTGTTTGTCTTGTCATGGCATTTCTAGTTTGTTTGTTGGTTTTTTTTTAAACTAAAAATGGCATAACAAACGACAACGACTTCAGTTCCAGTGTTCTTCTGAAAAAGAGATTTTATCTCGAAATATCAAGAATAAATTACAGGTTAACAAACAACACCATTGTTACCTTATTATTTTTTTTTTACATCTGCATTGTGATAGCCTTCAAAATCAACCTCCAAAGCAATATATACACAATGCTTCAAGCAAATTATAAAATCTCTTTATATATATATATATATATATATATATATATGAATAGACTGAGATAGATATGAATAGACTGATATATATTATATATATATATATATATATGTATATATATATATGTATATATATATGTATATATATATATATATATATATATATATATATATATGTATATATATATATATTATATATATATATAAATATATGTAATTTTATGGTTTCACACTCATAACTTCAAGTTTCATGGTAATCCAATCATCAGATGAGATCAGTGGTTGAGATGTCAAAAACCAGTCGTGAAATGGTTGAGATGTTAAAAATCAATTTTTTTAGCATTTATATGCAGCGTTTTTCACGCGATGGGAAATGTAAAGCTAAAAATTGTTTCTTTTAAACTGTGGCTTGTTTAACGTTTATGTGACGTGGATTGTATTCACGTGATGTAATGTCATGACGTTAAATTTGTATTTAAAAAACATTATAATCAAACAATCTTGCATTGGTGTTAATGCACGCGGTGTTCAGATGAATTTTTTTTTTAAATTAATAAATAAATAAAAGGAGAGCGAAAATTCAGGGATAAATTAGGGTCAGGTGGTAAGCGACACATATATATATATATATATCAGTCTATTCATATCTATCTATCTATTTATCTATCTATCTACTTCAGTCTATTCATATCTATCTATCTATCTATCATCTATTCATCTCAGTCTATCATATCTAATCTATCTACTTTCTGTCTATTCATATCTATTATCTATCTACCTCAGTCTATTCTATCTATCTATCTATCTATCTATATTCTCATATCTATCTATCTATCTATCTATATCTATTTCTATCTATCTATCTAACTATTTATCTATCTATCTACTTCAGTCTATTCATATCTATCTATCTATCATCTATCTATCTATTTACCTCAGTCTATTCATATCTATCTATCTACCTCTAGTCTATTCATATCTATCTGTCTATTCTCTATATCTATCTATCTATCTATCTATCACTTCAGTCTATCATATCTATCTATCTATCTATCTATCTTCTATCTATTCTATCTATTCTATCTATCTATCTATCCTTCTATTCTATCTATCTATCTATCTATCTATTCTATTCTATCTATTCATATACTATCTATCTTCATCTATACATATTCTATTATCTATTATCTATCTAGTCTATTCATATCTACTATTCTAATCTAATCTATATCTATTCAGTCTATTCATATCTATCTATCTATCTATCTAGTCTATTCATATCTACTATCTTCTACCTATCTATCGTATTTATCTAGTCTGATATATCTATTATCTATCTATTGTCTATATCTATCTATCTACTAGTCTAATTCTAATCTATCTATCTATCTATCTATCTTATCTATCTGTCTATCATATCTATCTATCTTATTCATATATCTATCAGTATCTCTATCGTAGTATCTATTCTATTTCATATCTATCTATCTACTTCTATCTATTCATATCGATCTATCTTCTATCTATCTCATTCATCATATATCTATCTACTAGTCTATACATATCTATCTATCTATCTATCTATCTATCTATCTATCTACTATCTATCGTATCTATCTATTCTATCTTCAGTCTATTCATATCTATCTATCTATTATCTATCTACTCAGTCATTCATATCTATCTATCTACTATCTATCTCCTCAGTCTATTTCATATCTATCTATCTACTCATCTATCATATCTATATATCTATCTATCCTATCTACCTCAGTCTATTCATATCTATTCTATCTACTTCTATCTATTCATATCTATCTATATATCTATCTATCTCAGTCTATCTTCATTATCTATCTATCTACTTCAGTCTATTCATATTATATCTATCTATCTACTACTATCTATCTATCAGTCATTCATCTATATATCTATCCTCGTCTATTCATGATCTATCTATTCTATCTATCTATCTTCTCAGTCTATTCATATCTAGCTATCTACTAGTCCTATCATATCTATCTATCTATCTATCTATCTATCTATCTTTATCTATCTCAGTCCTATTCATATCTATCTTCTTGTCTATCAGTATCATCTCTCTATCTATCTATCTATCTATCTAGTCTATTATCTATGATCTGTCTATCTCAAGTCTACTTCATTATCTATTATCTCACTTCAGTCTTATTCATATCTATCTATCTAATTATCTATCTATCTCACGTCTATTCATATCTAATCTATCTACTTCAGTCTATCCATATCTATCTTATCATCTTCTATCTATCTTCTATCTTCATCTATTCATGATCTACCTATCTACTTCAGTCTATTCATATCATCTAGCTATCTATCTATCATTATCATATCTATCTAATCTACTTCATCTATACAGATCTATCTATCTATCATCTATCATCTATCTTCTATCTCAGTCTTCTATATACTATCTACTTCCCGTTATTCATATCTATCTATCTATCTATCTATCTATCTACCGTAGTCTATTCATATCTATCTATCTATCTATCTATCTATCTATCTATTCTCAGTCTATTAATTATTCTAGTCATCTACTTCAGTCTATCAATATCTAACTATCTATCTATCTATCTCAGTCTATTCATATCATATATCTACTTCTGTTCTGTATTCATATCTATCTATCTATTACCTCAGTCTATTCAGTATCTATCTATCTATCTATCTATCTATCTAATCTATCTATCTCTACGTTTATTCATATCTATCTATCTCTCTATCTACTATCTATCTCAGTCCTATTCATAATCTATCTATCTTTTATCTATCTATCTACTTCAGTCTATTCATATCTATCACTATCTATCTATCTATCTACCTCATCTATTTCATATCTATCTATTCTACCTCAGTCTATTCATATCTATCTATCTACTTCAGTCTATTCATATCTAATCTATCTATCTCTTATGCTACTTCAGTCTATTCATATCTATCTATTCTATCTATCATCTATCTTCTACTCATCTATTCAATCACTATGCTACTTCAAGTCTATCCATTCTATCGTATCTATCTATTCTATCTATCTACCCAGTCTATTCATATCTATCTATCTAGCTCAGTCTATCTCATATCTATCTATCTATCTATCTATCTCAGTCTATTCATATCTATTCTATCTATCTCAGTCTATTCATATCTCATCTACTTCAGTCTATTCATATTATCTATCTATCTACTCAGTCTGATTATAACTATCTATCTACTTCAGTTATTCATATCTATCTATCTATCTATCTATCTCAGTCTATTCAATTCTACTATATCTGACTTCAGTCTATGTCTATCTATCTAGTCTATCTACTAGCTCTATATCTATCTATCTATCTATGATCATCTATCTCAGTCTATCATACATCTATCTATCTTCAGTCTATCATATCTACTAATCTATCTACTATCTATCTATCTACTATCTCATTCTATCATATCTATCTATCTATTCAGTCATACATATCTATCTATCTATCTATACTATCTATCTATCTAATCTCAGTCTATCATATCTATCTAGCTATCTATCTATCTATCGTAGTTCTATTCATATTATCTATCTCTTCAGTCTATCATATCTATCTATCTATCTATCTATCTATCTATCTCAGTTATTCATATTACTATCTACTTCAGTAATCACTATCTACTGCTATCTTAGTCTATCTATCTATTCAGTCTATTATATTTTCTTCTATTCATCTATTCATATCTATCTATCTATCTATCTATCTGATCTATCTAACGCTCATCTATCATGATCTATCTATTATACTCAGTCTAATTTCATATCTATCTATCTACTTCAGTCATTCATAATATCGATCTATTCTATCTATTTATCTATCTATCTCATTCTATTCATTCTATCTATCTACTTCACGTATATACATATCTATCTATCTATCTATCTATTCAGTTATTCATACTATCTATCTATCTACTATTATCTATTCTATTCATATCTATCTATCTACTTCAGTTAAATTCTATTCTATTATTATCGTATCTATCTATTTATCTTCTGCAAGTCTATTGCATATCTTCTATCTATCTCCAGTCTCTTCATATCATCTATCTCTTCAGTCTATTCATATCTATCTATCACTATCTACTATCTATCTATACTATCGTATCTCAGTCTATTCATAATCTATCTAGCTACATTCAGTCTATTCATATCTATCCTATTACTATCTATCTCATTCTATTTCATATCTATCTATCGTCTTCAGTCTATACATCATCTATATCTAGCTATTATTCTATCATATCTATCTATCTGATCTCAGTCTCATTCATACTATCTATCTACTTCAGCTATTCATGTATGCTATCTTCATCTACTATCTATCTACCTAGTCTATTCATATCTATCTATCTATGCTATTTCTATTATCTCAGTCTATTCATATCTATGCTATCTACTTCAGTCTTAATTTCAATCTATCTATCTATCTATCATCTCAGTCTATTCATATCTATCTATCTACTTCAGGTCTATTCATATCTTATCTATCTATCTATCTATCTATCAGTCCTATTCATATCTATATATCTACCTCAGTCTATTTCAATTATCTATCTATCTATCTATCTATGCTACTCTAGGTCTATTCAATCTATCTATCTACTTCAGTCTAATTCATAATCTATGCTATCTATCTATCTATCTATTACTATCTCAGTCTATTCATATGCTATTATCTACTCTGTTCATTCCATATCTAATCTATCTATCTAATCGTATCTATCTATCTCAGTCTATTCATATCTATCTATCTACTTCATCTATTCATATCTACTAATCTATCTATCTATCTATCTATCTATCTATCTAATTCAATATCTTAATCTATCTACTGTCAGCTCTATTCAATCTATCTATACTATCTCTATATCTAATCTATCTATCTATCTTCTCAGTCTTATATATCTATCTATCTACTTCAGTCTATTCATATCTATCTACTATCATATCTATCTCATTCTATTCATATCTATCTATCTACTTCAGGTCTATACATATCTATCCTATCTATCTATCTTATCTAATCTACTAGTCTATTCCATCATATATCTACTACTTCTCTGATCATCATCTATCTATCTATTATCTATCTATCACTCAGTCTATTCATGTCTATCTATCTATCTATCTATTACCTCAGTCCTATTCATACTATCTATCTACTTCAGTCTATTCAATCTCTATCTATCTCATCTATCTATCTATCTATCTACTCAGTCTATTCATATCTTTATCTACTTCAGTCTATTCATATCTATCTATCTGATTATCTTATCTCAGTCTATTCATATCTTATCTACTACTTCAGTCATTCATATCTATCATCTATCTATCTATCGTATCAGCTATTCATATCTATATATCTACCTCAGTTCTATTCATATCATCTATCTATCTATCTATCTATCTATCTATCTCAGTCTTGTCATATCTATTCTATCTACTTAGTCTAAATTCATTATGTATCTAATCTATCTATCTGATCTATCTATCTCAGTCTATTCAATCTATATATCTATTCTTCTGGTCTAATTCTATCTATCTCCTATCTGATCGTACTATCTCTCTATCTATCTCAGTCTATCATATCTATCTACACTTCAGTCTATTCATATCTATCTATTACTTCTGTTCATTCTATATCTATCTCTCTATCTATGTCTATATATCTATCTCAGTCTTTCATTATCTATCTATCTATCTTCAGTCTACTTCATATCTAGATCTATCTGATCTACTATCTTCAGTCTATCATAATCTAATATATCTACTTCATCTCATTCATATCTATCTATTCTATCTAGTCTATCTCAGTAACGTTCATATCTATCTATCTATCTATCTATCGTTCAGTCTATTCATATCTATCTAACTACTTCATCTATCATATCTATCTTATCTATCTACTATATATCTTCTAAATGATTGATCTTTGGTGTTTATAAATGTGTCTATTATTTCGGTTCATTCCCGTTGACTTATTGCTAGCGAAGTTCCTTCCTATTGACCCGCCATCTTGTAGCTGCGACTCTTCAAACTGATTGAAGCATCTCTAATTGGTGAGGACTGCAACCAATCAATCACTCTGTATTCAGTCCAACGTCTCTGCTCTCTAATGCCGCATCACTCTGATGGCTTAGCGGCACTAGTCACGTGGTTCACTAACCAGAACAAGATGAAGAGGGGAGAGAAAGAAGAAGAGTGAGTGATAGAGAGAGAGAGGGGGGAGGAGAGAAAGGTGAGAAAATCTGTGTACTTGTGTAAGTCGAATTGAATATACTCAAACTGAAAGATTGGTTAGTAATTTTCCCGACTGTTCGGGACGGGTAGGAGTGAACACATCGCAACGGATATAGGTGGGATAACTTCTATCTAATCTACCAAAGTCTGTTTACATATATTATGATTTTTTGTGCCATATCTAAACTTCAAAGCGAGATCAACTTTACAGTGGAGATCCTTGTGTTAATAGAGCGAAGTTCTCAATGAAGAATCCCTTTGTGTCTAGGGTTCCTTAGTGTGGGTCGAATCCTTTGGCGTTCCTCGGTGGTCACTCGTGTTTGGGTAGAATCATTGTAGTTGTTCCTAGGTACCGCATAAGTGTTTGATAAAATCCTTATGTGTGTTCTACGGGTTCCTTGTGTTTGGGTAGAATCTTGTTGTTCTTCGCGTCCCCTTAGTGTGGTAGAATTCCTTCATTATGCCTCGTGTTCCTTATGTTGGTGAAATCCTTTGGTGTTCTCGGTGTCGCTTAGTGATGGTAGAATCCTTTTGGGTTTCTCGGTGTTCCTTAGTGTGGGTAAATACTTTCATTATTCCTCGTTTCCTTAAGTGTTGGTAGAATCCTTGGTTGTTCCTCGGTGTTCCTTAGTGTTGGGTAGAGACCTTTTGTTGTTCGTCGGTGTTCTTTAGTGCTTGGGTAAACCTTTGGTTTTCTCGGTGTTCCTTAGTGTGGGTAGAATCCTTGGTTGTTCCTCGGTGTTCGCTTAGTTTGGTAGAATCCTTGTTGTTCCTTGGTGTTCCTTAGTGTTGGGTAGAATCCTTTGTTGTTCCTCGTGTTCTTAGTGTGGTAGAATCTTTGGTTTGCCCTCGGTGTCCTTAGTGTTGGGTAGAATCTTTGTGTTTCTCGGTGTTCCTTGTGTTGGGTAGAATCCCCCTTTGTTGTTCTCGTGTTCCTAGTGTTGGGTAGAAACCTTGGTTGTTCCTCGATTCCGTTAGTGTTGGTAGAATCCTTTGTGTTCCGATGTCCGTTGGTTGAGTAGAATCCTTTGGTTGTTCCCGGTGTTCTTAGTGTTGGGTAGAAATCCTTGGTTGTCCTGCGGTGTCCGTAGTGTTGGGTAGAATCCTTTGGTTGTTCCTCGAGTCGTTGTGTTGGTAGAATCCTTTGGTTGTTCCTCGGTGTTCTTTAGTGTTGGGTAAATCCTTGTTTTCCTCGGGTGTTCCTGTAGTGTTGGTAGAATCCTTTGTTGTTCCTCGGTGTTCTTAGGTTGGGTAGATTCCTTTGGTTTTCTCGGTGTTCTTACTGTTGGGAGAATCCTTTTGGTGTTCCTCGTGTTCTTAGTGTTTGGTGTAGAATCCTTTGGTGTTCCTCGATGTCCGTTGTGTTGGGTAGAATCCTTTGGTTGTTCCTGCGGTGTTCCTTAGGTTGGGTGAATCCTTCTTCCAAAGTGAGAGCACTTTACAGTGGAAGATCCCTTTTGTTACATCAGGCGTAGTTCTTAATTGAAGAAGAATCCTCTTGGTTGTTCTAGGGGTTCCTTTAGTGTTGCGGTAGAATCCTTTGCGCTGTTCCTCGTTGTTCACTTTAGTGTTGGGTAGAATCATTTAATTGTTCCTACCGGTTACCCCATATGTTGCTGAGTAGAATTTTGGTTTTTCCTTCGGTCGTCCCTTAGTTGTTGGGTTAGAATCCTTTCATATCTCCTTCGTGTTCCTTAGTGTTGCGGTTTAGAAATCCTTTCATTATTCCTCGGTGTTTTCCTTAGTGTTTGCTGGTAGGTCCTTGATTGTTCTCTCGCCGTTGTTCTTTTTAGTGGTTGCGCTATGAATCCCTCTGGTTCTGTTCCTCGGATGTTCGCTTAGTTGTTGGGTAGAATCCTGGCTTGCTTCCTCGGTGTCCCTTAGTGTTGCGGTCAGTAATCCTTTCATGCTATTCCTTCGCGCGTGTTCCCTTTAGTGTTGGTAGAATACTATTGGTTGTTCCCTTACCCTTCCTTTTTAGTGTTGGTTAGAATCCTTTGGTGTTCCTCCCGGTGTCCCTTAGTGTTGGGTAGAATCTTTGGTTTTTCCTCGTGTCCCTTAGTGTTGCGGTTAGCAATCCTTTGTTGTTCCTCGGTGCTCCCTTAGTGTTGGGTACGAATATCCTTTTCATTATTCCTCGGTGTTCCTTAGAGTTGGGTAGACCTTTGGTTGTTCCTCGTGTGTCCTTAGTGTTGTAGAATCCTTTGTTGTTCCTCGGTGTCCCTTAGTGTTGGGTAGAATCCTTTCATTATTCCCTCGGTGTTCCTTAGAGTTGGGTAGAATCCTTTGGTTGTTCCTCGGTGTCCCTTAGTTGGGTAGAATCCTTTGGTTGTCCTCGGTGTCCCTTAGTGTTGGGTAGAATCCTTTCATTATTCCTCGGTGTTCCTTAGAGTTGGGTAGAATCCTTTGGTTGTTCCTCGGTGTTCCTTAGTGTTAGGTAGAATCCTTTAGTTGTTCCTTACCCTCCTTTAGTGTTGGGTAGAATCCTTTGGTTGTTCCTCGGTGTTCCTTAGTGTTAGGTAGCGTAATTTGGTTGAGCAGAGTCCTTGGTTGCAGATCAGTTCGTCAATGGCGAATAAGTGCAAATGAACGGCTTTCAAGATCGATGATTAAATAGTTAACAAACCACGTATTCGAAGTGTTGATTGGCTGGCTTTAATCTACACGCCCATGCAGAGTCTATAAGTCTATTGGTGGATTCCAGCACACCTTATATCCCCAAAACTGAAACAACATATATCTATCTAGTTAATGTTGATCTACCGACATACTTACAAACATCTATGTATCTATCTCTGTTCAATATATCTATCTATCCATCTATCTATCACAGACTGTTCTTATTTATCTATGTAGTTATCTATCTATTACTCTACACACACACACACACACACACACACGTACACACACACACACACATACACACACACTCACACACACACGTACACACACACACACACACACACACACACTCACACACACTCACACACACACACACACACATATATATATATATATATCGAAACAAAAGTAACGGCTAAACAATATATATATATATATATATATATATATATATATATCATGTCACGCAAGTAGCAAGGATATCCATGACAATCTCTCACCAACGTTCCCTATAATTCATTGCCTCTGGGAGCTCCTCTGCGCAGCATCCAGCATCCTCACATAGTTGGTAAATATAGGTCCTGGCTGGGCGGCCCATATTAGCATGCCCATGTGTGGGCTTCCACAGGTGTATGTCGCTTATGAGCTCGCCCTTGTTTCTCCAGCAGTGTCCAGCATGCCTAGTCCGTCTTACTCGTACGGTTTGGGAGATAGGGGCAAGTGGCCATACAGCTGCCTCCTTGTGCGGGTGCGTGTTTCCAAGATTTGTTCAAGACTAAGGAGTAAGGAAACTGAATCCGACGCGTATTATGTTATAGATAAAAGGTATGAAAACACAACAATCGTGTGATAAAATGAATTATATTTTTTATACATTTTCATGCCTAATCATTGCACAAATGTTGCGATTTATAAAAAAAATCATCATCCAGGAGTGCATAATGATAATTAGGTTCGTTTTTAGATGTACAATGATTTTAATCCGGACCTTCATCAATGCTGAGAAGCAGGGAACAAATTTCTGCATGGATAGATCGCACTAGATAGATATATAGATAGATATTAACAGCATGAGAACTATATATATAGCACATGGTAGATAGCATATGAATCAGCATGCGATAGATAGATTAGACTAGATAGATAGATATGATAGATATGCACCTGATATATTAGATAGATAGATATGATTTGGAATAGGAAAGTCAAGATGGATTCCAAATCTTTCTTCAGGCTTGGCATTAGTACGAAATTGAATTCGTTCGAGAGATTTCAACTACTTACGTCAATTCCATTTTAACTACCAAAATGACGCGTAACGACAGCGCCATCCGCAACCAACATACTAGATCTCTCTCCCCTCTTGTCCTATTTCTCTCTCTCTCTCTCTCTCTCTTCTCTCTCTCCTCTCTCTCTTGCTCATATATATATATATATAGTATATATATTACTATATATTATCACTATAATGGAGTGTCAAAAAAAGCTATACCGCAGATTGAAAGCCTGTAATTTAACGAAGGATAGGAATATTCACAATAAAAAATGCAACGTTCGATTTTTTTTCAGAATACAAGTTGTGTCAAAAAGTACAGACTTTTAAAGCTGCTATTCATCACAGTTGAAATTGAAAAATGAACTGGCAACGGAAAATTTCTCGCATACTTTTATGTCACACCTTATTATATAGAGAGAGATATTCTGATATTGTACTCCGTCCTGCCTCGTCCCTGATGCATAAAAAAATCCTAAAAGGACGCTGTTCCAAAATCATTTATCCGATGCCATCCCTCACCATTTTCCATCTTAACTTAAATATCATTTCAATAGTTTCTTTAGAAACGAATTACACAGGATAGCGTTATAAGGTAGGAGTTAAGACGCGCTTTATATATTTAATAGCAACCCAATGACCGCCTAACGACACGCTATGGGCATAACCACATCTAGAATCTTCTCCCCTCTTGTCCTATCCATCTCTCTCTCTCTCTCTCTCTCTCTCTCTCTCTCATTCTTACTTATAGTATTATTATCTTATATATATATATATATATAGGTGTTGCCATAAAAGTATCGCATGATTGAAGCTGTCATTTACAAGATATGAAATGACACACATGAATGGAAAGAATACAATTGTGCTGTCAAAAAGTACCCCAAAAAAGTCTCAGATACTTTTTGATACACCTTTCTGTATATATATCCCATACCTCTCTCTCTCTCTCTTTTATACATTCTCTCTCCTCCCTCTTACATCTCCTCATCTCCCTTTTCTTTCTTTTACTTCCTTACTCTTTTTTCACTCTTACTCTTTCTTCTTCCCCTCTCCTCTACTCTCTCTTTGATCAATCTATCTTATTTATTATTCCTCTCTATCGCTTCGCTCCTCATGATAATTCTTGTTCTGTTCTCTAGTCTAGTCTGTCTCATAATGTTACTACTATTATTATTTATATATGATAATTCCACTGCGTTAGTCTATCCCTTATCTTATGCTCATATATAATCCATTTCTTTATTCCTTTAATTTCTAATTCATTCAACCTACTCCCTCTTCTCTATTCCACCTCCTCCTCTCTCTCTCCACTTCCTACATCTTCTATATTTCTCGCCCCCTCTCCTCTTTTCAACCTCTCTCTTTCTCACCCTCTTCTCACACTACACACTCTCTCTTATTCAATATCGTTCTCTCTCGCTTTTTCTATCTCTCATTGTCCTCCTTTCTCTCTCCCATCTCTCATCTCTAATAACCCAACATTCATCTTTCTGCGTTTTCTGTAATTGACTGTCTATCTCTCNGCGTATGTGATCATTTTTTGGAAAGTGTGATGAATACATTTTTATTAAGTCACCCTGGTTGCCTTGGAACTAGATATAGGGGACTAAAAATGTGAATAAAAGAATACTAGCGAAGTAAATATTTACATACGGCCACGAAAGTAAACATATGAGATTTAAAACATTAATGAGTGAAAAGTAAAAATTAAAAGAAATTACAAGATAAATATAATACAATGCTTAATCTTATTAGCTAATACAAAAAAAAGAAACAAAAAAACAATTGAAATTAAAGAACTTGAATTAAGAGATATTATAACCCGTCGGTCGCTCCGACTAAGGGCTCACAAGAATCCTCCGAATATTGGCCGTCAAGATCGAGGATTTTCTGCAATCAACCAAGATTCGCAGGGTCTTATATTGCGGGAAAGATCCTAGCCGAATGCCCCACGTTGTGCTAAAGATCTCAAACGACTAAGAAATCTGCTATAGAAACTTGAATTTCCGAGGTTAATGGCGGACCGATTGGTCACATACAAAAAGAATAACGACTCTATTTCTTCTTCAAAAATCAACAACATTTTATATTCAAAAATACAGGAATAACAAATAATACTTTCAAGGTTGTGGGAGTGATGTGCCCGTAATTAAATACTTCTGGTCTTCTGCAAAGTATTGTGCAAAACAGTTTGGTAAGTTGCTAAGTTTTCAAAAATGGTCTTAGCTGAAGTCAGTTACTCTCGGCTCTCAGTATTGCGTTAATCTGTCAGCTAGCCCGGTTTCAATCAAGACGCACGGCTTCATTTCAGCTACCAATTCTCAAGCACAACCCGGCTTCATTCTGATCTCTCGTCAGATCGTCCTCAGTTAAATAATATTTTCAATCGGAATTCTTATTTCCGGTCGCGTGGAGATTTAGGAATTTTCTTTAACTTCCGATTTTCAACCAAGAGTTTATCTCATTCTCAAGTAGTAAGGAAACATAAAAACAATATGATTCTCTTTAATTCCGGTTTCTTCATTTTCCGGTAATCTATAAAACAAGATTTATCTTTTCCGCGCGACAATCAGTCTAGCTACTTCAAAGGATCGTCTCGCAATATCAGAGGATAACTACCCGCTGACTAATCCAAGTGCTATCTTCCGGCTACTTGAGTGGATTTCACCCCAGGTCTTCTGACCTACTTAAGATTCCACCCCCCCGCTACGGACATCTCAATCGGCCTTATAATTCTGGCCCAAACGATCGGAGAATTTAATCTTCGTTTTTCTTTCTTTCTTTTCTATTTTCCAAACCTGAAATCAGGTCACAATATCATCAATCAAGCTCTCTCTCTCTCTCTCTTACCTCTTCTCTCTCTCATCTCTCTCTCTCTCTCACACCACACACACACCACACAACACACACACACACCTTTGTCTCTTCACTATATATATGTATATATATATATGGTGATTGCCGCTTCTTCACGAAAAGGACATTTCTACAAGCAGTTCAGATGTGAGCAGTTGTGAGCACGCAGATGCCCATGGATCCAGCATGTTTTTATGTACCCTATACGCGTATGAAACCTCGACACACAGGCCTGCCACAACAGGTCAGACTTCAATGTAGGGAAATGTTTCCATGGCGTCCATCATGTGTTGCTTCGGAAATGGAGGGCACCTGACCTCAAACTTCTTACATCCTCATGGAAGACAGGCCGATGGTAGCTGTAAAGAGTTTGAGGTCAGGTGGCCTCCATTTCCCGAAGCAACACAGTGATGGACGCCATGGAAACATTTCCCTACATTGGAAGTCTGAACCTGTGTGGCAGGGCCTGTGTGTCGAGGGTTTCATACTGTGATAGGGTACATAAAAACAGCTGGATCGCATGGGCCATCTGCGTGCTCACAAACTGGCTCACATCTGAGCTGCTTGTAGAATGTCCTTATTCCGTGAAGAAGCGGCAATCACCATATATATATATACATATATATAGTGAAAGAGACAAAGTGTGTGTGTGTGTGTGTGTGTGTGTGTGTGTGTGAGAGAGAGAGAGAGAGAGAGAGAGAGGGAGAGAGAGAGAGAGAGAGCTTGATTTGATGATATTGTGACTGATTCAGGTTTGGAAAATAGAAAAAGAAGAAAGAAAAAATCGGAAGTTAAAATCTTCCGATCGTTTGGGCCAGAATTATAAGGCCGCGATTGAGATGTCCGTAGCGGGGGTGGAATCTTAAGTAGGTCAGAAGACCCCTGGGGTGAAATCCACTCAAGTAGCCGGAAGAGATAGCACTTGGATTAGTCAGCGGTAGTTATCCTCTGATATGCGAGACGATCCTTTGAAGTAGCTAGACTGATGTCGCGCGGAAAAGATAAATCTTGTTTTATAGATTACCGGAAAATGAAGAAACCGGAATTAAAGAGAATCTATTGTTTTTATGTTTCCTTACTACTTGAGAATGGAGATAACTCTTGTTGAAAATCGGAAGTAAAGAAAATTCCTAATATCTCCACGCTGACCGGAAATAAGAATTTCCGATTGAAATATTATTTAAACTGAGACGATCTTGACGAGAGATCAGAATGAAGCCGGGTGTGCTTGAGAATGGTAGCTGAGAATGAAGCCGGGCGTGCTTGAGAACCGGGCTAGCTGACAAGATTAACGCAATACTGAGAGCCGAGAGTAACTGACTTCAGCTAAGACCATTTTGAAAACTTAGTCAACTTACAAACTGTTTTGCACAATACTTTGCAGAAGACCAGAAGTATTTAATTACGGGCACATCACTCCACAAAACCTTGAGAAGTAATTATTTGTATTCCTGTATTTTTGAATATAAATGTTGTTGATTTTTGAAGAAGAAATAGAGTCGTTATTCTTTTTTGTATGTGACCAATCGGCCGCCATTAACCTCGGAAATCAGTTTCTATAGCAGATTTCTAGTCGTTTGAGATCTTAGCACAACGTGGGGCATTCGGCTAGACTTCCGCAAATATAGAGACCCTGCAATCCTTGGTTGATGCAGAAAATCCGATCTTGACGGCCAATTTCGGAGATTCTGTGAGCCCTTTAGCTCGGAGCGACCGACGGGTTATAATATCGTTAATCAAGTTTCTTTAATTTCAATTTTTTTTTGTTTCTTTTTTTTTTGTATTAAGCTTAATAAGATAAGCATGTATATATTTATCTTGTAATTTCTTTTAATTTTACTTATTCACTCATTAATGTTTTAAATTCATAGTTTACTTCGTGGCGTATGTAAATATTTACTTCGCTAGATATTTCTTTATTCACATTTTTAGTCCCCTATATTAGTTCCAAGCACCAGGGTGACTTAATAAAAATGTATTCATCACACTTTCCAAAAAATGCATCACACGCATCTCTCTCTCTCTCTCTCTCTCTCTCTCTCTCTCTCATATATATATATATATATATATATATATATATATATAATATATATATATATATTTGCCAACCCCTCCACCGAGCAGGATGCGACACAAGGTCAATTTCTTAAGCGGAGTTTAACAGGTTTGAATTCAGAGTTTTCCTTCTCCTAGACCAGTTGCCTAACCAAGATTAAAGAGCCCAGTCTGCCCTACTATTTGCCCATAGCTGGAGGGAGAGTAGGATTCATACCTTTCCCAAAGGTATTAGCGCTAAGTGAAATGCAATTACCACGTCCAGGATTTGAACTCGAAGCGACGAGTCCATTTCCCATGACTTTCCCATATATATATATATAATATATATATATATAATATATATATATATATATATATATATATGCTTCAGGAGAGGCCTCCTGGCGAGTTGGGAGTCAGGGCGGAGTTGCTACTGGAGCCAATAGGATGTTGAAAAACCTTAAATTGGATATGATAATCACTGATGGCCTTTCTTTATGCATTTAAATATATATATATATATATATATATATATATATATATATATATATATATATATATATTATCAGTTTGGTTTTCATCTCAATCTTATTTTATTTCGCAATATACGACTTGGCGATGTCCGGGAATTAATTTTCTCTCACCTACCTAACCACCCTCTGACCCACTAACAAGTCTTCCCCCTTTGATAAGTGAGGTAGATCTCTTCATCTCGCTTGATTTATAATATTCACTTGGCAATATCGAAAAGAGGAATCAAGGCAGAGATCGATTAGCTAAAATTACTTGCTGTTTTAATAATGTAAGACACCAGCCCCATATCAAATATCATCAATTTAGCATCTCATCCTTAAGGGGTTTTCTTCAGATATATATATATATATATATATATATATATATATATATATATATATATATATATATTATTATTATTATTATTATTATTATTGTTATTATTATTATTATTTATATGTTTGCTTGAAGGAAGTTACAGGGCGTATATCGTATGAAATTCGATAATTAATGAAAATAATCATGACAAGCGAACTCGGCAAATATCGCCCCCTACGTAGAACATCGTACAGCAGCTGTTTCAACTTGATTAAGTCTCATCAGCGATGTATACTTACGATTTCTCTCCGACAGAAATCGAAATAGTAATAGTGACGTATTTAAACAGGACAAGCTAATTTCGCATGTATTTTTCGCTGCGTATCGGTGGCCCAGTGGTAAAGTCTCTGACTCTGCTGAGTTCCCGGCTTCTATTTATGTCGGAGGGGAAATCGTAAGTATACATCGCTGATGAGACTTAGTCAAGTTGAAACGGTTGCAGATTACGCAGATGATCTAACGTTCGTTCCTGATAAGCCTGATCAATCCGAATATCTCCTACATAGTCTGGTTTTGTTTGGTTTATGGCACAACAACCGCATTGGGTTATTTAATGTCGACAGAAATGGAAATATAATCATTCACTGTTAACATTCTTTGTAGAAATAATCTGGTTTTGTAATGGGCCTGACCAATCCCCCAACGTATGTGGCAAAGAATCGCTTGTGCCGTGTACGAGAGACCCGGATGAGACGAGACGGAATAAAAATGGACGGTCGCTGACACTGGCAGTCAGCAACAAAGCAAGTGTCTGCGACAGAGATGAAATTCGGCGACTATTGTGTTTTGGGTGTCCAAGAAGGAAGTAAGAGGAACGAGCTCAGTTGGTAGAGAAGTTTGTTGACGACGAAAGGGATTACTGTTGTCAATTGAACAGACTCCAGTTGGAAAAGTTTTTACAGTATTATTGTACAAGAATAGTTTGGAGAAATAATCTATTTTTGTTATTATATTTTTGTAGAGAAACAGTTTGGAGAAAAGATCTTTGTTTCCATTGTCTATGTTACCTTAACTTAAATACAAACGATATTGAGCATTATCTGCTTAGACATCATCATCCTCATCATCATCATGTCGCGCAATTAGCACGGATATCCATGACAATCTCTTGCCAACCTTCCCTCTCATTCATTGCACCTGGGAGGTCCTCTGCGGAGCAACCAGTATCCTCGCATATTTGGTCAATGTAGGTCCTTGCTGGGCGCCCCACACTTGCATGTCCATGTGTTGGCTTCCACAGGAGAACGTCGCTTATGAGCTCGTCCTTGCTTCTCCAACAGTGTCCTGCATGCCTTGTCCGTCTCACTCGGATAGTTTGTGAGATGGGGGGCAAGTGACCGTACAGCTGTCTCCTCGTGGGGTGCTGCTTCCACGACTTGTTCAAGACTGCACGCAACATTCTTGTGCAGCTTCCATCTAGCTTATTCTCAAGGCGCTTCGTTAGGGTCCAAGTGGTGCAGCCATACAGCAGCACTGATACAACCACAGCCTGGAAGAACCGTCGGTTTAGTTTGTCAGGGAGATCGGACCTCCATACGACTGATAATTTGTTTGTGGCCGACCATGCCTTTGCTATTCGTGTATTAACATCGCTCACTGTGGATGAGATAATTCTATATATAATGGAGAGTCGATCTCTTATTGTCTGTGACCGAAACTACATCACTGCCCACGTCACAGTAACCTTATGACTGTACGCAAGTGTGGTAATGAGTATTTAATTTATTGTCAGTATCAATAACTACATGAAAATGTATGAACATTATATATAGACTCAGGGTTGAGAATACACAAAAGATGGTCTAATGTTAGCTACGTGCAAAACACGCTCTCTTAATTCGAACGGAGATTGTTAAAGAATATTTTAAAACGTCAATAGAAAATTGAAAATTAACTTTTTAGTGTTTTATTTTACGTTTAATATAAAGAACAATTTCAAGTTTATGTGTTATAAAAAAAAAAAACAAATTTCTCTTACATAAAACCGAAATTTTTGCATTTAAAAGTAAATTCCAGTAAAAACCCGCCATTTTTTAATCTTTGTTGACATAAATAACGCATCTTGACGTATGCACTATTTTTAGTATGGAGTCTCGTACGTATAATGATTTTTCTGAAGCAAAAACAAATTACTAATTTAGCATTTCCTTGATGCCTCAAAGTTAACTTACCTTCAGAAATTTAACTGAACGGTAATATCTGCTTTCTGGATATAAACGGGGGAATTATTTGTTTCCAAATAAAATAATAGATTTCTTCAAACACTGTCTGGGTTCTCTTTCACAGAGTATAAGTATACACGCGTATGGGAACCTATTTACCCATAACACCTCATTGAAAATAACAACTACGTTTGTTTCCCTTAGATCGATCCGTAATCATTCTGGCGACAATTTTTAATTCAAACATTATTTTCAAAAATTCATAAAAATAAGAATGTTATATATTATGTCATTAGCGAGATATGTTTTATACAATATTTTCTTTGATTAAATAAATACGATTTTGCTTGACATTAAACAAAAGTATTTATTTTACATTTTATAATTTTTTTAAAAATCTCTGAAAATCTCTGAAAAATAAAATAAAAGTGTAGACAATACGAATTTTTAATATAAAATTCTTTTGAAAATAATCTAAAAATTAAAAAAAAATAAAAAGCTACATATTTTTTCTTATTTACGAGATTTTAAGTTTCAATGTTTAAGATGCCCTATTTCCAAAACTGTTTTATTAGCGAATTATCTTTTTTTGTATATGTTATGTCATTACATTGTCTTTCCAAAAATGTAAAATTTATTTATATACTATTAAAAAAATATCAGATTTTTGTTGGGGGGATCAATACGCGAAACAAAAACTAACGAAAAAAATTATTAGCCTTTTCAATTTAGTAAAAATTTATTTACAATAAAGTTTGTCGTTTATTACTTCATAAACTGAAAGTTTTATTAAAATCGGATCGTTAGTTTATTTTATATGATTTTTAGAAGAATGTCCTGGGATCACCCTTTTATATAGTAGGCGAGAATTTGCACAGAGCTATCTAATGTGTTATTTAAAACAAGTTTCAATAAATATATGACCGATATTATTGATTCATATATATTTTTTTTCACTTATATATATATTTACATATTATATATATTTACAAACATTAAATTTTCATATATTCTCCTTTGACATTAAATTTGAAAAGGTTTGTGTACTCAACTGTATCCGGTTACGTAATTGTCGGCGCATGCCCGAAACTAAGGTTTGTTTATATTTTGTTATGAAAAAAAACAAAAATGGTTTTGGATATCGATAAAGTCAAGATCAAATTTAACAGAAGTATATCTTTTTATACACTAAAATTAAAATATTCGTTCAATTTTAATAAAATTTGTTTTTAATACAATTTATAGTATTATGTAAAAATTGGTGTATTTATGAAAAAAAATATTGCTGTCTATGCGACGACGGGACCTCTAATTCGATGTGTAAAATCACTCCCCGTTTAACATAATGAAATTTGAATAAATGTTAATATCGTCAAAGTTTTTGGACTATTCAAAAGATGAAACGTTCAAAAAAAAATCCCTGATGATTTAAAAAAAAAATGTTTTTCAGACTCCGAAAATAATGAAAATAATGAACGAAAAAAATGTTTACATATTCGCACCATTCAATTTTAACGTGGCTACTACTATTACTACTACTACTACTACTACTACTAGAGAATTTAAAAAAAATCAATTAAGAGTCAAATGTTTATGAAAATTTTGATACTTATTCACCTTTTAGATAAATTTCTGTTTAAAATATTTTTTTCTTAATATATATTAGAGGAAATAGATGAGTTTATGAAATCTGAACAAAATATATTTTACACGTACGTCTTTTTAATTTTTCTCTAAAGATAAGAGTCTGAATAATTAAATCAGGAATTTTTAGAATTGTTTTGGAGGTCCCTACTGCCATAAAACAAAACAAATATCTCAGTAGAGTGGAGTGAATATGATGCTTTTTAAGTAAGTAATTGATTTTAAAAAATATTAAACAGTTTATTTTATTTATTTAATTCCCCAGCCGAGGGCAATATCTTTTAAAAATTTATTTCTACACCATTCGGAGGGTTTTTTGTGGGTGTTTTTTGCTAGTATTAGTAATAGTAGTAGAGAAAAAGAGTTAATGGTCTACCCAGGTTTCAATTAAAATGATTTCTTCAGGACAC
>CM042159.1:88590760-88600760 GCA_023376005.1 Doryteuthis pealeii | reverse complement strand
ACTCAGACTCCAGTGAAAGACCATCAGTTAATGCTGATGTGAAAACTCAAAAGGAGTAAAATAATAATAATAATAATAATAATAATAATAATAATAATAATAATTAGCAAACATATTATTTAACATAACGTTCAACCGTTATTATTGGAAAAGTAGTTTATCTCAGGAATTACTTCGATTCAGTTAAGTATAGGGTAGTGTCCTGAAGAAATCATTTTAATTGAAACCTGGTAGACATTAACTCTTTTCTCTACTACTATTACTAATACTAGCAAAAAACACCCACAAAAAACCCTCCGAATGGTGTAGAAATAAATTTTTAAAAGATATTGCCCTCGGCTGGGGAATTAAATAAATAAAATAAACTGTTTAATATTTTTTAAAATCAATTACTTACTTAAAAAGCTTCATATTCACTCCACTCTACAAAGATATTTGTTTTGTTTTATGGCAGTAGGGACCTCCAAAACAATTCTAAAAATTCCTGATTTAATTATTCAGACTCTTATCTTTAGAGAAAAATTAAAAAAACGTACGTGTAAAATATATTTTGTTCAAATTTCATAAACTCATCTATTTCCTCTAATATATATTAAGAAAAAAATATTTTAAACAGAAATTTATCTAAAAGGTGAATAAGTATCAAAATTTTCATAAACATTTGACTCTTAATTGATTTTTTTAAAATTCTCTAGTAGTAGTAGTAGTAGTAGTAGTAATAGTAGTAGCCACGTTAAAATTGAATGGTGCGAATATGTAAACATTTTTTTCGTTCATTATTTTCATTATTTTCGGAGTCTGAAAAACATTTTTTTTTAAATCATCAGGGATTTTTTTTTGAACGTTTCATCTTTTGAATAGTCCAAAAACTTTGACGATATTAACATTTATTCAAATTTCATTATGTTAAACGGGGAGTGATTTTACACATCGAATTAGAGGTCCCGTCGTCGCATAGACAGCAATATTTTTTTTCATAAATACACCAATTTTTACATAATACTATAAATTGTATTAAAAACAAATTTTATTAAAATTGAACGAATATTTTAATTTTAGTGTATAAAAAGATATACTTCTGTTAAATTTGATCTTGACTTTATCGATATCCAAAACCATTTTTGTTTTTTTTCATAACAAAATATAAACAAACCTTAGTTTCGGGCATGCGCCGACAATTACGTAACCGGATACAGTTGAGTACACAAACCTTTTTCAAATTTAATGTCAAAGGAGAATATATGAAAATTTAATGTTTGTAAAATATATATAATATGTAAATATATATATAAGTGAAAAAATATATATATGAATCAATAATATCGGTCATATATTTATTGAAACTTGTTTTAAATAACACATTAGATAGCTCTGTGCAAATTCTCGCCTACTATATAAAAGGGTGATCCCAGGACATTCTTCTAAAAAATCATATAAAATAAACTAACGATCCGATTTTTAATAAAACTTTCAGTTTATGAAGTAATAAACGACAAACTTTATTGTAAATAAATTTTTACTAAATTGAAAAGGCTAATAATTTTTTCGTTGGTTTTTGTTTCGCGTATTGATCCCCCCAACAAAAATCTGATATTTTTTAATAGTATATAAATAAATTTTACATTTTTGGAAGACAATGTAATGACATAACATATACAAAAAAGATAATTCGCTAATAAAACAGTTTTGGAAATAGGGCATCTTAAACATTGAAACTTAAAATCTCGTAAATAAGAAAGAATATGTAGCTTTTTATTTTTTTTTTAATTGTTAGATTATTTTCAAAAGAATTTTATATTAAAAATTCGTATTGTCTACACTTTTATTTTATTTTCAGAGATTTCAGAGATTTTTTAAAAAAATTATAAAATGTAAAATAAATACTTTTGTTTAATGTCAAGCAAAATCGTATTTATTTAATCAAAGAAAATATTGTATAAAACATATCTCGCTAATGACATAATATATAACATTCTTATTTTATGAATTTTTGAAAATAATGTTTGAATTAAAAAATTGTCGCCAGAATGATTACGGATCGTCTAAGGGAAACAAACGTAGTTGTTATTTTCAATGAAGGTGTTATGGTAAATATGTTCCCATACGCGTGTATACTTATACTCTGTGAAAGAGAACCCAGACAGTGTTTGAAGAAATCTATTATTTTATTTGGAAACAAATAATTCCCCCGTTTATATCCAGAAAGCAGATATTACCGTTCAGTTAAAATTCTGAAGGTAAGTTAACTTTGAGGCATCAAGGAAATGCTAAATTAGTAATTTGTTTTTGCTTCAGAAAAATCATTATACGTACGAGACTCCATACTAAAAATAGTGCATACGTCAAGATGCGTTATTTATGTCAACAAAGATTAAAAAATGGCGGGTTTTTACTGGAATTTACTTTTAAATGCAAAAATTTCGGTTTTATGTAAGAGAAATTTGTTTTTTCTTTTTTTATAATACATAAACTTGAAATTGTTCTTTATATTAAACGTAAAATAAAACACTAAAAAGTTAATTTTCAATTTTCTATTGACGTTTTAAAATATTCTTTAACAATCTCCGTTCGAATTAAGAGAGCGTGTTTTGCACGTAGCTAACATTAGACCATCTTTTGTGTATTCTCAACCCTGAGTCTATATATAATGTTCATACATTTTCATGTAGTTATTGATACTGACAATAAATTAAATACTCATTACCACACTTGCGTACAGTCATAAGGTTACTGTGACGTGGGCAGTGATGTAGTTTCGGTCACAGACAATAAGAGATCGACTCTCCATTATATATAGAATTATCTCATCCACAGTGAGCGATGTTAATACACGAATAGCAAAGGCATGGTCGGCCACAAACAAATTATCAGTCGTATGGAGGTCCGATCTCCCTGACAAACTAATGCGACGGTTCTTCCAGGCTGTGGTTGTATCAGTGCTGCTATATGGATGCACCACTTGGACCCTAACGAAGCGCCTTGAGAATAAGCTAGATGGAAGCTGCACAAGAATGTTGCGTGCAGTCTTGAACAAGTCGTGGAAGCAGCACCCCACGAGGAGACAGCTGTACGGTCACTTGCCCCCCCCCCATCTCACAAACTATCCTAGTGAGACGGACAAGGCATGCAGGACACTGTTGGAGAAGCAAGGACGAGCTCATAAGCGACGTTCTCCTGTGGAAGCCAACACATGGACATGCAAGTGTGGGGCGCCCAGCAAGGACCTACATTGACCAAATATGCGAGGATACTGGATGCTCCGCAGAGGACCTCCCAGGTGCAATGAGTGATAGGGAAGGTTGGCAAGAGATTGTCATGGATATCCGTGCTAATTGCGCGACATGATGATGATGAGGATGATGATGTCTAAGCAGATAATGCTCAATATCGTTTGTATTTAAGTTAAGGTAACATAGACAATGGAACCAAAGATCTTTTCTCCAAACTGTTTCTCTACAAAAATATAATAACAAAAATAGATTATTTCTCCAAACTATTCTTGTACAATAATACTGTAAAAACTTTTCCAACTGGAGTCTGTTCAATTGACAACAGTAATCCCTTTCGTCGTCAACAAACTTCTCTACCAACTGAGCTCGTTCCTCTTACTTCCTTCTTGGACACCCAAAACACAATAGTCACCGAATTTCATCTCTGTCGCAGACACTTGCTTTGTTGCTGACTGCCAGTGTCAGCGACCGTCCGTTTTTATTCCGTCTCGTCTCATCCGGGTCTCTCGTACACGGCACAAGCGATTCTTTGCCACATACGTTGAGGGATTGGTCAGGCCCATTACAAAACCAGATTATTTCTACAAAGAATGTTAACAGTGAATGATTATATTTCCATTTCTGTCGACATTAAATAACCCAATGCGGTTGATGTGCCATAAACCAAACAAAACCAGACTATGTAGGAGATATTCGGATTGATCAGGCTTATTAGGAACGAACGTTAGATCATCTGCGTAATCTGCAACCGTTTCAACTTGACTAAGTCTCATCAGCGATGTATACTTACGATTCCCCTCCGACAGAAATAGAATCCGGGAACTCAGCACGCAGAGTCAGAGACTTTACCACTGGGCCACCGATACGCAGCGAAAGATACATGCGAAATTAGCTTGTCCTGTTTAAATACGTCACTATTACTATTTCGATTTCTGTCGGAGGGAAGTCGTAAGTATACATCGCTGATGAGACTTAATCAAGTTGAAACAGCTGCTGTACGATGTTCTACGTAGGGGGCGATATTTGCCGAGTTCGCTTGTCATGATTATTTTCATTAATTATCGAATTTCATACGATATACGCCCTGTAACTGCCTTCAAGCAAACATATAAATAATAATAATAATAATAATAATAATAATAATAATAATAATAATAATAATAATAATAATAATAATAATTATATATATATATAAATTGTCGGCAAAAAAGCCATTCCAAACATACCTTGTTTACAACTTATCATATATATATATATATATATATATATAATCTGAAGAAAACCCCTTAAGGATGAGATGCTAAATTGATGATATTTGATATGGGGCTGGTGTCTTACATTATTAAAACAGCAAGTAATCTTAGCTAATCGATCTCTGCCTTGATTCCTCTTTTCGATATTGCCAAGTGAATATTATAAATCAAGCGAGATGAAGAGATCTACCTCACTTATCAAAGGGGGAAGACTTGTTAGTGGGTCAGAGGGTGGTTAGGTAGGTGAGAGAAAATTAATTCCCGGACATCGCCAAGTCGTATATTGCGAAATAAAATAAGATTGAGATGAAAACCAAACTGATAATATATATATATATATATATATATATATATATATATATATTTAAATGCATAAAGAAAGGCCATCAGTGATTATCATATCCAATTTAAGGTTTTTCAACATCCTATTGGCTCCAGTAGCAACTCTGCCCTGACTCCCAACTCGCCAGGAGGCCTCTTCTGAAACACACACACACACACACACACACATATATATATATATATATATATATATATATATATGGGAAAGTCATGGGAAATGGACTCGTCGCTCCGAGTTCAAATCCTGGACGTGGTAATTGCATTTCACTTAGCGCTAATACCTTTGGGAAAGGTATGAATCCTACTCTCCCTCCAGCTATGGGCAAATAGTAGGGCAGACTGGGCTCTATAATTTGGTTAGGCAACTGGTCTAGGAGAAGGAAAACTCTGAATTCAAACCTCTTAAACTCCGCTTAAGAAATTGACCTTGTGTCGCATCCTGCTCGTGTGGAGGGGTTGGCAAATATATATATATATATATATATATATATATATATTATATATAGAGAGAGAGAGAGAGAGAGAGAGAGAGAGATGCGTGTGATGCATTTTTTGGAAAGTGTGATGAATACATTTTTATTAAGTCACCCTGGTGCTTGGAACTAATATAGGGGACTAAAAATGTGAATAAAGAAATATCTAGCGAAGTAAATATTTACATACGCCACGAAGTAAACTATGAATTTAAAACATTAATGGATGAATAAGTAAAATTAAAAGAAATTACAAGATAAATATATACATGCTTATCTTATTAAGCTTAATACAAAAAAAGAAACAAAAAAAACAATTGAAATTAAAGAAACTTGATTACGATATCATCAAATCAAGCTCTCTCTCTCTCTCTCTCTCTCTCTCTCTCTCTCTCTCTCTCTCTCTTCTCTCTCTCCTCTCACACACACACACACACACACTTGTCTCTTTCACTATATATATATGTATATATATATGGTGATTGCCGTTTCTTCACAGAATAAGGACATTTCTACAAGCAGTTCAGATGTGAGCAGTTGTGAGCACGCAGATGGCCCATGGATCCAACTTGTTTTTATGTACCCTGTCACACATATGAAACCCGCGACACACAGGCCCTGCCACACAGGTCAGACTTCAATGTAGAAAAATGTTTCCATGGCGTCCGTCATGTGTCGCTTCAGGATGGAGGGCTCGAGTCACCTTTCCTCAACTTCTTACAGCTACCATCGCCTGTCTTTCCATGAGGATGTGTAACCAGCCCACCCCCTTCTGTCAATTGGTCCTTTATAGCTGAAACTGACTTCTGCAAGGGCATCGATGTCGACCCCATATCGAGATGCTCCCCTGTCACGATACCAGTTCGTAGTTTGGGGTTTCCCAATCTCTCGAGATCGGGAGGTGTCCAGACATTCCAGGTGGCTATTCTTAGCCTTGTTTTGTGTTGTAGTATTTTCTTGTTTTCGCCCAGCTTATGTCGAAGCGCTAGTTTCTGGCCAGCTTGAAGCTGAATCGGCATTTGTTTAGGTCATATTTTTCTAGACACTTCCCAATAGCTGGGTGAACAGTGTTGACCAAGGGCTACCATTCACCAAACAACCTCAACGAGGCACATTGCTGTTCAATCAGCAAGGCGGTGACGTTAAGTAGGTCATGAATCACGCCGTATGTAGGTTCAGATCTGTGTCCATCCAGCCGTCAGGCCTGCACACTCACCGTTCCGCATCACTCTGAGACTTGTAGAAATATCTGCACATGTTTTTTTGTTTTACATGTTGCACACTTGTGCGACACGCACCGCATGCTCTCCTTCCCCAAAGTCAAGTATCAGTGACAAGCCGAGGCAAGATGACTGGGAGACTTTGGGGAACGCAGGTGGATGATCTGATGAGATCTACGGGTCCACCACACCGAGGGAAAAATCCAAGTTTTAACTTAGTATAAGTCCCCAGGTAGCAGATACCCGGCTCGATTCAAGAAGAAACCCTGACACTAGACAGAACACGAAATAGTGGCTGATATCAAAGAGGCTACGCAATACTTTCGCAGTTGTCACGCTTTATTTTCTGTCACTTCTTTTCTCCCACTGTGAACATTTCACTGGTGTACAGTTTCAGTTTTGAAGACCGAGCTCTCCACCTTGAAAATAAGCGTTATAGCTAATTCACACAGTGTTACATAATTCATAGACAGCTTATGAATTATGTATGTAATAAATAATAATTTAAATGTACTATAAATAAGTATTCTGTTATTGCTGTGTTATTCTAAAAGAAAAACAGAATTCCAGATATTTCAATTTATAATAAAACTAGCAGCTGACACCCGGCGTCGCCTGGATAGAGGAGATATTTTAAAAGTTAGTCCCGCAGATCCATTTCAGCTGAATTCCTGAGTTGAATCCTCGTGGGATGCCCCATTTAAATCCCTATGTAAACAAATAGACTTTGCATTGATCAGCACTCTGAAAAAAAAACATTAATGTCTTTCTATTACGCTNTAAAATATTAAATGCAAAAAAAATCCATGCTGTTATGCTTTATTCTTTTTTTAATTATCTTCTGAATATATAAATCAATCTCTATTATTTTTGTTCAAAATTTCAAGCCTGGTGATAAATTTAATGTGTATATATATATTTACTTTGATGTTAATTGTTTTATCTTTGAAGTTTCCTCCGGACATACATATACACACAAATGCCCTTTATATATGTATAGATTATTTGTATAGATGGATTGCAGAAATATATATTAAATAAATAAAAAGTTACAATAATAGTAAAAACTCAGCTGTTGGTTTCAACATCTGTTAAAAATATAGATGTATTTAAACTTATGAAATGTGACATTACCGATAAACGCAAATGATAAATTTCAGCAGTAAACACACATTTCTACATATAAATAATATATAAATGTATATAATTTGCGTATGTACTGACATATGAATAAATGGGATTCAACTAATAGATAAATAAATGAAAACTAATAATTGTCATTTCTTTTATATAATATATATATATATATATATATATTATATAATATACAGATATATATATATGTGTGTGTGTGTGTGTATGTTATATATGTATGATGTATATATATACATATGTATATATATGTATTATATATATATGTATATATGTATGTATATTTATGTATACATATATATAGTATGTATATGATGTATATATGTATGTATATAATATATGTAATATATATAAATATGTATATCTTTCTCGGTATATATATATATATATATATATATATATATATATATATATATACGGATATATTATATATATATATTATATGTATATATATATATATATAGTATACCGAGAAAATATACATATACTTGTCAAATTATTTTCTATAATTATCGAATCTTATTCGATACATGCATTTATAATTGCCTCAAGCAGAAATTAAATAATAACTTTATTCAACTTGCTTCTATAAAAAAAAACAAACATCCAAAAATCTTATTCACTTCGTCCGAAGAGCTAACGGCCGGCGTTGTTACTAAATGAAAAAAACGTCCACTTGCCTGCTATGCTAGGGGCTGTGTAATAGTTAGTATCATCATTGACAAGTTAATTTCGCAGGGATTGTTCCTCGCTGATGTACGGCGTCCCAGACAGATATGGTCTCTGACTTATGCCTGTAAGTCCCGGTTTCGATTCTGTCGGAGGGAGTCGTAGTATAACATGCTGAAGAGACTTAAAAAGTCGAAACAGTCTGTACGTGTTCTACATGGCGAGCCATCCTTTGCGGGATTTACTTGTTCAAGAATTATATTTCTATAATTATCGAATTTATTCGATACATGTATTTATAATTGCCTTCAAGCAGAAAATAAAAATAAGTATATATATATATATATATTATATTATAAATGAAGCTAATAATGTCATTTCCTTTATATATCATTATATATATATATACTATATATATATATATTTATATATATATATATATTGTGTGTGTGTGTGGTGTGTATGTTATATATGTAGATATATAATGCATATATATACATAATATATATATGCTATTATACTATGTCATTATGTATGTTATGTATATGTATGTATTAGGTTATATATGTAAGTATACAATATTATATATAGATTATATGTATGTATTATATGTATGTATATATATAAATATCGTAATCTTTCTCGTATATAATATATATTATATATATAAAACTATATATATATATTATATGAGAGAGAGACGAGAGAGAGATGGAAGATGTTATATATTGGTCAAACGATGGCGACGTTCTACATAATTGAAAAAAATGCAGACAAGGCATCACTATTAAATCGAAGCGAAAATCACAGAAAAATTAATATGATCCGAATTTATATTGAACATAAAACTGGCATGACAGTGCCAATCCTAGTAAAAGATGGGACAAATAAGTTGAAGAATAGGGAATTTCCATGGAGGCGACATCTTCGCGTAATCTAAGGGAATATTAAACATTGATAGTATAGATAGGGTTCAGATTGAGATAGTATAGATGATAATATGAAGTAGATAAGGTTCAGATTGAGATAGATAGATAGATAGGTAGGTTGTAGATCAGTAGTAGAAGATAGATAGAAGTAGATTGAGTAGATTAGATAGATAGGTTCGATTAGATAGATGATAGAAGATAGATAGATAGATAGGTTCAGATGAGGATTAGATAGATAGATAGGTCAGATGAGATAGATAGATAGATAAATAGATAGATAGATTAGATAGGTAGGTCTCAGATGCAGATAGATAGATAAAGGATAGATAGGTTCAGATGAGATAATAGATAGATAGATAGCATAGGTAGCGTTCAGATGAGTATAGAATAATAGGATAGGTTCAGATTGAGATAGCATAGATAGATAGATAGATAGGTAGTCAGATTGGAATAGGATAGATAGGTAGATAGGTAGGTTCAGATTGAGATAGATAGATAGATAGATAATAGATAGATAGTAGTTCAGATTGAGATAGATAGATAGGTAGATAGGTAGGTTCAGATGAGATAGATAGGATAGATAGAATAGGTAGGTTCAGATTGAGATAGATAGTAGATAGTATAGATAGATAATAGGTTCAGATTGAAAGATAGATATATAATAGGTAATAGGTAGGTTAGATTGAGATAATAGATAAGATAGATAGGTAGATAGGTTCAGATTGAGATAGA
>CM042159.1:88553260-88580760 GCA_023376005.1 Doryteuthis pealeii | reverse complement strand
GCTGTTTTTCAATGGTTTTAGGCGCTTGTTTACAATTTTAACGTAACATTTGGGATGGAAAAACAATTTACCAAATATCAGGTAATTATCCGATTTTAATGAAATTTTCAGTACTAATTTAACAATTAATGAATTTTATAATGCATTAGGTATTTTATTTCAAAACTTTAATTTAGTATTTTTGCTATGAAAATTAATATATAAAATTCATTAAAAATATGAAAATCCAGATGTTAAGTTTAAAATCTTATATTTTTAGATTTTAAAATAGATATTTACTTAATGCAAACCTTATTTTAGGCGCCAAAAGTAATAAGTTTTGAAGAAAAACTCGATTGAAAGTGTACCTCCTCCCCTTTTTAAGCAGAAAAAACATCGATGTATAATTTTTTTTCTATAAAATAATAGCCAATTAAATAATCATCGAAATGAGTAAAAAAGAAATCTCCAAAAAATTAATTATTTATTATTTTTTTACATTTTATTTTTCGATTTTCGGTACTTATTTTCTCATAGAAGCGCAACGGTAAAAAATTTTTTTTTGTTTTTATTCATAAGTTGGGTCTTTTATCTCATTATTTATACTGTAATTAGTACAATATATGAGCAACTTGAAAAACATTTTACGCCCACAACATAAGGGGGTCAAAATTAAGTGACCTGAAAAAAATGAGAAAGTTTTGAAATAAAATAAATAATGCATTATAAAGATTATTCATTGATACATAAACACTGAAAATTTCATTAAAATCCGATAATTCCCTGATTTTTTGTAAATTATTTTCTGTAGGGGGGCTAAAGTCATTTTGTCAAAAACGCATTTTAGGCTCAGTTTGCCAGTAGCTCGTATTAGTCTATTTGAACACTTACATTCACCAAAAAACCCCAGTAGTTTTATATTCTATAACCCATACAGTAAATATACGAAGTATGCGCGAAAGCGTAACAATTTAACAAATATATACACACATACACATACACACACACACACACATATATATATATATATATATATATATATATATATCAATATTTTGAAGGCCAGTACAATGCGTATGAAAAACAAAAAGATGTTATTTTTGTCTTATCGATTTCCAAGCATAAGCTTCATCATCGTTTATTTTCAGAAATGACGTGCTTATATTTTTATTTGTGTGGTTACAATTTCTTTTCTTATTTCCTTTTCCTCTCCTTTTTTTTTTCTCTTTCTTCTTCTCCTCCTTTATGAATGAAATAGGCGAATAACTGTAATTTCTTATTTTTCTCTTTTTAAAAAAAAAAAGTTTGTGGGGAACAAATATTCCTAATATCGGCTGTCATCCGGTCAAATGTTGCAAGTATGTTGCCAGTGTGTAGCCATGTCAAAATTCAAAATAAAAAATGAATAAATAAATAAAAACACACATATATATATATATATGGGGGGGTATTTCATATATATATATATATATATATATATATATATACTAG
This sequence comes from Doryteuthis pealeii, assembly GCA_023376005.1. Taxonomy (NCBI): domain Eukaryota; kingdom Metazoa; phylum Mollusca; class Cephalopoda; order Myopsida; family Loliginidae; genus Doryteuthis; species Doryteuthis pealeii. The sequence continues at coordinate 88,579,290 of CM042159.1, read as the reverse complement.
CAAATGTACCCGGTCCATGACCGTATTAAAATGATTTTAGGAACACCAGGAAGTGAGAGAGAAAGGGAGAAGACAGAAGTAAGAGAGTGGATAAGAGGAAAATAATTTAGACAAGATTCTTATGAAATAAAATAAACGTCGCATAATGGTCGCTGAATACTGAGTTTGATACTCGATGGTTAACTCCTACATATTTATTAAAAACAAAGTTTTATTATCAATATGCAAATTAGCCTTCCGTTGACATTGTAGACCCCTAATTTGTTGTATATATAAATCCAATTGGATGTTATGAATGGGTGGATATAACCAACAGTATTGATAATGTAAAACAATTTTTAATTGAAGTTTAAATAAAAATGAAATCCTGGAGAATGTGACCGTAAATAACGAAGGGAATTGTGACTTGAGTAGTGATATAGTTTTAGTTACAGACAGACAAACACACTATCTCCATTATTATATGATATATAATTTACCATCATTAAGCAAATATTCTAGTCCATTAATCATTACGATTAATAATCTAGTTAACGATTTCTAGGCTGAAAAATTGTTGATTGGTTGAATTTTTTTTCGCATCGTATATATATATATATATATATATATATATATATATATATATATATATATATATCTTGTAAGTATATCCTTCCATTATCAAGTAAATACCATAGTCCATTAGTCACAGATATTCTGATAAGTCTTCCATCGAAACCATATTTGTCAGCGCAAACATACAATGACATCAAAAAATAGTACACCCTGTCGGCTGGGGCGTTAGAATACACCAACTGTACCTCTGCAGAGGCGTAAGTATCCCTAATGGGGACACCTGTTGCCCGTTGGTGAAGACCCGGGATGCTTAAGGAGGGAATCCTAGTGGATGTGCAGTCTATGACATGCAACACTCCATTCTGGTACTTACTTACATTAGATGGGCGGTCGGAGAGGTCCCTTCCGATCAATCGGCTGGTCACGTCAAGCCCTAGCACCTAAATGATTGTCCGAACCCTATTGTCCTTATGGAAAACTACCAACCGTTTTATCATATATATATTTACCAAACCCTCCGCAAGAGCAGGAAATTGAACTGGTTAAAAATGCGTATTATTTTTGGGATTCAGCATAGGTTTGGTTTGGTTTAGTTTGGTTTGTTTTACGGCATATCAACCTCGGTGGGTCATTTAATGCCGACAAAGTTGTGAAATAAATTCATTCTTATTGCATAATACAATTTTGTTTATCAACTCATATTTTTCTATTTAACCCGTAGATGAGACCCTACCGTACTACCACTCCGGGTCAGAGTGGACCAGGGAGCAATGCTGATGAAGGGGTGCTCCACATTCCCCAAACTCCAAAACTGGAACTGATTAATCTCCGACCGCCCGTCTAGCCCAAGGTAGGTCCAAAGTGGAGTATTGCAAGTCATGAACTGCTCATCCACCTGGGTTCTATCCTTAAGCATCACTGGTCGCCACCCACGGCTAACATGATGTTGGCTATTTAATGTGACGTATCCAAGGAAACGGGACCATTTGACGATGGTGGATTTGCTATATAGATTTAAGTAAAAAACCAAAAAGCGAAACAAGTCATTTTGATAAATGTTCTATGTTTCAATTCTTAATATCATCAAATTGGTATGGATAATTTTCATTAACTTCATTTGTTTTGGTTTGTTTTATGGCATATCAACCCTTTTCGGGTCATTTGATGCCGAAATAAGTCATTTTTGATAAAATGTTTCAATTTCTTAATATCTTCAAATTGGTATAAATAATTTTCATTAACTTCATTTGATTTCTTTTGTTTTGTTTTTTACGGCGTATCAAACCTTTTCGGATCATTGAAAGCCGAATCAAGTCGTTTTGATAAAAGGTCTCAATGTTTCAAGTTTTTAATATCTTCAAATATGGTTTGGCCTGTCTATTTTACGGCATATCAACCCTTTTCGGGTCATTTAATTCTGATACAAGTCATTTTGATAAAACTTTCAATATTTCAAGTTCTACATGTCTTTAAATATACTAGCAAATATATGCACCCTCCGGGTGCATGTATTTAAGTTTTGATATAATAAAATATCATATTAAATTAGAAAGGTTAATGAAACTGAATAAGATTACAGATAAAAAGATCTGCAACAGAGGGGGTATAATCGAAAAATAGAACAACTTTGAAACTAACTCTTCCATCATTTTCCATTACTCCCGTTTTTCATTGGTAAATTTTCCTAATTTAACTATTTAGTTAAAATAGGAAGTAAAGGATAATATTACAGTTATTTCTTCTTGTAAATAAATTTCTTTTAAGATTTATCCACGAGATTTTTGTTTATATTTCTTAAGATAAAACCAAACAATTAGAAATCAATAATACCAAGCACATATTTATTAAAATAAAATTTAAATATCAATATGCAAATTAGCCTTCTTGTTCAAACTGTAAACCGCTATTTTGTTGTATATATAAATACAATTGCATGTTACTAGTACGTAGATATGGTCAACAGTATTAATAATGTAAAACAATGTTTATTAATAACTGAAGGTTTAAAAGAATGAAATCATGGAGAATTTGACGTAAATAATTAAGGGAATTGTGACTTGAGTAGTAATATAGTTTCGGTTACAGACAGAAAAACACACAATCTCCATTATAATAAGATATGAATAATTTTCATTAACTTTGATTTGGTTTGGTTTGTTTTGTTTCGAATTATTTAATGGTATAAAAATCCTGTTTGTTATCTAATGCCAAAACTGTTAGAGTGTGAGATATGGACGATGGAAGGTCTTTTTTCACCAGAGGTTGATGCAAGATGGTAACGGTTATGTAATCTAGGAACACGAGTATTAATATATAGATTCATTTTGGACGATCTCATTTCTTAGCCAGAGGGACTTGCAAGATGATAAATCTTATGTAATTTAGGAACACGAGTATTAATATATAGATTCGTCTTGGACGGTCTCATTCTTAACCAGTGGGTGTTTCAAGATAATAAACGGTTATATACAATTTAGGAACACGAGTATTAATATATAGATTCATTTTGGACGATCTCATTCTTAGCCAGAGGGACTTGCAAGATGATAAATCTTATGTAATTTAGGAACACGAGTATTATATTAATATATAGATGTCTGCTCTTTTCACTATGAATATCATTTCATAATGACTGATTGTTTAACTCTAGTTAAAAATTTTCAAAATAGATAATTAGACTGAACTAATCTCGGCCCTTGGCTAATATTTCAGACGGCAAATTTTACCCTTGGGCAACAATTATTCAGATGCATGGTAAACGAGTCAGTTTCAAAAGGGCCTGTTTAAAAATCCACTGGGATATTGGCCAACCAAATGTACTGCTCTTGTGTTCCTGGTTTGAATTGGTAAATAGGAAAGTGCATTGGAATCCCAGAACGGAAACAGAAATACAGGAATACCTAGGTCACGTGGTTTGCTTTGCTTGTTTTACGGCATATCAACACTTTTCGGGTCATTTAATCCTGAAATAAGTCATTTTGATAAAACTTTCGGTGCCGTTATAGTATGTGGCCTATTCTTTGATTCTGTTGTAGTATGTGGTCTACCTTTTTGATTCTGTTATAGTATGTGGTCTATCTTTTTGGTTCTGTTATAGTATGTGGCTACCTTTTTGATTCTGTTATAGTATGTGGTCTATCTTTTTGGTTCTGTTATAGTATGTGGCTTTTTGATTCTGTTATAGTATGTGGTCTATCTTTTTGGTTCTGTTATAGTATGTGCCTACCTTTTTGATTCTGTTATAGTATGTGGTATTCTGTTATAGTATGTTCCTACCTTTTTGATTCTGTTATTGGTCTATCTTTTTGTTCTGTTATAGTATGTGGCCTTTTTGATTCTGTTATAGTCTATCTTTTTGGTTCTGTTATAGTATGTGGCCTACCTTTTTGATTCTGTTATAGTATGGTTTTTGATTCTGTTATAGTATGTGGCCTACCTTTTTGATTCCTGTTATAGTATGCCTTTTTGATTCTGTTATAGTATGTGGTCCACCTTTTGATTCTGTTATAGTATGATTCTGTTATAGTATGTAGTCCACCTATGTTGATAGTATGTGGTCTATCTTTTTGATTCTGTATAGTATGTGCCTACCTTTTTGATTCTGTTATAGTATGTGGTCTACCTTTTGATTCTGTTATAGTATGTGGCCTACCTTTTTGATTCTGTTATAGTATTATTATCTACCTGGTTTGAGTGTGTCCTTCCTCAGTAAGAGAATATTTATAGATATAAATAATAGGCAATTTAATGAAACTAATTATTTTTCACATATATTCAATTTCAAGAAATGCAATTCAGTCATAAGCTGTATATAGTAATTAAGAATAATTAAAAAGAATTTATCCATAATTCACCTGAATCAGAGATCTATTTAATTCTAAAATATACTAAACTTCCGAAATAGGGTTAGAGTTAGCAGTTATTATTATAACCTTATAATATGCTTTTTATGGTATGCCACATACGATAAGAGAGACATGATTCCGTAGGCCACATTCAAAAGGTAGGCCACATACTATAATGGTACCAAAATTTCTATATTCTTTTCTTCCCAATGTGGTTATCAATTTTAATCATATTTTCAGAGCGTGTTTCTACTCAATAAATACGCTGGCTGTATCCCCTGTAGAATAGTACCCCCCCCCAAAAAAAAATGAACATTGAATAAATACGAAGCATCAAACGTCAGTCCTGTCATCTGGGGTTTTAGAATACATCGACTGCACCTCTGCAGAGAAGAACCCCCAATGGGACCACTTGTTGGCCGTGGGTGGCGACCTGTGATGCTTAAGGACGGGATCCTGGTGGCTGAGCAGTCCATGACCTGTAACACACCACTTAGACCTCACTTAGGCTAGACGGGTTGTCGGAGAGGACCTCTTGATCAATCAGTCAAACCCTAGCACCTATATGATTGCCCCAACACTATTGCCGTTATGGCAAACTCCAACTCTCTTTATCATATGGGTGCTAGAAGGCGGTGGCTGAGGGTCTTCCTGTCCTGGAATGATGTTAAACTTTTTCTGATGGTGAGGTTTCAGTTCCAAAGCTTTGGAAATGTGGAGCACCCCTTCATCACCATTGCTCCCTGGTCCACTCTGACCCGGAGTGGTAGTACCTATTAGTGTCCCATGTATGTGTTAGACAGAAAAATGTGTATAAGAAAAATTGAGTATCCATTAATGAATTTATTTCAAAACTTTGTCGGCATTAAATGACCCACTGAGGTTGATATGCCGAAAAACAAAACAAAAAACATTAAAAAAAAACCTTGGACGTAGCCATTTAAATTTATAAGTTACTTTAATTCGTTTGGAAATACGGTGAGGAAATTAATCCGACTATATGAGAAGAAAATATTTTAAAAATATGTTTTGTTCTTTATACATATTAAACGTTCTATTTATTAATTTTCTTATTTTTCTAACATTAATATTCCATATAAAATACGTCATATCTTTGCTAGCCTTTCGTTCTCCGCTTATTCACGTGTCTGCATGCGTCATCCTATGATCTTCACCTTCCATTTTTTCACATGCAATGATCCGTCATCGGCTTTCGTAAACAAACGCACATATAAAAATTAACGGTTAATAACATCATATTCACACATTCACTATACACTTAACATCTTTCATTTTGTCCCTCACATAAACATTACTTAACAGTGTCCTGAAGATGGTATAATACCGAAATACTTAAGTATTGACACATAAAATTGTTTCCCCTGATCCTAACATCCTGTTTGTTATATATTTTTTAAATACTTTAATTCATTTGTAATAGTGATGTCTCAAATCCTAACATTTATTCATTACAATCGGTAATTTATGAGGAAGTGTGTACTGGTCTCCTGCCTCAGAAATTGCTACCTGGTGACTATTAAAATAACGTCCCCAGCTATGTCGGTGTTACTTGAAAGAAAACAACCAACTTAGGGCGTTAAATGTATTTTAGAGGGGGGCTTCTCTTTTTTGGCGTAATTCTTATTTATTTATCGTAAGTTGTCGCAATTCTTGTTCATTTATAGAAATTTGTCTTAATTCTTGTTTATTTATCGTAATTTGTCGTAATTTCTTTATGTTTTATCGTTTAAACAGTTTAAAATAATAAGAACATGGTTTAATATTGATACACTATTAATAATGAAGATTTGATCTTAATTTATCTGTAACTGAAACTACAACACTGCTTACGTCACATTACTCAAAATTGACAATATATAAAATAAAGAACAACCTTGTATTATATACACTCAAAATTTGCGCATGCAACCATAGACACTCTTTATTGTTTTTTTAAAACAAGTTTTGATAACTACATACCCGGAATTATATATCTATATATAGTTTGTTCTATTTTAATATATATTTCAAGTTATCTAACCTATAGAGTTTTACGAGAAAATTATTTACAAACAAGAAATCGTCATTTTTTCAGCATCAAAAGCTAAACTAAAAAGTTGACAAATAAATGCCCATGTTTTTTTGGTTTGGTTTGTTTGGTTTTACGGCATATCAACCTCAGTGGGTCATTTAATGCCGATAAAGTTTTGAATTAAATCAATTCTTAATGGATAATACAATTATTTTATAAATACATTTTTCTATTTAACCCATAGATGGGAACCTAACAGGTACTACCACTCCGGGTCAGAGTGGACCAGGGAACAATGGTGATGAAGGGGTGCTCCACATTCCCCAAACCTCCAAAACTGGAACCTCACCATCAGATAGAGTTTAACGTCATTCCCAGGACATGAAACCCTCAGTCACTGCCTTCTAGCACCCATATATAAAAATGGGTTGGGGCTTGCATAAGGGCAATCGGGTTGGGAAAATCATATAGGTGCTAGGGCTTGATGTGGCCAGCCGATTGATCTGAGGGGGCCTCTCCGAGCGCCCGTCTAGTCCAAGAAAGGGCCAAAGTGGGTATTGCAAGTCATGGACTGCTCATCCACGGTTCTATCCTTAAGCATCACGGGTCGCCACCAACAGGTGGCCCCATTGGGGGAGTCTTATCCCTCTGCAGAGGTGCAGTTCGTGCATTCTAACGCAGGCCTATGGTTTTGAGTAAAAATAAAACAATGTAAAATAAAACAAGCCAAAACAAAAACGAACACTCGAACATAACATAGAGATACAAGTTTTTTCAGTCTATTTTTAACACTGATACGCAATACAAATGAAGGCGACTGATAGTATTAAATGAGCGAAATATTCAGAGACATGTTGTCGCCCCCTTCGAGCACTTGATGAAAAATGAGATAAAAATAATCAACATATTGAGTTATAGGTAGACAACAAATATTGTAGAGTATTTTATTGTCTATAAGATGCTTCTTGATCAGTCCGATCTTACCGACGGTTCTTTCGACTTGTAGTTGTATCAGTGCTACTGTATGGCTGCACCATCAGGACCCTAACAAAACGCTTAGAAATTTAGTCAGAAACATGATTTTAGGTCAAGGTTTATATATATATATATATATATATATATATATATATGTGCATGATGGACTCTCCCATCGATCGACGTATGAGTGTTTATACAATGAACACCCACACAATGATTTGTTTATAGTGGTGAAGGCTTGTGTTGGACCATCCACACTTTTTGGCACAGTCGATAGGAAAGAATTGGTGCATCAAGGGTTGCCACAAACCCAATCAACGACTGACCTCAGGAATTTTGAATTCAGAGTTATCCCTCTCCTAGACTGGTTACCTACCCAAGTCTGAAGGGCCCAGTCTTCCCTACTATTTAACCCATAGCTGGAGGGAGAATATATGGATTCATACCTTTCCCAAGGGTATTAGCGCTATGTGAAATGCCAACAGCTTCGTCTAGGAATTGAAATCGAATCGACGAGTGCATTTTCCACGACTCTATCCATATACATATATATATGTGCTGAAAGGAAAAGAAATTCATTTCCATTTTCAACTTACACACACACACACACACACACACACACACACACACACATATATATATATATATATATGGATGATATCAAAACTTACTTAGATAGGTTTACCTAAAATTGAGAACTCAAACTTAAATGTAAAGATTTACGTATATATATTCACCAACCTCTCCGCACGAGCAGAATGCGACACAAGGTCAATTTCTTAAGCGGAGTTTAACAGGTTTGAATTCAGAGTTTTCCTTCTCCTAGACAGGTTACCTAGCCATGGTTAAAGAGTTCAGTATGCCCTGCTAGAGGGAGAATTGGATTCATACCTTTCCCAAGGGCCATGTCAAATGACAACTGCTTCATCCAAGATATATATATATATATATATATATATATATATATTTATATATATATATATATATATAGAGAGAGAGAGAGAGAGGGAGATACAAGTATTGAGATGGACTCTTATGACAGTGACGACATATGTCAAAAAGAATTAATGTATGTTGGGTCTGTTGGAGAGGTAGAAAGAGAGAGAAACAAAGGAAGAGAGAGAGGGAGAGAGAGAGAGAGAGAAATGAATATTTACACACACACACACACACACACACACATATATATATATATATATAATATATATATATAGAGAGAGAGAGAGAGAGAGAGAGTGTGTGTGTGTGTGTGTGTAGAATGTACTGCGATGAACTCTTATGACTGTGATGTCAATAAAGAGTTAATGCGTGTTGGCTCTTCTATGATCGGATAAGATCTCTTTTTAAACTAAAAGATAAAGCTGAACATTTCTAAGAAAGAATCCGTGAATCAGTTTGAAAGAAGAGCACGAATACCGTTTGCCTTGACGAAAGATTTTAGTCATTTCAAAGAATTCAAGAATTTCAATCTGTCTGCCTATGGAATTGGTAAAAAGACTTTGTATTCAAGCTTATTTCAATGATATGCATATAACACCTGTAAATAATAACTCCATATATATATATATATATATATATTGTCTTATAGACAATCAAATACTCTACAATATTTGTTGTCTACCTTATCTATAAGTTTACATGCAAATGTGAGATTTGCTACATTGGCCGTACTACCTTGAGACTGGAACTCGAATCAAGCAGCACATACACTACAAAATCCGTTCTGGCAACGTGGACTGTCCCACAGTAGCAGGCATAAATACTCCGTCCACCATTGGACAACATCTATTAAGAAATTCTACTTGCGCTCAGTCCTACCACCCAGCTATGTTTTCAGTCCTTTGCAGTTCCAACAGCGAACTACAACTGCAGATTCTCGAGTCTCTTTTCATCTCCCGCACTCAACCCTTCCTGTGCGTTCAGAAGCAGTCCCAACAACTACTCCTTTTTGGCACTTCAAGCCTCAACTTATCAAACGGGGACACTCGTAATTTTCGAACCCCCCCTCGTGAGTTGTAAGTTTCGTAATTTTACGAATTCTCTTGTCTTATTGAGAAAAAAAAAATTTTCCCTTTTTCTCACTGCTTTCTGACTTTTCCGTTGTCTACAACAAAAAAACTAAACTATATCACCATCTTTCAATGAAATTTTTTCTCTGAGGAGCATTGATCGAAAAAAAGAAAATCATTTCTGATTTTAAATCTAACTAGGGTACCCTTTCCTTTCTTTTTAAGAAAAAAAAAACACTTTTTATTTTACAACATGCATATGCTTTTACGCGTCCTTTTTAAATTCTGTACTGTAAATAAACTTTATATATATATATATATATATATATATATATATATATATTAAAACATTTTTGAGATGAAACAAAGAAATCACAGTGCTCAACCACAAATTTGTAGGAGCTTTATTTTACAAGGTTTACAGATTTTTACAAGACTTTACCATCAGAAAGTTTGAATATAAATAGACTTTTTCAAATGTGATTGTGGATATATAATTCCATAAAAGAATGGATTTTTGATAAATGAAACTCACCATCTACCCTGAAAAATTAAATTGCGAAATTTACAGCACTTTACCATCAGAAAATTTGAAAATGCATACGTCTTTTAACATATGAAGTTGATTACATAAATTTCAATTAAGAACGAAACTTTATAAGATTAAAGGGAGATAACTTTCTGAGCATTTAAAAAAAATGCAGAAATTGAAAAATTCAAAAACAAAATCTAAAGCATAAAGAGCGTCCACAATAATCAACCGACGTAATTTGCGGTCCAAAAACATAACAGCAAGAAATGTCTTCACATAGACACCAGAAGAATTATTAGCAACCTGATGATGGCAAAATAGCCTGAAACCGAGTAGTTGCCTATGGAAAACAATTATATTTAAAAAATTCAATATGTATATATATATATATATATATATATATATATATTTGCATTGGAACAAGTCTGATACTATTGGTTTCGTGCTAAACTTTCGCTGCCCGATGATTGCCCCGCTTAATAAATTAATACATAGCACGAAACCAATGGTAGCAGACTTGTTCCAATGCAAATAAATATTTACTAAAATATTTATTTATCTATTAACGCTCTATCACAAATATTGTGAACTCTTCTAATAACACTGTACGTTCGATTACTACTGGTGTGAAATAGTACCAACCATACACATTGATGATATATATATATATATATAATATATATATATGTGTGTGGTGTGTGTGTGTATTTTGGTAGCATTCTTTCATTTATGCATGTTGAATTAAACAAAAGACACATCTCCTGTTTAACAATTTTATTTGTGATTTTTTTCAAGTTTTCTGGCCAATTTTTTAATATTTGGGTGAAATTCATGGATTAGTCCACCAAATTTCATGTCTCGAGTACTTTCGGCACTTCGAAGTGCCATCATCAGGGGTGATGTGTTCTAGTTTTTCAAATTATATTAATGGATGTGGAGGCTGGAAGGAGGAGAATTGATGGAAAGGTGTTATAGGCATTCTAAAATGTGTGTACTGCATTGGAAATTAATTTTGTTTAAGGATGGTTTGTATTGTTTTATGTATAGAGCTTCTAGTATTTGGAGTTTTTGTTTATTTTTTTCTTTGTGCAGAATGTGTGTATTTTCCGTTAAGATATTTCGGTAATTAAAGTGGGGGTATGAATGTAATTTTAGGTGTTTTAAAATGGAACTATTATCTGTTAAATCGAGAGTTAGACGACGTGACAATGTAGTTGAGGTAAAACCAATGTATGTATTTTCATTTTCTGGGAGACTGCAATCTCCTAGGGGACATTTAAATCTGTATACTACATTGGTTTCATTAAGCCGACTTGTCTGGGGCGAGAAATTATATATATATATATATATATATATATATATATATATATATATATATTGGCACCGTTTTTTCTTTGATACATGCTTTGTAGAAATCGAAGGACAATTCTTGTCTGACGAGTTTCTTTTTTATCTTTTCTAATTTTTCTTTTTTTATCAGGATGGAATTGGTGTATGAATCCAAAGATTTTTAAAAGAGTTCTTTCTGCACTACTCAAATGGCCAGACAATTAGAAAAGACAGAAAAGAAACTCGTCAGACAAGAATTGTCCGTAGAGTTCAACAAAGCATGTATATATATATATATATATATATATATATATATATATTCTTAAGACATGTGTTATTGAATACCACGGAGTATTATTTTTTCATTTTTTGTATGGATATTTTTTCCAGTCTTCTGGCTATCCTTTTTGAATCTGGATCGAGTTGATTCATGATATTTTTCATACTAATTTCCCGAGCGCTTTCGACTGTTGCTCCAGTCGTATTCATGGGGTTATGTAATTTGGTTTTTAGTTGATTTTTAGTTTTGTTATCTATGCTTTTATCAAATTCAGAGAGTCTATTATTTTTAAGAGGGGGGTTAGGTGAGTGTTAGTTATTGAAGATATTTAATACGTTGTCTCCGACTTTAAAGGCTATTTTATCAATGTTAGGTTTTTTATTTTTAATGCATATGGCTTCTAGGATCTGTAGGCGTTTCTTATTGTTATTTTTGTAGATAATTTTAGTATTTTCGTTTAAGATTTTCCTAATTTCGGGGGAGGTGGATTTTTCTGGGTGTTTTTTAATAAAGTGTTGTTTTATGGAGCTTGTGTCGGAGAGATGGTATGTAAGACGGCGGGATAGTGTTGTTGTTGTATGGCCAATGTAGCTATTAGTGTATTGTTTATTTTCTGAGAGACACTCTCGGAATGGGCAAATGTATCTATATACTACGTTCGTTTGGCTTAGGGGATTTTTAGGAGAGTTAGTGTTATTTTTAATGAGGTGGTTTGAGGTTTTGAATTTGGTGTAGTAAATAATTAGTTTTATTTTCTGTTGTTGATCGACGGGTTTGATGTGTCTATGTATGATGTTGGTTATTACATGTTCGTCGGATTTGTAGTTTTTGTGTATTTGATTTCGGTAATATAGATTGATTTTGTTATTATTATTATTATTGTTGGGGTTGTTATTGTTATTTTTGTGGATGGTATGCAGGTATAGTTTTATTTGTTGATCTACGGTTTTGTTAGGGAAATTATTATTTACGAGGGTTTGTTTAATATTAAGAAGTTCTTTATAAAATATTCTTTTGGATGAGGAAATGTAGAAGGCTCTATGAATTAGATTTTTAATGAGGGCTATTTTATATTCAAGGGGGCATTCACTATGGTAATTAAGTAGTGAGGAGTTTTGGCTGGTTGCTTTTTTATATATTGATGTGGTGAATTCCTTGTTACTGGAATCGGTAAGTACGTCTAAGAAGGGGATTTTTTTGTTTATATTATGTTCTATTGTAAATTTTAGTACAGAGTTTTTTTCAAGGGTGCATTTTAATTTTTTTAGTTCATCAGGGGATTGTGCAGTTATGAAAATGTCATCAACGTAACGTGTATATATGTATGTTTTGTAATTTTGCTGTTAAATATTTCATTCTCGATATGGGACATGTAGTATTCAGATATTGTCGGGCAAAAAAAAAAAAAAAATATATATATATATATTATATATTATATATGTGTGTGTGTGTGTGTGTGTGTGTGTATATATATATATATATATATATATATATATATATTATATATATATATATAAAGAAATAAAGCAAGATAAAAGGAAAATAATCGTACAGATTGTGCTGACAAGCGCTTGTTTTGATTTTATGATATTAGTACAATGTAATCTAAATTAAATTTCTCTGAATGTTTGAGATGAGGCTTGATGATTAGTATTATCTGCATTATTCTGACTATTGTCCTCATCTTCATTGTTATCTGTACAACTTTTCGGCCGATATGCCCCCGGCTTTCTTCAGGTATTTCTTGTCGGACTCAGGAACCTTCTTTTCGGACTCGGAAACCTACTTTTCGAACTCGGGAACTTTCTTGTCGTAATTGGGAGCCATCACGGAACTTCGAACTTAACCCTTTATTTAGTCTACAGGAGTATCCTGTTCTCATTCCGCTAACCATAGCTGGGGTAGGAGTTGTGTTAATTATTTTTCTATGTTACTGCCTCTACTCAGGATTGAACCCGGAATCCAGAGTTAACTGTCACTTAGAACTGTCTTAACCTAACTACCTTATCCACTAGGCCATATGTCCGATGAGGTTCCCGAGTTCGAAAAGAAGGTTCCCGAATCCGATAAGAAATACCTGAAGAAGGTCGGAGGGCATATCGGCCGAAACGTTCTACAAATAACAATGAAGATGGAGATAATAGTCCCAATAATGCAGATAATACTAAATTAAATTATTTCAAAAAGTAAAATGAAACCATAATAGAAGGCATTGTATAAACCATTCGTCTTCTTCAGAGCACAATTATATTTTTTCTTCAAATAGTCGGATCTAATTCCATTTTCGTTTACTCACATATATATACAAGGTGTGTCAAAAAAGTATCGAGATTTTTTGTACTTTTTAACACACCTTGGATTCTGAAAAAAGTTCAATCCATTCGTCATTTCTATGTTGGTAAATACAGCTTTAAACTTGGTACTTTTATGACACACCTTGTATTCTGAAAAAAGTTCAATCCATTCGTCATTTCTATGTTGGTAAATACAGCTTTAAACTTGGTACTTTTATGACACACCTTGTATTCTGAAAAAAATTAATGAATGAAACGTTATTTTGAGTTAATGAGTTAAAAAAATTAAATTAATTTAAAATCTTTTTTCCATGCCCATCAAACATATTATAAATCGTCTACGGCATAAAATAACCCAACAAGGGTTGACATGCCATAAAGTCCAACAAACCAAACCAACTAGTCAGATGTACAATCACGTGTTATACAAAGTGTTTAATAGAATTAAATTCTCCTAGATTTTGTTAAAAGAAATTATAGCGTCGTCACTATCTTTTTAATTAATACGAAAATAAAAAAAAAGTCTACTTTTTTTCGCGCTGTCTTTTTGTAAGACTTAAAATTCCAATATCAGATATTGATAATAGTTTTTTTTTTCAACTTCCGATAACAAAGGGAGGTAATCCATTGTTCCTCATAGAATAAAATAATTTCTATCATTTTTTTTGTTTTGTTAATTCAAATTCCCTTTAAAAATGTTACCAGACAGAAAATCAATGATCTTCTCTAAGAAGAAAAATAATTAAAATTTCACAATGAATAAACAAAAATATTTTAACCATTTTTTATTGCCCATATTTTGTTGTTTCTTTGTTTCGTGGTGCCAATAAGGAAATATTTCTGTAATTTTACAATGAATAAATGAAAATATTTTTACAAGGATTTTTGACAATGATTTAAAAATATTTTTGTTGTTCTTTTGTTTCGTAAAATAAAGAAATTTCGGTAATAAAGAAATATGTCAGTATGTCGAAGATTTTTCTGAAATCAAAGAAAACTTTATATCCAAATATCCTCATTAAAATCAGGTCATGCTGACAGCAGAGATCCTCGCGGTTCTCTCTCGAGACCAGTCCCCACCGGCGTCTAGAATCATTCACTCACTCTCTCTCTCTCTCTCTCACCCAATCTCTCTCTCTTTCTTTCCCTTAGTTGTTTTAACTTTCTCTCTCTCTTTTTCTCTCTCACACACATTTTATCTCTCTCTCTCTCTCTCTCTCTCTCTCTCTCTCTCTCTCTCTCTCTCTCTCTCTCTCTCTCTCTCTATTTCACTTATAGGATTTCCCCCGCCTCTCTCTCAGTCACTCTTTGCTAATGATTTTTAATTTCATCTCTCTTTTCCCTAGTTCTTTTTAACTCTCTCTCTCTCTCTCTCTCTCTCTCTCTCTCTCTCTCTCTCTCTCTCTATCTCTCTATCTCTCTCTATCTATCTATCTCTATCTCTCTCCCTCCCTCTCTCTCTCCTTTTCACACTCACACACATTTTTTATCTCTCTCTCTTTCACTCCCTTTGTTGATCTCATTCCCCCTCTCTCTCATTCTTTCTGTCTCTCTGTCTCTCTCTTTGCTAGTTATACTTACTTCTCTCTCTCTCTCTCTCTCTCTCTCTCTCTTTCACTCCCCCTAGTTGGCCTTACTATTCTCTCTTTCTCCCTATCTTTTCTCTCTTATTTTTCTTTCTTTTTCTCAAACAATTCTCTGACCTAGTGTTAGCTAAAAAGTGCCTGTGGTACTTGGTAAAATTTTGAGACAAATTCTGTGTGAAATTGATTGAGAAAAAAATTTGCGATTTTAACCATTGGTTTCAAAGTAGCCTACTGGACACTTATCATCAAGACAGGCACGTTGTCTTGACGATAAGTGGCCAATACGCTACTTTGAAACCAATGATAATAATCGCATGTTAAATCGACTATAGCTCATCAGGTGAAGAAACAGAATCTGAGAAATGATTTATCTAAAATGTCGTTTTCTAAGCAAAAGAGTTTATTTGTTTTTAACAGCCTGTTGTATAATCATAAATACCAACATCATACGTCGAGTATATAATAAAGAGAGTTCTCTGGTATATTATATATACTAGCAAATATATGCATCCTCCGGGTGCAAGTATTTGAATTTTAATGTAATGAAATATGTTAAATTTGAAATACTTTTGAAACTAAATAAAAATCCAAATAAAATGATTTGGAACAGAGGGGGTATAATCGAAGAATAGAACAACTTTGAAACTAAGTCTTCCATCATTCTCCATCACTCCCTCCTTTTATTGCTGAATTTTCCTAATTTAACTATTTAGTTAAATTAGGAAGTAAAGAATAAAATTACTGTTATTTCTTTATATTAAAGGATTTCATTTAAGATTTATCCCCGAGTTTTTTGCTCATATTCATTAAGAAAAAAACAAACAATTAGAAATCAATAATACCAAGCGCATATTTAATAAAATTAAACTTTTAATATCAATATGCAAATTAGCTTTCCTGTTCACACTGTAACCCGCTATTTTGTTGCATATATAAATACAATTGCATGTTATTAGAATGTAGATAAAGTCAAAAGTATTAATAAGGTGTAACAATTTTATCAATAACTGAGGTTTAAATAAAAATAAATTCATGGTGAATGTGACGTCAATAACTAAGGGAATTGTGACTTGAGTAGTGATTTAGTTTCGGCTTCAGACAGACAAACACACAATCTCCATTATAATAAGATATATATATATATAGAGAGAGACAGTCAGTTAGATATATGGACTATATGACTTTTAGGCACTCCTTTTGCGATCTCGATTCATAAGGACATGTTTTTCGTTTACACCGTCAAAATTCAGTTGTTTGTTAGGGGTTAGGTTTAGGGGTTAGGGTTAGGGGTTAGGGGTAGGTTGGGGGAAGTGTTAGGGGTTAGGAGTAGGGTTAGGGGTTAGTTTTATAATAAAAAACCCTCTAAAAATCGTCTGTTAACAAGCAACCGGATTTTGACGGTGTAATTGAAAAACATGTCCTTATGAATCGAGATCGCAAAAGGGGTGCCTAAAGGTCATATGTTCCAGATACATTAGATGATAGGTCTTTCTTACTTTACATTCTGCTTCTACCTCGGGCGCCATCTTCTCTGGTTGATCTGTTGGGCTTCTTTTAAGGGTTGGTATTTTTCTTTCTGCAGGGCTGGTCATTCTTGTTTTGATATTCAATAAAAAAACATGAGTTACTGTTCTTAGCATAAAAGCTTTATTTCTCCAGACCACGATTCATGCCGCGGGTGAGATGGACCCGTGAGCTGACAACAACGTCTACGCTCCTTGAAAGCCGGGTCGAATCTGACAAACTAAACTAAAACTTATTCTTACGCGTCTGTAATGGCGCGTTTTCAAGGGGTCAAATCAAAGGGTCACTAACGCTGCATAATCAACAAGTAAGTTTCCATAGGAATCCGTGAATTTGAATTAATGGACCCTAATTCAAAATTCTAACTACAGGTACGTTCATAATTTATGACTGTTCATACATTATGTAACAAGGTCGGTCAACGGGGGCTTTAGAATACACCGACTGCGCCTCTGCATAGGGATAAGACTTCTCCAATGAGGCCACCTGTTGGCTGTGGGTGGTGACCCATGATGTATGGAACCCTGGTGGCTCAGCAGTCCATGACATGCAACACTCCACTTTGACCCTTACTTAGGCTAGACGGGCGGTCGGAGAGGCCCATTTCCATAAATCAGCTAGTCACGTCAAGCCCTAGCAGCTATATGATTGTCCCGACCCTATTGCCCTTATGGCAAGCCCCAGCCCCTTTTTATCATATGGGTGCTACAAGGCGGTAGCTGAGGGTCTTCATGTCCTGGGAAACTCTATCTGATAATGAAATTCCAGTTCTGTGGGTTTGGGGAATGTAGAGCACTCCTTCATCACCATTGCTTCCTGGTCCACTCTGACCCGGAGTGGTAGTACCTGTTAGGGTCACATCTATAGGTTCAATAGAAAATAATTGTTCATAAATATTATTTGAAAATAACTTTCTACCAAACTATCACTTATAACAAACTTGAACTATGAACTTATCCTTTAAACTGATTTTCAATTCACTTAGCAAGGAACAACTGCAAACAACCGACTGTCAAAATCAATAAAAACCATTGAAAAGAGACATAATAAAATTGTCCATCCCTCACCACTTACTGCTTGGCATAAAATAACCCTGGATGGGTTGACATGCCGTTAAAATCAATCAATCAAGTCTTTAAGAAAGAAAATATATCAATTTTAAATTATTATACTCGAGTTTCTTATTTGAATGACCGTCATCATCTTGCAACACCCTCTGGTTAAAAATGAGACCGTCCAAATCGCCCAAGATGTTTATTTAAAGTTGCTAATCGGCCGAATTCTTATTTCTTATAAGCGTCGTCACCTCAGCGAAATAATGGACCATTCCGTTTTTACCATAAAGGAAGAAAGGGAAGAAGAAGAACATGACAAACAGAAAAAAATATAATAAGAAACACAGAAAGAAATAGAGTAGGAGAAAGTTAGATACTGGGTGTAAGCGGGCGGAAGCGATAACGCTAATCCGTTTCAATGAAACATAAAAGAAGGAAAGAAAGAAAAAACGTGACAGAGTTGAATCAAGATTTTTATACTTTTTACATATTGAAGTATTTTCAATAGCTCTTAAGTAAATATATCAAACATTGAAATAATCAAATTATGATACTGTGATATATCCACAGGTCCTAGTAATTATTATTTCTAGAAAATATATTTTCTTTTTTCTTTCTCTCTTTTCTTCTTTTTTTTTCTTCTTTGTATTCTCTCTGTTCCTACACCAGTACATTGCAAATTTTAATTATTTCTACATGTGCGTCTTTTTTTTCCTTCTTTCTTTCTTTCTTTCTTTTCTTTTTTTTTCATTCTTTCTTTCTTTTCTTTTTTTTCATTCTTTTTTCTTTTTCTTTTTTCTTTTTTTTTTTCTTTTTTTCTTTTTCTTTTTCTTTTTTTCCTTTTTTTCTTTTTTTTTTCTTTTTCTTTCTTTTTCTTTTTTTTCTTTTTTTTCTTTTTTCTTTTTTCTTTTTCATTCTTTCTTTTTTCATTTTTCTTTCTTTCTCTTTTTCTTTTTTCTTTCTTTCTTTCTTTCTTTCTTTTCTTTTTTCTTTCTTTCCTTTTTCTTTTTCCCTTTTTTCTTTTTTTCTTCTTTTTTCTTTCTTTCTTTTTTTTTCTTTTTTCTTTCTTTTTTCATTCTTTCTTTTTTCATTTTTTTTCTTTCTTCTCTTTTTCTTTTTTTCTTTCTTTCTTTCTTTCCTTTTTTCTTTTTCCTTTTTTCTTTTTTTCTTCTTTTTTCTTTCTTTTTTCTTTCTTTCTTTCTTTTTTTTTTCTTCTGTTCTTTTATCTTTTCTTTTTCTCTTTTCTCTTTCTTTCATCCTTTTTTCTTTCTTTCTTTGGCTTGAAGTAATATTTTCCGATCTCATTAATTAATTCCTTCCTTCCTCCCTTCCTTCCTTCGCATCTTTTCTTTCATTATTTCTCATTCATTGTTTCTTTCTTTCTTTCTTTCTTTCTGTGAACATTATTTCAAGAAAATCCAGATTATCTGGTGTCTCTTTCTTCTTTTATGTCTTTAATTTTATTGTTTCTTTTTCTTTCTTTCTTCTTACTTTTCTTTCTTTCTTTCTTTTCTTTCTTTGAAAGTTTTGCAATACTTTGGTGCACCCTAGTATGCAGCATGTATATCACATAGCCGAGGGTGTGTTAGACAAGGAATGTCAAGGTCATATTGATGCATCATGTGACATCATTTGGCGCGAGAGTTGAGAGTGGTTTTTCCTGTTCTGTCCATTAAAAAAGATACGCGCTCTACATTAGACACATTCCGAAAGTTGCAAAGACCATCCCAGAAAATTACAACTGAAATAAAAGTATGTGTTTAAGGTCATTCTGACATCACCGGCATCAAGTGACAACATATCCTCAACCCGTATATATATATATATATATATATGTGTGTGTGTGTGTGTGTTTGAGGTATCCAAAACTTGGTAGTAAGGATGATTCTATATGTGATTTCTAAGACACACTGTATTATTATTGTATGGTCCAGTATGTATAAATACTGTGAATCTTTAAGAGAGCTCAATGTATAATAAACTTTTTACATTATATACAGAGCAATATTTATCTTTGATAGGAAGGAAAAGCTCAACACCGTTATTCCATAATAAATTTATTTCGACCAAAATTGGGGCCTTTATAAATCTAAGTTGATTTAACAAAGCTCCCCAAAATTGTTATGCAATTCAAATTATTGATGATTATCCATCTGATGAGACTTGAATTGGGGAGTTTTGTTAAATCAACTTAGATTTATAAAGGCCCCAATTTTGGTCGAAATAAATTTATTAGATAGGAATGAATAATAAATGTAACGTTATTTTTTTTTTTTCAGAAAACAAGGTGTGTCAAATTTTAAAGATTTTAAGCTGTATTTACCGAGATAGAAATGAATAATGAATGGAACGTTAATTTTTCAGAATACAAGGTGTGGTAAAAAGTACCGAAAATTTCGATACTTTTTGACACCCCTTGTATATCAATATAAAGATGAGGACAATAGCCCGAAAAATCCAAATAATACAAATCACTGCGTTATTTTCTAAAAATCCGGGAATATCAAAACTCTCTTCGTTTGGTCGGAGATTTACTTTTTTTTTTCATTTCGCGCGCAAGCGACCATTGACATTTTTTTATCCTCCTACTTTACGACAAGGGACGGTAGAGAAAGTCAATTCCATGCTTGGATAAATCCTTGGGCCGAGGGTGACAATAATACACGTCATATTATATATATATGCGCTAAATAGATCGATACGAGCTGAAGATCTCGTCCCATTATAGAGATCCGTGTTGCACTCGTATGAGGTGTGTCTAAAAAGTAATGAGACTGTTGTCACAAATATTAGATTTAAAATCCAAACTACAAACTAATTGTTTTCTCTTCCAAAGTAGTCTCCTCTTGAATCTAATGCACTGACCCTATCTATCTATCTATCTATCTCTATCTCAATCTGAACCTATCTATCTATCTATCTATCTATCTATTTCAATCTATCTATCTATCTATCTATTCTATCTCATGACCTACCTATCTCTATCTCAATCTGAACCTATCTATCTATCTATCTATCTATCTATCTATCTATCTATTTCAATCTATCTATCTATCTTCCTCTATCTATATCCTATCTATCTGTCTATCTATCTATCTATCTTCTCTATCTATAACTCAATCTGATCTATCTATCTATCTCTATCTATCTATCTATGTATCTCTATCTCATATCTCAATATGAACCTATCTATCTACTATCTATCTAATCTATCTATTCTCAATCTCTATCTATCTATCTCAATCTCTACCTACTATCTATCTATCTATCTCAATCTGAAACCCTACCTATCTATCTATCTATCTATCTATCTATCTATCTATCTCAATCTGAACCTATCTATCTATCTATCTATCTATCTATCTCAATTCTAATCTGCTCAATCTGACCTCATCTCAATCTATCTATCTATCTATCTATCTCTCTATCTATCTCAATCTATCCTATCTATCTATCTCTAACCTCTCCTATCTATCTATCTATCTATCTATCTATCTCAATCTGCTATCTATCTATCTATCTATCTATCTACTCTCAATCTGAAACCTCTATCCTATCTATATATCTATCTATCATCATCCTCTACCTATCATCTACTCTGACTATCTATCTCTAACATCTACTACCTACTATCCTATCTATCTACTATCTATCTCAATCTGAAACCCTACCTAACTCTATCTATCTATCTACTCTATCAACTCTGAACTACCTATCTATCTATCTCCAATCTGAACCTACCATCTATAATCCTATCTATCTAATCTGAACCTAATCTAACCTATCTATCTATCTATCTATCTCAATCTGAACCTACCATATCTACCTATCTATATATCTATCTATCCAATCTGAACCTATCTATCTATCTATCTATCTATCTATCTATCTCAAATCTGAACCTACCTATCATATCTATCTCAATCCTATCTCAAACTCTGAACCACACCCCTACCCACTAATCTAACCATTACCTATCTATAAACTCAATACGACTAAACCTACCCTATCTATCTATCTATCTATCATCCTATCTACTCTCATCCTGAACCTAACCTACTCTACCCGTATCTTCTATCTCAATTGAACCTAAACCTATCTATCTATCTATCAGTATCATTCTCAACTCTGAACCCTATCAACCTATACTTATCTATCTCATCCTGAACCTAACCTATCCTATCCTATACTCATCTATTCTATCTCAATCTGAACCTATCTATCTATCTATCTACTAACTATTACTCAATCTGAACCTAACCTATCTATCATCTATCTAATACATCCTATCCTATCTATCTATCTCAAAATCTGAACCACCCTATCTATCCTATCATAATCATCTATCTCAATCTGATCTACCTATCTATCTTCTATCTATCTATCCTAACTCTATCTCAATCTATGAACCTCATCCTATCATATCTATCTATCACTCAATCCTGACACCATATCTACCTATCTATCTATCTATCATCTCAATCCTGAACCTACCCTACTCTATCTAATCTATCTCAACTACCTGAACCATACTCATATCCTAACTCTATATCTATCTATCTATCTCACATCTGAACCTATCCATATCTATCCAATGTTTAGATATTCCCTTCAGATTACCGAAGATTGTCGGCCTCCAGTGGAAAATCCCTATTCTTCAAACTTTATTTGTCCCAATCTTATTACTAAGATTGGCTGTCAAGTTTTATGTTCAATATAAAATGGATCATATTAATTTTCCATGATTTTCGATTACCGATTTAATAGTGATGCCTTTCTCATTTCTTTCAATTATTGTGAACTTCGCATCGTTTGACCACATATATACATCTCTCTCTCTCTCTCTCTCCTCTCTCTATCATTACTATCATATATATATATATATATATATTATATATATATACCGAGAAAGATATACATATTTATATATATACATACATATATACATACATATACATATATTATATATGTATACTTACATATATATATACATACATATACATACATACATATATAACATATATATATGCATATAATATACCAATGTATTATATAATATATATGCATAACATATAATAACATACACACACACACACACACACTATATATATTTATATATATATTATATATATATATATATATATATATATATAAAGGAAATGACAATATATTAGCTTTCATTTATATATATATATATATATATATATATATATTATTATTTATTTTCTGCTGAAGGCAATTATAAATGCATGTATCGAATAAGATTCGATAATTATAGAAATAATCTTGACAAAGTAAATCCCGCAAAGGATGGCTCGCCATGTAGAACAACCGTACAGACTGTTTCGACTTATTAAGTCTCTTCAGCGATGTATACTAACGACTCCCCTCCGACAGGAATCGAAACCGGGACTTCACAGGCATAGTCAGAGACCATATTCTGTTCGGCCGCCGTACATAGCGAACAATCCCTGCGAAATTAACCTTGTCAATGATGATACTACTATTACACCGCCCCTGCCATAGCAGCAAGTGGACGTTTTTTTATTTAGTAAACAAACCCGGCCGTTAGCTCTTCGGCGAAGTGAATAAGATTTTTGGATGTTTGTTTTTTTTTTATAGAAGCAAGTTGAATAAATTATTATTTATATTTCTGCTTGAAGGCAATTATAAATGCATGTATCGAATAAGATTCGATAATTATAGAAAATAATCTTGACAAGTATATGTATATCTTTCTCGGTATATATATATATATATAACATATATATATATATATATATATATACCGGTATATATATATATATATATATATATAATATATATATATATATATATTACAATATTTATATATATATATATATATATATACATACATATATACATACATATACATACATATATATATGTATACATACATATACATACATATATACATATATATATATATATATATATAATATACATATGTATATATATACATGCATACATATATATACATACACACACACACACACATATATATATATATATATATATATATATATATATATATATATATATATATAATATAAAGGAAATGACAATTATTAGTTTTCATTTATTTATCTATTAGTTGAATCCCATTTATTCATATGTCAGTACATACGCAAATTATATACATTTTATATATTATATTATATGTAGAAATGTGTGTTTACTGCTGAAAATTTATCATTGCGTTATTCGGTAATGTCACATTTCATAAGTTTAAATACATCGTATATTTTTAACAGATGTTGAAACCAACAGCTGAGTTTTACTATTATTGTAACTTTTTATTTATTTAATATATATTTCTGCAATCCATCTATACAAATAATCTATACATATATAAAGGGCATTTGTGTGTATATGTATGTCCGGAGGAAACTTCAAAGATAAAACAATTAACATCAAAGTAAATATATATATACACATTAAATATCACCAGGGCTTGAATTTTGAACAAAAATAATAGAGATTTGATTTATATTCATGAAGATAATTAAAAAAAGAAATAAAGGATAACAGCATGGATTTTTTTTCATTTAATATTTTAAATAGAAGACATTAATTTTTTTTTTCAGAGTGGCTGGATCAATGCAAAGGTCTATTTTTTTACATAGGGATTAAATGGGGCATCCCACGAGGATTCAACTCACAGGATTCAGTGATAATGGATCTGCGGGACTAACTTTTAAAATATCCTCCTCTATCCAGGCGACGCCGGGTGTCAGCTGCTAGTTTTATATAAATTGTGAAATATCTGGAATTCTGTTTTTCTTTTAGAATAACACAGCAATAACAGAATACTTATTTATAGTACATTTAAATTATTATTTATTACATACATAATTCATAAGCTGTCTATGAATTATGTAACACTGTGTGAATTAGCTATAACGCTTATTTTCAAGGTGAGAGCTCGGTCTTCAAAACTGAAACTGTACACCAGTGAAATGTTCACAGTGGGAGAAAAGAAGTGACAGAAAATAAAGCGTGACAACTGCGAAAGTATTGCGTAGCCTCTTTGATATCAGCCACTATTTCGTGTTCTGTCTAGTGTCAGGGTTTCTTCTTGAATCGAGCCGGGTATCTGCTACCTGGGGACTTATACTAAGTTAAAACTTGGATTTTTCCCTCGGTGTGGTGGACCCGTAGATCTCATCAGATCATCCACCTG
Organism: Doryteuthis pealeii; assembly: GCA_023376005.1. Lineage (NCBI taxonomy): Eukaryota > Metazoa > Mollusca > Cephalopoda > Myopsida > Loliginidae > Doryteuthis > Doryteuthis pealeii. The sequence goes on along the minus strand of CM042159.1, from coordinate 88,554,067 downwards.
CGTTCCCCAAAGTCTCCCAGTCATCTTGCCTCGGCTTGTCACTGATACTTGACTTTGGGGAAGGAGAGCATGCGGTGCGTGTCGCACAAGTGTGCAACATGTAAAACAAAAAAACATGTGCAGATATTTCTACAAGTCTCAGAGTGATGGCGGAACGGTGAGGTGTGCAGGCCTGACGGGCTGGATGGACACAGATCTGAACCTACATACGGCGTGATTCATGACCTACTTAACGTCACCGCCTTGCTGATTGAACAGCAATGTGCCTCGTTGAGGTTGTTGGTGAATGGGTAGCCCTTGGTCAACACTGTTCACCCAGCTATTTGGGAAGTGTCTAGAAAATATGACCTAAACAAATGCCGATTCAGCTATCAAGCTGGCCAGAAACTAGCGCTTCGACATAAGCTGGGCGAAAACAAGAAAATACTACAACACAAAACAAGGCTAAGAATAGCCACCTGGAATGTCTGGACACCTCCCGATCTCGAGAGATTGGGAAACCCCAAACTACGAACTGGTTATCGTGACAGGGGAGCATCTCGATATGGGGTCGACATCGATGCCCTTGCAGAAGTCAGTTTCAGCTATAAGGACCAATTGACAGAAAAGGGCTGGTTACACATCCTCATGGAAAGACAGGCGATGGTAGCTGTAAGAAGTTTGAGGAAAGGTGACTCGAGCCCTCCATCCTGAAGCGACACATGACGGACGCCATGGAAACATTTTCTACATTGAAGTCTGACCTGTGTGGCAGGGGCCTGATGTATGTCGCGGTATTCATATGCTGTGACAGGGATCTCTCTCTTT
>CM042159.1:88545207-88553160 GCA_023376005.1 Doryteuthis pealeii | reverse complement strand
CCGAGAGAGTGTAGTCTGAGTGCTCAAGTTCTCGGTTCTCCGGACTTCTGTAGTATTGGCAGTTGCAGCAGTGCATGTTCTGAATGGTTTCAATCCTTCTCTGATCCAATTTCTAAACCTTCAATCCTTTGTACCGTCCAAGTGCACAACTACATTGGTACATTTCACTTTCATGTTCCATAATTTTTCAGTTCTGCAAGGTCAGATATTTGTCATTTTTTCATTTTCCTTTAGCTTCACCCTGTGATCTGCTGGAGTTTTCTTTTTGTCTTATAACACTAGTCTGGTTCTTCTTGCTGGATAAAGGTGATCGTTTTCTTTTCTTTTCTTCTTCTTTTCTTCTTCTTCTTTTTATATATTTATTATTATATTATTTTTTATTATTTCATGATTTTAATATATGAGATTTGGATAATTAAACGAATGCCATGAACAGAAAGTTAAAGGGAATTGATTATATTATATATTTATATATTATATAATTATATGTATTATATATATATATTATATATATTAGTTTATATATATATTATTATTAATATATATATATATAATGTATGTATTAATATATATATTATATATATATTATATATTATATAATATATATATGTATGTATGATATATATATATATATATATATTATATATGTAGAAACGATGGATAACGGAGTATTTCTATCGAAGTCGATTTATTACCAACTAAACCTTTGCATTTTTGACTAAACTGTACTTTTCCAAAACAGAGGAAATATATAACAAAGAATTCAGGATAAAGCTCTAACCGCGTGGATTTAGCAATTCTACAAGGACAATCAAACCAACAAAGTCTGGTGGTCGTGAGATACTGCTCGGGCGCTATGGATTAGTGTAAGATGTTTGGCTCGACCATGCTTGAACTTAGAGTCATCATCTGATGAACGCTTTGTGGTTTCAATGCAGGCTTTTGTTGATACTATATATATATAATCTATATATATATAGTTTAAATATATATATATAATTATATATAAGTGCTTAATTGGAGTCGTACTATTAGAAATTAATTAATTAATAATGATTATTAGGCGGGTAATAGTCTATTAAAGTTATGGCTTAAACAATATCGAGAACATATCAATCTCTGTATGTACATTCGTGCCTTTAGCCTCATCGGACAAATAAGGACATTCTAAATCAACCTGATTTACAATCTTATGATTATTGTATATATTATTATATCAGTATATATATTATTATATATATATAGTATATTTAATAATAATATTAAAGGTTTTACATATATATTATTTGTGACAAAGGAACAATTCACGACCATTTTGGTTTTCATGCGTTAACAATCGTGCTGGTGAACATGTGTACAAATGCAGTTTATCATTATTATATTAAATTTTTATATTATTATATATATATATCAAACTAGTTGGTAAACCCTTGCGGTAAGAAAAAAAAACCAGAATAGTTTGAATTGTAAAAATATATCTACAAACATTCACCTGGGGAGAAAAAATTTTGAAAATAATGTTGATTGATATATTGCCAAAAGAAAAAAAAATTATTATATATATATATATACTATATATAATATATATTATTAAGGTGCTTTATATATATATAATAATATAATATATATATATAATATTTAAGATATTATATAATTCATACAAACACCGCTAGGATATACTAAAGCTAATAGTAATGAGTGATCAATACCTAAGTAGAGCAATAATTAAAGATTAGTCTAATGAGTCAGCTTAGTGCTTTTCGGGCTACATCTGACTCTCAAATTTTACTCTTAAAAAAAAAAATGAATAAATAAAATAATAGATTTAATGGTTTCTTCTTTGTTTTTTGTTTTTATTGGTTGTTTTTAGTTTTAATGTAATTATTGTGAATACGTGGAAGGATTGTAAATAATGCTTTGCTCCAAGTCTCTTTAGTCAATCTTAGCCCTGAGAGCACTAAGCGATACATTTAGTAGGTATAGTCTGACTCATTGAGGTTTATAATATATATATATATTATATATATAATATTTTATTATATATATTATTTATATCTATATATATATTATATTATATATATTATATATAAACACAATTCGTTTTTATTTGATAAAGGTTTCAAAACATATTATTGGGACCATCAATTCATATTTCGAATTAAGAGTCTTTGGGGATATTTGCCTGTCTGGAATTACTATTACAATAATATTAATACTATTATTATTATTGTTATTATTTTATTTTCTATGTTTTTTAATATATGGAGCGCTTTTGGATTATTTACGAATGAAACTGCAGTGGAAAGGTTTAAGTGGTAATTGGATTGTTATATTATATATATATATATATATATATGTATCACATGTAACCTCATACGGTTTTTTATTTGATAGGGTTCCAAAAGGTCTTTATTGGGACCATCGATTTATATATTTTGAATTAAGAGTCTTTGGGGATATTCTTGTTCTGGGGAGGGGGTATTCTTCTTCTTCATCTTCTTCTGCTTCTTCTTCTTCTTCTTCTTCTTCTTCTCTTCTTTATTATTATTATTATTATTATATTATTATTATTATTATTATACTACTACTACTACTACTATACTACTAGTAATACTCTATGTTTTTAATATATTGAGTACTTGGATAATTTACGAATGCCACTGCACAGAAAGGTTGAAGCGGCATATATGATATATAGATAATATATTATATATATATATATATATATATATATATATATATGTATGTATATATTATAAATATAAATATATATATATATTATATATGTATATGTATATATATAATATATGTATTATATATATTATATATATGTATGTATGTATAATATTATATGTATGTATGTATATATTATATATATGTATGTATGTATGTATGTATATATATATATAATTTATGCATGTGGTATATATATATATATATATATGTATGTATAATATATATATATATATATATATATATATATATACATGTAACCTCATACGATTTTTATTTGATAACGCTTTCAACGGGTCTTTATTGGAATCATCAATTTCTATATTTCGAATTAAGAGTCTTGGGATATGTTTGTTCTGGATTACGCGTATTTTAAATTGATGCCATGTTCTTTGGTTACCGAATTTATTTTAGTTTGTATTGCCAAAACCATGACGTAAGGAACTGGCGACAAAAAATAATAGAAATTATTATCAGATTATTCGACAAGAAAAAAAGAAGAGAAGAGTTAATGTCTTTTTTACCTCTATTTCTAGAAGCAATGACCGAACGGAATTATGGTAAAACGAACGAAATAGTACGAAACGAAATAAGATAATATATTTTACACTCTGCTTGAATTTTACATTCGTTTTATTTAATTATTTTCGTTTCATTTTCATGACGTGAAAATAGATATAATTGGAAAAAATATTTATTACGGCAATTTGCCGTCATGGAATTGGATTGGGGTATTGTTTCTGTTTTTTATGGGGGTTTTTTTTGTGTGTTGGTGTGAGTATTGTATGTATGCAAGTATTAATATTACAGAAAAGAATATTGAGAATAGTGTTGGGGCCAATACATCTCCCTGCTTAACCCCGTTATCTATTGGTATTTCATCCGACAATCTACCACTCATTGACAATTCTAGCTTTCATACCATTGTACAACCACCTGTTATATTTGGAGAGAACATGGAGGATTGGAAGTGTCATACATGTGGTCGAATTCTGCTTTCTAAGGCTGGATATGTCAATCAAAGGAAATCTCATCAGGACAATTCATGCAAACTCCAGGAACAAACAGTGTTTCTTGTGCAATCTGTAACAAAGTGTGTAAGTCAGCTTCTGGTCTTAAGAGACATATGCTGGTGCATAAGCATCAACTTTTATCACCTGATCCATCTGATACAATTGGAAGGACGTCCTTTCTATGTCATATTTGCATCAAACCTTATGGATCTGCAGCGGGTTTGATGAGTCATTTGAGGCTCATGAGAGGAAAGGTTCTGGTGGTGGAGTTATAGGATTGTGAGGGATGGCAATGATCTGTAAAGATTATGCTATTATTATGTATGTAAGTGTGTATATGTATGTATGATTGAAACCTCTGGTGCCAAACGGTTAACTATTCCTCCTTCTTTCTTTCATCAATATAGTTGCCTTGAACCCGACCGGTTTTATAAAGTATCGTTTTACAATTATCTTCACTTAATCTAAATGATTTAAGTTGATGACAAACCACACAGGTCGAAACAGATATCTGTCAGCATACTATTAACATTTGTTTTCTATCTCTTTTCATTCATACTGTCGGATTTATTTCCATTTATATATACACTAGCAAATATATGCACCCTCCGGGTGCGAGTATTTAAGTTTTAATGTAATGAAATATCATATTAAATTAGAAAGGCCAATGAAACTGAATAAAAATGCAGATAACATGATTTGGAAGGAGGGGGTTGATTGAAAAATAGAACAACTTTGAAACTAACTCTTCCTCATTTTCAATTACTCCTATTCCTAATTTAACTATTTAGTTAAAATAGGACGTAAAGAATAATATTACAGTTATTTCTTTTTGTTAAGGGATTTCTTTTAAGATTTATTGAAGAGAATTTTGCTCATATTCAATAAGATAAAACTAAACAATTAAAAATCAATAATATTAAGCACATATTTATTAAAATCAATTTTTTAAAGATCAACATGCAAATTAGCCTTCCCATTCACACTGTAAACCGCTGTTTTGTTGTATATATAAATACAACTGCATGTTATTTGTATGTAGATATGGTCAACAGTCTTAATGATGTAAAACAATTTTATTAATAATTGAGGTTTAAATAAAAATAAAATCATGGAGAATGGGATGCACATAACAAAGGGAATTGTGATTTGTATAGTAATATAGTTTCGGTTACAGACAGAAAAACATACAATCTCCATTATAATAAGATATATGTATGTATGCATGTATGTATTTGTGAGTCATTTGAGGGCTCATGCAAGGAAGGGTTCTGGTAGTGGATTGTGAGGGACGGCAATGATATGTAAAGATCATGCTATTGCTATTTGTGTACTTATGAATGACTATATATACGCATGGATATTTTTTTGAACACATCAAATTCTCTGTATTCACACCGTTTTATTTTCAAATATCAAAATATCTTGCCCTGAAGAAGACCGCTTTTTTGTATACTTATATTTTATGTTTCTCTATTATTATTATTATTATTATTATTATTATTATTGTGTATAGAATACAATGTATACAAGTACAAATTCTTGGTCGAAACACGCGTCTGCAATTCCAATTAATAAATTTTATCCATACAACATTTTCTTTCTATTATCTTTCATATATATATATATATATATATATATATATATATTTGTAATTTGTTTATATATATATATATATATATATATATATATAAATATATATATATATATATATAATATAAATATATATATAATATTATATATAAATATATATATATTATTATAATGGAGATTGTGGGTTGTATCTGTAACGAAACTATATTACTATTCAAAGTCACAATTCCCTTTGTTATTACATCACATTCTCCATGATTTTATTTTTTATTTAAACCTCAATTATTGTAAAAATTGTTTTACATCCTTAAGACTGTTAACAATATCTACATACTAATAACATGCAATTATATTTATATATTCAACGAAATAGCGGTTACAGTGTTAATGGGAAGGCTAATTTGCATATGATCTTAAAAATTTGATTTTAATAAATATATGCTTAGTATATTGATTTCTAATATGTTTTTGGTTTTATTTAATAAATATGAGAAAAATCTCGGGATAATCTTAACAGAAATCTATTAATAAAGAAATAACTGTAATTTTATTCTTTTCTTCCTATTTAACTAAATAGTTAAATTAGGGAAATTACCACTGAAAGACGGAGTAAGGGAAATGGTGGAACAGTTATTTCAAGTTGTTTCTATTTTCCGATTATACCCCTCTGTTTCCAAATATTTTTATCTGAATTCTTATTAGTTTCATTAGCCTTTCTATTTATATATTATTATATTAAAACTTAAATACTTGCACCCGGAGGGTGCATATATTTGCTAGTATATTAAATATAATATATATATATATATATTTATATATATATATAAATATATAATATATTATTATATATATTGTAATTTGTTTCAATTATAATATATATGTATATATATAATATAATATATATATTATATATATATATATAATATTATATATATCTATATATATGTATATATATATATTATATATATTATATAATATATATATATATAATATATATATATATTGTAATTTGTAATGTTACACATACTGTTGGAGTACATTGATATTTTTTTGTTAATTTGCATATTATAGGAACGTTCTTTGAACGTTAAGAGCTCTCTTCTCGTTAATAAACAACTTAGAGAGCTTCACGAGTGCAATATATTATTTTAATGAATGAAACACTAAAATGGTCTGCTAATCCAGCTTGCTAACCATATACAAGTGAGTCTCAAGGTACATTGTATAATCCCTTCAGCTCCGAGAAGCTCTATACGATTTTAATGCATTATTTATTTTATTTTAAAACTTTCTCATTTTTCAGGTCACTTAATTTTTGACCACCTTATGTTGGGGGTGTAATTTGTTTTGCGAGTTGGTCATTTTCGATACTAATTACAGTATAAATGAGATAAAAGACCAAACTTATGAATGAACAACAAAATTTACGCGATATAACAAATACTATTATTTTTTTATTTTTTCTTAAAAGCAATTCGCTTATTACTCATTTTATTTACGTGACTTTGTTTCACATGATGCGAAATACTATTATTATTTTTTTCTAAAAAGCAAATTCGCTTATACTCATTTTTTTTACGTGACTTGTTGTCACATGATGCGAATACAATTATTTTTTTTATTTTTTTTTCTAAAAAGCAAATTCGCTTATTACTCATCTTATTTACGTGACTTGTGTCACATGATAGTCCACGTTTTCTTAGAAAATGATACAATTTTATGCTTTTTGTAAAATGCTCACATAAAACAATTTTTTGGTCGCTACACTGTTGCTTCTTCTTCGCTGGCGGTATTTTGTTTACTTATTTATATTTTTCGAACACACGATTTTCAATTCGCTTTTTTCTTTTTCGGAGCTAGAAGGGATGATTTAGGGGGATGATTTACTGTAGCGTAACTATTGTGGTCTACGTGCATTGAAAGAGAAAGAGAGGAAAAAGTAATAGGAGCAAACAAAGGTTGAGGAGTGGGCACACAACGGGGTTGCCAGCAACGTGACCGAGAAATGACACCGGAAGGGGAATTGAGAGTAAAAATGGAAGTTCCGGGTGTTGACCGGAAACGAGGAAGAAGAAAATCGCCCTCTTTTCCTTTCGGTCGTAGTAGGGGTCAGACGGGCTCCTGGTCCCTTGTGTGTCATAGCTGGAGTGGATATGATTTACGACCGATTAATTTAACCGTACCCCCTCGGTCTTTCTCTCTGTATTTCCTTCTCTCCGAAACGGAGCCCACGAAACGAGCCTGAAATAAATACTAAGCCTTTTGTGACTATACAACTTACGTGTATGTTGTTCCTTGACCTAACGGCTACTAGCAATGACCATTACTACTAAAATTTGAGTTTGCCCATACGACATATATCGTTCCGGAGTTTGCCACAAATACACTTTGGTACTGTGTTACATGTAATCGATTATAGGCAAAATAGAAACGAAATTCGAAACCTAAAAAGGAACACCCTAGAATATTCTTAGAACTGTGACGTCAGAGCTGAGGTACGCGTCCTGGTAAATGACCCCAACAACTAATTACCGGAAGGACTCTACGGCCAAATTTTGCTTAGTCATGTCAGGTAGGCATTTTTTGGAGAAAGAGAAGGCCAAGCGATTGACAG
>CM042159.1:88525207-88540207 GCA_023376005.1 Doryteuthis pealeii | reverse complement strand
TTTTAATAATACGTCATCAAAGTGGCCTAATGTCGGTATGAGCCATCGTGGGAGTCTGTCCCCTTTTTACTAGTCTAGAAAATAAATGTTATGCTTAATAGATACCAGGTACTTGGCCGGGTTAGCTCAGTCGGTAGAGCGTTCGGCTAGAGACTGCAAGGTTCTTAGTTCGATACCGGTCCTCACCAACTCAGCGTGTAAGTAGCGCAGGGATCTGTGCGATAAAGTAAGGAGTTGGTAAGTGTAGTACTCCACCTTAGATGCAATAACAATCGTCTTGATTTAGCGCTAGTGAAAGGGGGATAGACTCGCTTTAGGCCACCCTGACGACTTTAGGTTTTTTTATCTACTTACAATATCACTGATGACACCACTGCAAATTAATTAGATTTCCAAATGCCACAGGTGAATTTATTTGATTATAAAACGACTTGATTAGTTAAGTTAAAAGTTAAAGTTAATAGAAACAATAACATCGTGTCATGCATCTTTAAAAAATTGTAATAGTTTATGATAAATTATTCTAATTTATTATCTAGACTAGCAAAATAAAAAGAACGCCCTCTGGGCGACGTAAAATAAATATTGCCTGGGGATGGGAGTTGAAAATTTGATATCAGAGAGTTTGTATCATAAGTAAAGTAAAATCATCAAATTTGTTAAAGGAGTAAAAAATAAAATAAATTTACTAAAGGAATAAAAAATAAAAAATTTGAAATGGAAACTTAGTTCTGAAATTTTAAATATATATTAAAATAAAACAAACTATATATAGATAGATAATACCAGGTGCGTATTTATTAAAACTTGTTTAAAAAACCAATGAGGACTGTCTAACATTGCATGCTCAAATTGTGAGTGTATCTATTCTATGACGATTTTAGGTAGAGTGACGTCAGCAGTGACGTAATTTTGGTTACAGACAAATTGTGACCGAATCCATTACTAATAGAAGAAGATTACAGCAGAAAAATACAAAACAATTGGAATGAGGGGCGCACTTAAAATTGTCATATTTTACTATATTCTAACAACAAAAACAAAAAGAAATATTTTATCGAGGTTTCAAGTCCGACAATATCCTAATGTTCCTCAACGTCATCGTCTTTATCAGCCTCCGGAGAATCGATACCAACTTCTTCATAGTCTTTCTCCAAGACAACCAATCCTCGAGCGCTTCAGAGAATTCACCTTCCTGTATACCTTCACCCACAAACCAATGCACAAAGGCATATTTAGCATAGATCAGATCAAATTTGTGATCTAACCTGGCCGACGCCTCCACAATGGCCGTCGTATTGCTTAACATACAGACAGCACGATGTACTTCAGCTAAATCCCCCCCTCGGAAAATCTGTGGGGGATTGGTTATTAATACCAAACTTAAAGGCACCAGTCGACAAACTGATACTCAGTTTGGTCTTGATAGCTGCAATTGCCGCGTTGACATCTTTAGGAACAACATCACCACGGGACAACATACAGCAGGCCATGTATTTGCCGTAACGTGGATCGCATTTGACCATCTAGTTTAATGGCGTTTGTAATTTTTGTTTTGTTTTACGGCATATCAACCTCGGTGGGTCATTTAATGCCGATAAAGTTGTGAAATAAATTCATTCTTAATGCATAATACAATTTTGTTTATAAATTCATGTTTTTCTATTCAACCCATAGATGGGACCCTAACAGGTACTACCACTCCGGGTCAGAGTGGACCAGGGAGAAATGGTGATGAAAGGGTACTCCACATTCCCCAAACCTCCAGAACTGGAACCTCACCATCAGATAGAGTTTAACGTCATTCCCAGGACATGTAGACCCTCAGTCACCGCCTTCTAGTACCCATATGATAAAAAGGGGTTGGGGCTTGCCATAAGGACAATAGGGTTGGGAAAATCATATAGGTGCTAGGGCTTGACGTGATCAGCCGATTGATCGGAGGGGGTCTCTCTGACCACCCGTCTAGCATAAGAAAGGGCCAAAGTGGAGTATTGCAAGTCATGGACTGCTCAACCACCTGGGTTCTATCCTTAAGCATCACGGGTCGCCCCCACAGCCAACAGGTGGCCCCATTGGGGGAGCCTTACCCCTCTGCAGTGGTGCAATCGGTGCATTCTAACGGCTAGCCGACAGGGCGGCCTAAATAAGGATGAAAGTAGGGTATAGAAAGTAACTTTTAACTGTACTGTGTACATTTTTACTATTGTCTCGTTAGATGTGAACTGTTTTTTTAATGTATTTTGAATTATTCCGGCCTTCAAAATGTAGGGTTTTTTTTTTATTTTTTAGTTACGCCTAAATCCAGTCGTCACTCAAATGGAAGCGAGAGCTCTCGCGTGGGGAGAACCGAGTAATTTACGGCTGTTTTGAAGGCCAGATTATTTAAAAACTCCGCAATCCAGCGGTGATAACGCAAAGGGCACGTATCCTACACGAAGCCATTCCGCTACTCAAGGAATTATGGAGCGGTCAACAGCACACGCGCGGAATTTTTAGTGAGATACAGCGCCAAATGAATCAAGCCAGAGATATGAGAGAGCAAAAAAAAATCTCCAAAACAGATATTTAGTGACAATTGGTGTATGGGAGAAAAGTATTAGGATATAGAGATTAAAAAAACTCTAAAAATCGTCTATTAACAAACAACCGGATTTTGATGGTGCAAATGGAAAAAATGTCCTTATGAATTGAGATCGCAAAAGGAGTGCCTAAATATGCCCTATATATAATAGCTGATTTTAAGGCAGTTTGTTTATGCTGAATCCAAAAACCATACCCATTTTTTTTTAGCAGATCAAAGTTTTAAGATACAAGCTCTTATAATTCTGTTCGATACAGTTCAAATAACTATTTAATTCTGGTCAGTGTAATTTACATTAACTTCATTTGGTTTAGTTTGGTTTGTTTTGTTTTACGGCATATTAACCTCAGTGGGTCATTTAATGCCGATAATGTTTTGAAATAAAGTCATTCTTAATGGATACTCAATGTTTTTTATAAATACATTTTTCTATTTAACATATAGTTGTGACCCTAACAGGTACTACCATTCCGGGTCAGAGTGGACCAGGGAACAATGCTGATGAAGGGGTGCTTCACAATCCCCAAACCTTCAAAACTGGAACCTCACCATCAGATAGAGCTTGAAAACATCACAGGTCGGTGTTATTTATACCAATTTGAAGATATTAAGAATTTGAAACACAGGATATAGTGTTTCCCCGAAAATAAGACCGACCTGCAAAACTTTCTTTAAACTCATACCGCCCTGTCGGCTGTGATGTTAGAATGCACTGACTGTACCTCTGCAGAGGGGTAAGACTCCTCCAATGGGACCACCTGTAGGCCGTGGGTGGCGACCCATGATGCTTAAGGATAGAACCCAGGTGGCTGAGCAGTCAATGACTTGCAATATTCCACTTTAGGCTTTTCTTGGGCTAGACGGGCGGTCAGAGATGCCCCCTCCGATCAATCGGTTGGCCATGTCGAGCCCTAGCACCTATATGATTGTCCCAACCCTATTGCCCTTTATGGCAAGTCCCAAACCCTTTTTATCATATGGGTGGTAGAAGGCGGTGGCTGAGGGTCTACATATCCTGGGAATGACGTTAAACTCTATCTGATGGTGAGGTTCCAGTTTTGGAGGTTTGGGGAATGGGGAGCACCCCTTCATCACCATTGCTCCCTGGTCCACTCTGACCCGGAGTGGTAGTACCTGTTAGAGTCCCATCTATGGGTTAAATAGAAAAATGTATTCATAAAAAAATAGTAATATCCATTCAGAATTGATTTATTTCACAACTTTGTCAGCATAAAATGACCCACTGATGCCGTAAAACAAACCAAACCAAAAATCAGTCCCATTTGTATTCCGTTATATTACCCACCGAGATTGATATGCCGTAAAACAAAACAAACCAAACCAAACCTTTAAACTCATAAAAGTTTGTAGTAAATTGTTACTTGTTCTCTTAGATTAAAAACAGAACCATAACTTATATGAGAACTATCAATTTCTTTTTCTAACAATGAAATAAGCCCCCCCCCAAAAAAAAAAACGGCAAAATTCGTCGTTTTGTCAGAAAAAGATTTCAAATTCATTTTCTCGTTTTCAAAGACTGAACAAAAAGAAAAGTTTCCTGTGTATGACGTTAAACTTCATCTAGTAGTGAAGTTCTAATTTTGGAGCGTTGGGTAGTGTGGAGTACCCCCTTCAACGCCATTACTCCCAGGTCCACTCTGACCCGGAGTGGTAGTACCGGTTTCGGTCTCATATATGGGTTAAACAGAAGTTTTATGAAAAGCTAACAAGGGTTTACATATCAACCAACCAACCAACCAACCGAAAAACAAGAACTTTTACTTATTTTCTCTTCCACATCATAGTAAAGCAAAAATAATTTTCTTTACAGTTTCATTGAATTATAATTCATGGGGGAGTGGTTTAATGGTGAAATTTTAGCCATAGCCACCAAACAGAACAATAAACCGAAAACAGACGAGTCTTGAAATGAACATTGAAAATATTCAGGATTAAAGTTTACTTATGAATTCGCCATTAAATAACCCATAAGGAGTTGATATGCCGTTAAGTAAATAAAAACAGTCAATAAGTATTATTACCTAGACTAGGAGAGAGAGAGACAGACAGACAGACAGACAGAGAGACAGAGACAGAGACAGAAGGAGACAGAGAGAGATAGACTAAGAGAGAGAGACTAAAAAGAGGAGGGGGATAGAGACTAGGAGAGGGAGGGGGAAGGAGAGGGAGGGGGAGAGGGAAATGGAGGGGGAAGACTAGGGGAGAGAGAGAGTGAGAGAATTTTAAGTGGGAACAAGTCTTTAAAGTTGGGATCAAAGTTCAGGTTCCGGACATGTATATTGAAAGGGGGAGGGGAGGCTTCTTAAGGAAAAATTATGATATTGTAAAAAAGTAACTGGTCTTTATTAAGCAAAACATTTATTAAGAATTAAAAAAATCTAATTAAGTAAATAAAATTGACCGGTTTGCCGAATCTAAATGATTATTTACAATCTAGTTTTATGAAGTTCAAGTGACGATTCCGAGAATGTTAATCAAACCCTGTGAACCTGAGGGCAAATCTGGACTTTTATACGGCACAATCGAAGGTAAAGCATCTAATAAATAATAATGAGTGGACATTCATTGACTTCAGCAATAAATCTCATTTTATTGCGATTGACATTTGAGGCCAATTAGAACTTGCAGTTCTACCTTAATCGAACACTAAACATTACTTTTCCTTATTTGGTTCGATTACGTGATTGGTCAGAAATCACAGCACTGGAATATTAGTCCTGATCGCATTTCGAGAAGATACGGACTAATGGTCATAAGCGCCAATTTATCTTTCAAAACGGATATTATTAGGTGTTATTTAATACCAAATTTTACAGCAAGCCCTGGCTTTAGAATACACCGACTGCACCTCTGCAGAGGGGTAAGACCCACCAATGGAGCTACCTGTTGGCCGTTGCTGGCTACCTGAGATGCTTTAGAACAGAATCCTGGTTGATGAGCAGTCCATGACATGCAACACTCCACCTTATTTAGGCTAGACAGGTAGTCGAAGAGGCCCCCTCCGATCAATCGGCTGGTCACGTCAAGTTCTAGAACCTATATGATTGTCTCAAACCTATTGCCCTCATGGCAAGCCCCAATCCCTTTTTATCATATGGGTGCTAGAAGGTGGTTGCTGAGAGTCTACATGTCCTGGGAATGACGTTAAACTCTGATGGTGGGGTTACAGTTTTGGAGTTTTTTGGGAATGTGGAGCACCCCTTCATCACCATTGCTCCCAGGATCACTCTGATCTGGAGTGGTAGTACCAGTTAAAGGGTTAGATAGAAAAATGTGTTTATAAAAAAAGTATTCATTAAGAATGAATTTATTTCAAAACTTTATCGGCATTAAATGACCCAGTGAGGTTGGTATGCCTTAAAACTTATAAACTGTTGTTTTAGAACATTGGTGTGATTGCTGAGCCGGCAAAGGCCCTTCGGGACCTGCTCTAGAGCGCTTCGACCTCTGGAGTTGCTTGGCAATAAAATTAACAGCGTCAATCCTAGGGGGCTATTCCCACAGGCAATACCTGACCCCTTAGTTTAAAGGGTCAGGGCTGGGTTTATTGCACAGCACCCGAGGCGTCCCCTCGAGTGGGAATGCCGACGGGATCGACGCATTTGTTGTGCCCACCACCCATGAGCTTCGGCTTGTGGGTGAGCTCGCATAACAATGTCCTTGTGTCACGCCCTCATAAGTGGGATGAGAGGCAAATATTCCTGAGACTGTAAAGATTACGGAACCATTACCTCGATGTTTTAGCACTCTATTGTGAGTTACTCTATGTCTGGCGCAAACTGTAGTTGAATGTACAAGTATATTGAATACAGTACAATCTCTCCTCTCTCTCTCTCTCTCTCTCTCTCTCTCTCTCTCTCTCTCTCTCTCTCTCTCTCTCTCTCTTTCACTCCTCTCTTTCTCTCCCTCTCTTCTTCACTCTCCTCTTTCTCTCTCTCTCTCTTTCTTTCTCTTTCTCTCTTTCTCTCTCTCTCTTCTTCTTCTCTTTCTTTCTCTCTTTCTCTCTCTTGTCTCTCTCTCTCTCTCTCTCTTCTCTTCTCTCTCTTTCTTTCTCTTTCTTTGTCTCTCTCTCTTTGTCTCTCTGTTTCTCTCTCTCTCTCCTCTCTCTCTCTCTCTCTCTTCTCTCTCTTTCTCTCTCTTTCCTTTCTTCTCTTTCTCTCTCTCTCTCCTTTCTTCTCTCTCTCTCTCTCTCTCTCTCTCTCCTCTCTCTCTCTCTCTCTCCCAGTAATCAAAAACATAAATTCAAACAATAGTTTGGGTGTAGTATTTGTGGCATATGTAGCATGCGCCAACCCAGCAGCCCCAGCAGCACAGTCGTCATTTGTAGCCGTTAGGTTTAAGGAACAACATACACGCAAGTTGGATAGTCACAAAGGGCTTAGTATTTATTTTCTGGCTCTGTTTCAGAGAGAAGGAAAGACTAAGAGAAAGAGAGAGAGAGGATACGGTTAAATTATTCTACCTACTAACATGGTATCAACTTCTATATCGCTGTCCCAACACAAGGGACCAGCAGCCCATCTGAACCCTGCTACGACCGAAAGTCAAAAGAAAGCGATTTTCCTCTTGCTCATTGCTCGTCAACACGCCACTTCCGCTTTCGGTCAACACCCGTTTTTAGCTTTCAATTCCCCTTCCGTGGTCATTCCTCGGTCAAGTTACTGGCAATCTGCTGTGTGTCTATGTTGTA
Source organism: Doryteuthis pealeii (assembly GCA_023376005.1). NCBI lineage: Eukaryota > Metazoa > Mollusca > Cephalopoda > Myopsida > Loliginidae > Doryteuthis > Doryteuthis pealeii. Next base: position 88,532,912 of record CM042159.1, on the reverse strand, counting down.
CCGGCCGTTCCTACAGTGGAGAACATGCACCGGTTCTCATTATAAATAGTGAGACACCGAGTGGAAAGGAGCTCTGTTCCCGTTAACGACAAGCTAGTCGTACATGTACCATTAATTGTAAATACACTTGTCTTATTTTACCCCATCTCGACTTGACTTCTTTTTACTGTTGGGACTAACATCACAACAGTCTACTCCTCCAAACGTCAACCGTTGTCTGCTCCCCCTCCTTTCCTCTCTTTCTCTAGCACTACGGACACAGCTTTATTTTTATTTTCAAATTCTGGTAGACCCTACTAATTACGCTACATTGGGAAAAACAAACAAAACGTGAAAAATATAAATGGAAAGGTGGGTAAGTAAACACAAACAATTGATTCAATTAATAAATTTTTATTTGATAAAAGACATCATCAGTGTTAATTTAATAATTTACTTATTATTATAAACAACGGAATGGTGGGACTATTTGGTACCATTTCAGAATGCCAATAATATTTTAGCATTATAACGTGGAGGCACCCATGATGTAATGGTTATCACCGTAGGAAATAGACATGGTGCCACTAGTTCAAATCCTGAACAAAGCTGGTAACATTTCAGATATGACAGACTGGACTCTTTGTTATGTGTTTTTAGAGTTACAAACAATGTAATAATGGATTCCTCTACCTTAGGTACCACCAAAAAGATGTCATGTGATCAGTTTAGGCCACATTGAAGGAAGAAACCTAAATATTTTTTAACTTTAAAAAAAATCTCGCAAAAAATAAATAACAAACATAAAGAGTTGTTACTAAGAAAAACATTTAATTCAAAGATCATATTATCCAACTGGGGGAAAATTATTCACCGTTACCTTGAAGAATAAGTAAAACATTCCATTTTTTTCCCACAGGGGCAATTTCTTTATTGATATTTGTTTAGCAGAATTCTGTATTCATGGTTCTTTTACTAAAAATCTCTCGCATTGAAACTTATAAAAATCGTCAGATATAAATATTCAGACTCTTATCTTTATAGGAAAAAAAGTAAAAATTGTTTTTTGTCGGTTCATTTTTTTCATATTTCATAAAATAAAATATGAGGGTAGACCTCGTAAAAAAAAAGAAGATATTTCCTCTAATATATTTTAGAAAAAAAAATTCCCCTAATATATTTTAGGAAAAAATTATTTCAGACATATTTACATCAAAAGGTAAATAATTATGGACATTTTTTCATGAAAATTGGACCATTAATTGATTTTTAACGATGGACAACGAGGAAAAGATTGGAGAGAGAGAAAAATGAAAGAGAAAGGAAGACATGCATATTGCCCCCAGTTTGAATATGAGTAGCGCAGAGATCTGTGCGGTAAAGTGAGGAGCTGATGGTTGGTGTGGTGCTCCACCTCAGACGCAAAATCAATCTCCTTGATCTAGTAAAGAGGATAGAAAAGAGGATAGACTCCCTCGCTCTCTGACTGATACTGAGATTAGGCCATCCCGTCGACTTTATATATATATATATATATATATATATATATATATATATATAATGTGTGTGTGTGACCAAAAAGATTTTTTGTACTTATTGACACACCTTGTATTAGGAAGAAATTAACGTTCCATTCATTGTTCATTTCTATATTGGTGAATACATATCTAGATATGTACAGAATTAGATAGATAGATAGATAGATAGATAGATAGATAGGTAGATATGTACAGAATTAGATAGATAGATAGATAGATAAAGATAGGTAGATATGTACAGATATATATATATATATATATATATATATATATATATATATATAGATATATATATATAGATAGATAGGTAGATATTCACACAATTAGATAGATAGATAGATAGATAGATAGATAAAGATAGGTAGATATGCACACAATTAGATAGATAGATAGATAGATAGATAAAGATAGGTAGATATGTACAGAATTAGATTGATAGAGAGATAGATAGATAGATAAAGATAGGTAGATATGCACAGAATTAGATAGATAGCTAGCTAGCTAGCTAGCTAGATAGATATGTACATAGATAGATAGATAGATAGATAGATAGATAGATAGATAGATAGATATGGACAGAACGATCTTGATATATAGAAATGGGCAGATTTATTTTAATAGAAAGATATGTACAGAATGAGATAGATCGGATAGATAAATATGAACAAATTAGATAGATAGATAGATAGATAGATAGATGTGAACAGAATTAGATAGATAGATAGATAGATAGATAGATAGATGTGAACAGAATTAGATAGATAGATAGATACATACATAGATTTCATCATTCGTTTAAATAATTTAAACCTAAGAATTTGGCTGGACTACATTCGCTAGAAAACAAAAGCACAACAACAACACAACAAACAACAACAAAAAAAGAACAATGAATAGTTTTGACTTGGCCAATAAAAAATGGCTACGTCCCAATTCATCACTGATGCTCACTAACCCAGCAAAGTAAACCAAAAGACTTGAAGAATTAATTCCTTCATTTCCCACCTTAATCCAATCGAATTACACCAGGATTTCAGCCGACTGATTGGTTTTGATCAGCCTAGAACCACTTTGATATGTTGATCCTTCGGCTTAAATGACAAAAACAGCGTCGTCTGCGTTTACTTCAAAATTGGAAATTGATATCAGAATGGATCAAAGATCTTTTTTTTGTTTTTGTTTGTTGTTATTTTAGCAACCGACAGTTCCGTGTGTGTCTGGGGGGTCGGGTCTTCGTTTCTCAAAAGTTTTTTAAAATTATCCATTAATAGAAGGAACTGTGGATATACCCTAGCAGTGATGATAGTTTTTTTAAATTTTATTTTAGAGCGTCCTGTGACGCACATATTCGCTTTGAATGAGTCCCCGGTAAAATTATAGCAGCACGGATATCCATGATAATATCTCGCCAGCAGTCCCTATCATTCATTCCCCCTGAGAGGTCATCTGTGCAGCATCCAGTATCCGCACAGAATTGGTCTATGTACGTCTTTGCTGGCGTGCCCATGGGATTGCTTCCACAGAAGTCACTTATGAGCTCGTTCTTGTTTCTCTAGCTTTGTTCGCCTCACATGAATGTTTTTTCTGATATGGGGCAGGTGGCTATACAGCTGTTTTCTCGCGTGGTGTTGGTTCCACGTCTTGCACGCAGCATTTTCATGCTGCTCCCATCTAGTTTATTCTCCAGGCGCTTTGTTAGGGTCCAAGTAGTTTCTTTTCTTTTGTTTTACGGCATATCAACCTCAGTGGGTTATTTAATACCGATAAAGTGTTGAAATAAATTAATTCTTAATAGATAATACAATTTTGTTTATCAACTCATGTTTTTCTATTTAACCCATAGATGGGACACTAACAGGTACTACCACTCCGGGTCAGAGTGGACCAGGGAGCAATGGTAATGAAGGGGTGCTCCACATTCCCCAAACCTCCAGAACTGGAACTCTCACCATCAGATAGAGTTTAACGTCATTCCCAGGACATGTAGACCCTCAGTCACTGCCTTCTAGCACCCATATGATAAAAAGGGGTTGGAGCTTGCCATATGGGCAATAGGATTGGGAAAGTCATATAGGTACTAGGGCTTGACATGACTGATTGGAGGGGGCCTCTCCGACCGCCCGTCTAGCCCAAGATAGGGCCAACGTGGAGTATTGCAAGTCATGAACTGCTCAGCCACCTGGGTTCTATCCTTAAGCATCACGGGTCGCCACCCACGGCCAATAGGTGGCCCCTTGGGAGAGTCTTACCTATCTGCAGAGATACAGTCGGTGCATTCTAACGCCCCAGCCGACAGGGCGGGGTCGAAGTAGTGCAGCCATACAGTAGCATTGAGACAACGAATATTGGTTAGAACTTTTTTAGTTATTGAGGTTCATTTGATTTACATAATAACTGCAGACCGGTTGTATGTTTACTTAGATAATTAGATGTCTGTATTTTCCGATATAAAAGGCCAGCAGGCTCCTGGGTGCCCCACACTAGCCTGAATTAAATTGATTTCCTCGATGAATTAAATATGTTTGTTTATTTCCTTTATTAATTCAGACGTTCACACCCATGGGCGTCGATTTTATTTATTTTCCGAGAATGATTAACTTTTTCGAAAAGATTCCGGGACGCCCACCCAACTAGGGTGCTCTTGTGGAGGGTCAGTTTTATTTGCTCTTTATACAAATGAGAGTTTTCTGATTAATTTTATTCTAAAAGATTCTGTGACCTCCCCCCCCCCCCCGGAATGAGGACATTGTGCTCCTGTCGATGTCTGTTTAATTTGATTTGTGAACGAATTAAACTTTTCACGCCATTTCTCATATGAAATGTCTCAGACGCAAAAAGGAGGGCAGCATACCACCCCTACACCAGACCTTAAAAAAATCATTACAATTAAGGGCTGTAATACAAGTTGGTGCAAATTTAAGTATCTTATTATAATTGAGATTGTGTATTTGTCTGTCTGTAACCGAAACTATATCACTATTCAAGTCACAATTCCCTTAGTTATTAACGTCACATTCTCCATGAATTTTTTATTTAAACCTCAATTATCAATAATATTGTTAGGGGCCGGGTTAGCTCAGTCGGTAGAGCGTTCGGCTAGAAACCGCAAGGTTCTTAGTTCGATACCGGCCCTCGCCAACTCGTAAGCGTATGAGTAGCACAGGGATCTGTGCGGTAAAGTAAGGAGCCGATGGTAGGTGTGGCGCACCACATCAGACACAAAAAACAATCTCCTTGGTCTAGCACTAGTGAAAAGGGAATAGACTCCCTTGCTGATTGGCTGGTACCGACTTTAGGCCGCCCCGACGACTTTACTTACATAATTCGGTCTTATTTACATAGTAATAACATGCAATTGTATTTATATTTATATATATGTATATATATATACAAAAAATAGCGATTACAGTGTGAACGGGAAGGCTAATTTGCATATTGATATAATAAATTTGATTTTAATAAATATGTGCTAATTGATTTCTAATTGTTTGATTTTATCTTAATAAATATAAGCAAAAATCTCGGAGATATATCATAAAAGAAATTCATTGATAAGAAAAAATAACTGTAATTTTATTTAATTTCTATTTTAACTAAATAGTTAAATTAGGAAAATTTAGTAATGAAAGTCGAGATTGATGGAAGAGTAAGTTTCAATTGTTCTATTTTTCAATTATACCCCCCTCTGTTTCTAATATTTTTATCTGCATTCTTATTTAGTTTCATTAGCCATTTCTAATTTAATATAATATTTTATTACATTAAAATTTAAATACTTGCATATATTTCCTAGTATAGATAATAGTGGTTGGTTGGCTGGCTGGTTGGTTGGTTTGGCCGGTTATTTGGTTGGGTTTTACGGCATGTCAACCCACTGGGTCATTTTATGCCGAAGACATTTTGTTTTATTCATCCTTGATGGGTACACAGATCTTTTAAACATACATTTTTAAAACTCATTTTTTCCTATTTAACACAGAAATATGACCCTAACGGGTACTACCACTCCAGGTCAGAGTGGACCTGTGAACAATGGCGAGGAAGGGGTACGTCACATTCCCGAATTGGAACTTAACCATCAAATACAGTTCAACGTCATACCCAGGACATCAATACCCTCAGCCACCACATTCTAGCACATATATAATTAAAGGGTTGGTGCTTGCCATAGAAACAATAGGATTGGGACAATCATATAGCTTCTAAGGCTTGATGGGGATTAGCCGATTGATCTCTCGTAACACTCGTCTGGCCTTAAGCGACAAAGTGGAGTGTTGCATGTCATGAACTGCTCAGCCACAAGTGTTTCATCCTTAGTGAAAGTGATACCAATTGTAGTTGGTGCACTTGGAACGGTTCCAATAAACTTGGAAAGTATGAAGGATCTGAAAATCAAAGGAAGAATTGAGACCATCCAGACTGCTGCGCTGTTGCAATCGGCTAGAATACTCAGATGAGAGATGTAAGGAGACTTGTTGCCACTCAGCCTCCAGTGAAATACCAGCTGATGTGAAAAATTCAAAATAATTGAAAAGGATAATAATAAGCGAATGCAGTAAACTCGCACAAAGAGAGTACAAGACTAGACACGACTGGGTAGGAAAGGTGATTTACTGGGAACTGTGCAAAACATTCAATTTTCACCATTCAACTAATGATATATGTACAAATCTGAATCTGTCCTGGAGAATGAGACACACAACATTCTCTGGGACTTTGAGGTACAGACGGATCACCTAATCCCGGCCAGGAGACCAGATCTAGTTTTGATTGACAGACTTGAAGAGAAAAGATCGACAAATACTTGGACCTTGCCAGAGAACTGAGAAAACTGTGGAACTTGAGAGTGAAGGTCGTACCAATTGTAATTGGGGCCCTTGGAACAACCCCCAAGGGGCTGGAAAGGAGTTTGGATGAATTGAAAATCAGAGGAAGAATCGAGACCATCCAGACTACAGCATTATTGAGATCGGCTGCAATACCCAGAAGATTCATGGAGACCTGAGGACACTTGCTGTCACTCAGCCGCCCCTCCCCCCAGTGAACCACCGGCTTCTGCAGGTGTGAAAAACCCGAATGGAGTGAAATAATAATAATCTATCTATTTATAATGGAGATTGCTTGTAATTCTGTCTGTAACAAAAACTACATCATAGCTCTACGTCACAGCTTACGTCACAATATTCTTATGCTATATACACCCAAAATTTGAGTAAGCAATTTTAAAAATTGTTTTTTACTCTCGTCCTTTTTTTTACAGTAACAAGAAGTTAACTAAAAAGTTTACAAATAAATAAATACCTACGATTTTGTGTAAAATTAATGTGGAAAATATTCAAAATAATTGTTTGATTATTACATGCACGCAACATTTTATTTGAGAGGGACGGGGCTCAGTTTTCATTTCAAATTGTTTTTTTTTTTTTTTTTACTCCTTTAATAAACATGAGGATTTGTCTTACTTATGATACAAACCCTCTGACATTGAATTTTTAACTCCCACCCTCTCAGGCAATGTCTTTCTAAAATTAATTTTTACATCGCCTGGAGGGTGTTTTCTCTTGCTAATAATAATAATAATAATAATAATAATAATAATATGGGAAGAAAAACAATTATATGGACGCTTCAAACGAGAAATAGATGAGGTTGCACATGAAAAGACTTGGACATGGTTAAGAAAGGGAAACCTCAAAAGAGAAACAGAATCACTTATAATTGCTGCACAAAATAATGCCATAAGGACAAACTACATCAAAGCGAAAATTGATAAGACCCAACAAAATAGTAAATGTAGACTTTGCGGTAATAGAGATGAGACTGTTAACCATATACTCTGCGAATGTAGCAAACTAGCACAACGAGAATACAAAACTAGACACGACTAGGTTGGGAAGGTGATCTACTGGGAATTATGCAAGAAATTAAATTTTGACCACACAACAAAATGGTATATGCATAAACTAGAATCTGTTCTTGAGAACGAAACGCACAAAATTCTCTGGGACTTTGAAATAAAAACGGATCACCTTATCCCAGCAAGAAGACCAGACCTAGTGTTGATAAACAAAAAAGAAAGAACTTGTCAACTGGTGGATTTTGCAGTGCCAGCAGATCACAGGGTGAAGTTAAAGAAAAATGAAAAAATAAACAAATATCTGGACCTTGCCAGAGAACTGAAAAAGTTA
>CM042159.1:88512707-88517707 GCA_023376005.1 Doryteuthis pealeii | reverse complement strand
ATATATATATATATTCATATAACCCCCTAGGAGAAAGCTAATAAGTAAAAAGTGCTCGATACCTAAGTAGAGCCAAGTAATAAAGATAATCTAATGAGTCAGACGAACCTACTATTAGTTTCGCATAAAGCTCTTCAGGGCTAAAATATGACTAGATTTTAGCCCTGAAGAGCTTTATGCGAAATCTGACTCAGATTTTAGCCCTGAAGAGCTTTATGCGAAACTAATAGTAGGTTCGTCTGACTCATTAGATTATCTTTATTACTTGGCTCTACTTAGGTATCGAGCACTTTTTACATATGGATGTTTATTATAGGTAGTGTTGACGTTGGATTGAGTTCTTGCTTCAACGTTGAACATTTTCATACTGGTGAATTAGGAGGTCGCGAATGGGGGAGGGGTGATTAATTGTTGGTGTTAGCAGGAGTGTTTATGTTGGTAGTGGGAGTTCTATTCATTTATTCATTTTTTTCCCGATGGCGTGTGTAGCTAGTAATATATATATATATATATATATATATATATATATATATATATATATAGATAGATAGATAGATAGATAGATAGATAGATTATTTATTATATATTACTCCCACTTTGGTTGAGTTCTCTAAATAGGGATTTAATTGCAAATTCACCGTTCTGGCGTGCAGCTAACCCTCGCTTTGTTTACAATAGTTTGAGGACCTTAGTGAATTAATTTCCGCTTAGAAATGTAGTGATTAAATATTCTTCTATAGTTGACAGCTGCCTCTGGCCGCACGGGTATAAAGGCTTGGCGAACGAAAGTTCATTCGGGTCTCAAACTCAAACTAGCTGTTAAGGTATAGTCACACTGATGAGAGGTGAAACCAACAAACACGTGTCTGTGGATTACTTATATATATATATATATATATATATATATATATATATATATATATAAAGAGAGAATGAGAAAGAAAGAAAGAAAGAGAGAGAGAGAGAGAGAGAGAATGAAAGAGATATTTGCTTTTACGAGGGTGTGCGAAAAAGTAATGCCATTTATTTTAGGACAGGTATAATTACCAACACAGGAACATGTATCATACTCCCAAATGATAGCTGGTACTCTGTGGATCACATCCCTACTTCTCCACCGTTTCTCTCAATTGCAATGTTCCACCTTCAAATGAGAGTATCTATCTGCACATTGCCACTCAAACCCTCTTTCATGGGGTCGAAGAGATGATAATCTGGGGCAAACATTATACCAGTGACGAGGAAGTGAATTTTGTAGTGAAGAAGTGGCTCAAGAAGAAGTTTTTGATTTAATTGCAAATTACGACAGATTAGAACCAATTAAAAGGGATTTTTTCAAACACAATTCAATCATCAAAGTAAGAATAATTTAGTATAACTTTCGTGTCATTAAAATAAACAGTAACAAAGCATTTGGAAACAAAAGTCGATTCACCCAGTTTTAGTAAAAGGATATATAAAGTAAAAGTAAAGTCGTCGGGCGGCCTAATGTCGGTATCGGCCATACAGCGCGGGAGTCTATCCCCTTTTCATTAGCGCTAGACCAAGGATATCATTTTAGCATCTGAAGTAGGCGCCACACCTACCATCAGCTCCTCACTTTACCGCACAGATCCCTGTGCTACTCATTCGCTGAATTGGCGAGGGTCGGTATCGAACCAAGAACCTTGTGATTCCTAGCCGAACACTCTACCGACTGAGAATACCCTTGAAAAAGACATGATTCCAAGTATCATCTCACTAGTTATGACAACCACTGTAGGAGAAGGAAAACGCTGAATTCAAACCTATTTAATTCTGCTTAAATAGTGACCTTGTGTCACACCCTGCGTACGGGTTGGGTAAATAGTAGGGCAGAGTTAAATAGATCAACTACATTCCGGAGTATATTTCGATACATCAATCATGCACATTTTAAACAGTGTCCTAATAAAATCATTTGGAAGACTGGACCAGTTTCCTTTTCCGGTTCCGGCCGTTTTGAAAAAAAAGCGAGCTGTGATTGATACCTCCTCGTGGCCAGTGCTTGACACTAGTGGGTGCTACATGGAACATCTGCGCCGGCAACGGAAATTAAGTGTTGATTTGGGAAATATGGTAGACAAATGATTAAGTCAGGAGTTGGGGTAGGGGAATTATATATATATATATATATATATTATATATATATATATATATATAATATATAAGTATATATATGTATATATGAATATGTATATATAAAATTAGTTATGCAGATATAAATATGTATATATAAGTGTATATATTTATATATGAATATGTATATGTATATATACGTATATGTATGTGTAGATATGTATTTGTATATATATGTATGTTTATATATGTATTTGTATATATATGTATATGTATATATATGTATATATATATATATATATATGTGGTATATATGAATTTGTATATGTATGTGTATATATGTATTATATATATATATATGTATATATATATATATGTATATACATGTATATGTACATTTTTTTTTTTAAACAATTGCCTGTGAAACGAAAATGGTTATGGCAGAAATTTACACGCATTTGGCAATAGACTTAATTCAATATTTACTATTTGAAATTAAAAAATAAGTTACTTATCTTTGAGGGTTGTTTCCTAGATAATGTGGTCTGACCATTTACTCGCGTAGAATCATGAGGAGAAATTTTGCCAGTATAAAAAATGAAATGGTCAGACCACATTATCTAGGAAACAACTCTCAAAGATAAGTAACTTATTTTTTAATTTCAAATAGTAAATATTGAATTAAGTCTATTGCCAAATGCGTGTAAATTTCTGCCATAACCAAATTCGTTTCACAGGAATCGGTAAATGAAAAATGTGATAAAGAAAAAATAAATAATAATCACCTTTTTCAATAGAAAATGGAACATGTGGACTTATACTAAGTTAAAACTTTTTTTCTGGAGTGGTGGATTCTTAGATCTCACCAGATCATCCACCTGCGTTCCCCAAAGTCTCCTAGTCATCTTGCCCCGGCTTGTCACTGATACTTGACTTTGGGGAAGGAGAGCATGCGGTGCGTGTCGCACAAGCGCGCAACATGTAAAACAAAAACATGTGCAGATATTTCTACAAGTCCCAGAGTGATGGAGGGATGTGAGGTGTGCAGGCCTGACGGGATGGAAGCATGCAGATTTGAATCTACATACGGCGTGATTCGTGACCTACTTAACGTCACTGCCTTGCTGATTGAACAGCAACGTGCCTCGGCGAGGTTGTGGGTGAATGAGCAGCCCCTTGGTTAACACTGTTCACCCAGTCACTTGGGAGGTGTCTATAAAAGCTGACCTAAACAAATGCCGATTCACCTATCAAGCTGTCCAGAAACCAACATTTCGACGATTGTCCACATTAGCTGGGCGAAAACTAGAAAATACTACAACACAAAACAAGGCTAAGAACAGCCACTTGGAATGTCTGGAGACCTCCCGATCTTGAGAGGGAAGTATCTCGATAAGGGCAGACAGATGTTCTTGCGGAAATCAGCTTTTATCATAAAGAAGTTTGAGGTAAGTTGACTCGAGCCCTCCATTCTGATAGCGACACATGACGGACGCCATGGAAACATTTCCTACATTGAAGTTCTGACCTGTGTGGCAGCGCCTGTATGTCGAGGATTTCATATGTGTGATCTGTGTGACGTGGGCCATCTGCATGCTCACAACTGCTCACATCTGGACTACTTGTAGAAATGGCCTTCTTCTGTCAAGAAGTGGCAATCACCATACATGTATATATATATGTTTATATATATGTATATGTATATATATGTATATGTGTATATTTATGTGTATATATATAAATATATGTATATATGTATATATATGCATATATATATATATATCTGTGTGTGTGAGTATGTGAGTATGTGTGTGTGTGTGTGGTGTGTGATCAGGAGAAGGAAAATGTCATTGCGCGTGCTTTGTGGGGGAATTCCACCTGGCAAGTATCGGTTTGTGAATTTCTCAGTTTTGTTTTATTTTCTAAAGTTGTCCCAACACACACACACACACACACACCACACACACACATATATATATATATATATAATATATATATTATATATATATATTGTCAACTCAATTCTTTCTACTTTGGTGCGGTACCAAGTTTCTTGGTACAAGGAATTCTAGGCTGGTCCTAAATTCTCTACCAGTAGTTTGTTGTAGAATTCAGGTTCCGGGGAGAGCTCAATGTTTAATTATTGTAAACAGAGCAACCCACTTGACCCACTTAGAGTGAAAGGGCATCAAGGCCGTAAGCTGAGAAGTAGAATTCTGTGGGTCAGTCAAACCCAACTAAGGAATTTACCACCAGGCTAGGCAGACACATAAAAACCCCGCCAACCATGCAAAGGGGAAAAAATTCCACCAATAAAAAAGTCACTTGAAAATAAAAAAAATGCAATATGATCACCCCTGGAGGCGGGGGGAAATGTATGAATATAAGATGAGTTTGGCCATGTGCCTGTCTAAATAAAAAATATCAGTGGTCTGAAGAAGCTCGTGGGCATACTCACGAGTGGAAATGGTTCATAACCACGATACCCATGGTATTTAAGGCCTTTTTATTCACAAATATATATATATATATATATATATATATATATATATATATATTGAATTTTTGATATTGAATTTTTGATAGAGGAATTATATATATAATTGATAATTTTGAATCATATTACCACGACCAGACAACTCAGCAAACACCATTTGCGACATCCGGAGCACTAGACAGCTGTTTCGACCTCCTTTGGTCTCATCAGCAGTGCATACCACAATCTCCGCCACTAGAGATTGAACTCGTGGACCACAGCGTGAAGAGCGGGGACTTAACACACTGGGCCACCAGCCCATGCCACAAACAAACATGACTAGATGATTTGGCATTCTCCGTTTGTGGCATGGGCTGGTGGCCCAGTGTGTTAAGTCCCCGCTCTTCACGCTGTGGTCCACGAGTTC
>CM042159.1:88479475-88509475 GCA_023376005.1 Doryteuthis pealeii | reverse complement strand
ACAAAGAGAAAGTGAATGAAGAGAAAGTGAGAGTAAAGAGAAAGAGAAAAAGACTGAAAAAAAAAAGAGAGTGAAGGAAAAAAGGATGAGAAATAAGAGAAAGAGAATGAAGGAGAAGAAGCTTCACTAAGTTTAGTTCGTAAACCAAAACACAAACAACAAACGAAAAAAAAAAAAAGAAAAAGAAAATTAAAAGAAAGAAAAAAAAAGAAGAGAAAAGACCAGACGACAATCTCCTTCGCAGTTGACCTCTCTTGTCTCAATGCCAGACTTTGGGACCATCATTAATAAGATTTAAACAGATAGAAATGTTTTGTTCTTTTTTGTTTTTCTTGAGGTGGAGGGGGGTCAAGTATTATTACAATCAACTTCATACTTTGTTTGTCTGGTTTCTTTTAGGTAGGTACAATGTTATCCTTGTGGTCCCATTTGCATAGTCGAAGAGCCCCCTAACGATCAATCGGTTGGTGACGTCAAGCACTAACACCTATACGATTGCTCCATAGAAGCGCGTGGTGTAATGGTTAAAGTCATGGGAAATGAACTCGTCGCCCTGAGTTCAAATCCTGGACGTGGGAATTGCATTTTACAACGCTAATACCTTTGAGAAAGGTATGAATCCTACTCTCTCTCCAGCTATGGGTAAATAGTAGGGTAGACTGGGCTCCTTATCCTTGGTTAGGCAACCGGTCTAGGAGAAGGAAAACTCTGAATTCAAATCTGTTGAACTCTGCTTAAGAAATTGACCTTGTGTCATATCCTGCTCGTGCAGAGGGGCTGGTAAATATGTATATGATTGCTCCAACTCTATTGCATTTAGGGCAAGCCCCAACCCTTTTTATCATATGGGTGCTAGAAGGTGATGACTGAGGGTCTACATGTGCTGGGAATGACATTAAACTCTATCTGATGGTGAGGTTCCAGTTCTGGAGGTTTGGGAAATGCAGAACACCCATTCATCACCATTGCTCCCTTGTCCACTCTTATCCGGAGTGGTAGTACCTGTTAGGGTCCCATCTATGGGTTAAATAGAAAAACATGAGGTTATTAAAAAATTGAGTATCCATTAAGAATGTATTTATTTCAAAACTTTGTCGGCATAAAATGACCCACTGATGCCGTAAAACAAACCAAACCAAAAATCAGTCCCATTTGTATTCCGTTATATTTTTGCATAGTTCTACCATCCAGAGCCCATCTCCCCTTTCATATGCTACGTACCGAGGAACTTGACTTCTCCACCTTCTATCCCACCTTGACAACTGGGGCTGTAGAATACCGCAACTGCACTTCTGTAGAGGGGGCAAGCCTTAGCACACATGTAATTGTCCCAACCAGAGATACTGATAGGTACGCTTCCTGCGTCCCTGACGCACAAAAACCTAAAAGGACGCAGTTAAAAATCATATCCATATGTCCCAGTGTTTTTCTTTTTTCTTCCCTCACCATTTCAAGCTAACTGTAAATAAATTTCAATATTTTCGAAGAAACGAAATCCATAAAATAGGTTACAAGGTAGGAGTTAGACGGCTTTAGTTGTTTCCCCAGGTCATGAATAAAAACACAACAATCTATTTAAAAAATTTAGTTTGGGTTCATACATTTTCCCGGGGACTCATTCAAAGCAAATATGTGCGTCCCAGGACGCACTAAATCAAAAGGCTCTAAGCATCACTGGTCCTAATCATATTGCTCTTATGGCAATCCCCTAAACTTTATCATCATATATGTGCTAGAAGGCGGTGACTGAGGGTGTTAGTGTCTTGCGTATGACGCTAAATTTCATCTGGTGGTGAAGTTCCAGTTCTGGGGAATGTGGAGTACCCCTTTGTCACCATTACTCCCAGGTTCACTTTGACCCGCAGTGCTAGGATCAAATATATGGGTTATACAGATGAAAATGGAAGCGCGTGGTGTAATGGTTAGCGTCATGGGAAATAGACTCGTCGCACCGAGTTCAAATCCTGGATGTGGTAATTCCATTTCACTTAGCGCTAATACCCTTGGGAAAGGTATGAATCCTATTCTCCCCCAGCTATGGATAAATAGGAGGGTTGGTGTCTTAGTTTGAGATGGGCAGGATTAGTTTCTTTGAATGAGGCGGGGAAGTCTATGGTTTGGATGAGGTGTGGTTTAGATGGGGGACCGATTCCTTGGGGAAATAGTTGTAAAAGTGTACACAAAATGAGCAGAATTAAGAGACTAGAAATAAGGAGAAACACAATAAAAGAAAAATAAAAATAAAAAAAATAATAAAAAAATAAAAATAAAATAAAAATAAAGAAATAAAAAATTAAAAAATTAAAAAAATAGGTCTCCTTATGGTCTACCTGCATCAGCTTGGTTAAACCACACATGGAAAGATCCTAACTACGGAAAAAACTATACACACACACACACACACACACACACACACATATTATATATATATATATATATATATATATATATATATATATATATATATATATATCAGCGAGACACACACAAATATATTATATATATATATATATATATATATATATATTGTGTGTGTCTCGCTGAGTTTTGTTCTTGTCACTTAAAGCATGCGGAACCCATGTTCCATACTTCTGGGCCTTTCCCATCGAGTAAAGATGCTTCTCTATAGCAGTGTGTGAGCATTCCATTTTCTCTGCCAGTTCCCTTTTCATTTGCCATTTTTGTGCAAAAGTTGGTTTAATCACTCTTCACCAAACTGAAATGAACGACAAGAACGAGGTGCGTCTTTGAGGTCAAAATTTCCACTTTTGAACTTGGCATACCAATCACGGGCCGTTCTTTCAGTTATAGAACCCTCTCCATACGCAGCACGAATGTCGCCAGCAGTTTTTTGCGGCCTTAAAACCTTGATTAAAAGCAAAAAGAAGGAGCCGTCGAAAATGCTCATTTTTCTTAACATGACATTCGATTTTAATGATCTGAAAATAAACAAAAATTAACTCTAAAAAATCGATTCCAAAATGATTCAAAAATAGAATTCTCGAAAAAACAGATTCCAAAATTTTAAAATGCCATAAATTCCAAAATTTAAAAAAAAAAATGGCGGGAACTTTGTTACCAACCCAATACGTACAGTAACCTATTAGTAAATTGTTTCTAATTCTAAAAGCAACAATCTTATTATAATGGAGATTGTGTGTTTTTCTGTCTGTAACCGAAACTAAATCACTACTCAAGTCATAATTCCCTTAGTTATTGACGTCATATTCACCATGAATTTATCCTTATTTTAACCTCAATTATTAATAAAATTGTTTAACATTATTTATACTGGTAACCATATCTACATACTAAAAGCATGCAATTGTATTTATATATACAATAAAATAGCTGTTTACAATGTGAACGGAAAGGCTAATTTGCATATTGATATTAAAAATGTAATTTTAATAAATATATGCTTAGTATTATTGGTTTCTAATTGTTTGGTTTTATTTTAATGAATATAAGCAAAAATCTCTTCAATGAATCTTAAATGAAATCCATTAACAAGAAAAGATAACTGTCATTTTATTATTTACTTCCTCTTTTAACTAAATACTTAAATTAGAAAAAAATAACAATGAAAGACGAGAGTGATGGAAGAGTAAATTTCAGTTGTTCCATTTTTCGATTATATCCCCCTCTGTTTCAAATCTTTTTATCTGCATTCTTATTTAGTTTCATTAGCGTTTCTAATTTAATACGATATTTCATTACATTAAAACTTAAATACTTGCACCCTACGGAGGGTGCATATATTTGCTAGTAATAATAATATAATTTCCATCATGCGGTTTGATTACTTCATTAATCCAAATAACAGATTTACAATTAATAAATTCTTGACATTAACATCAACGAAACAGTGTCCATCAAAGTTTTTCCTTCATTTTTAATTTTATCCAAGTTCATGCAAAATATGTGGCGCCCCATATATTGGAGCCCTAGGCAATCATCTAGTTTGACTAAAGGGTAACACCGGCCTAGTATGTTACACTATGGTTGTGATGCTAATAGCTTTTTGATTTAGTGCCTCCAGGGACGCAGATATTTGCTTTGAATGAGTCACCGGAAAATTTATGGGTCCTAACTAAAACCGGGTAACTCATACCTTGTAACCTATCCTGTGTAATTCGTTTCTAAAAAAACTATTGAAATGTATTGATAGTTGGAGAGCAGATGTTAGTGTATGTGTGTGTGTGTGTTGTGTGTGTGTGTGTGTGTAAGTGTGTGCATTGTGTGTGTGTGTAAGTGTGTGCATTGTGTGTGTATGCATGTGTGTGTGTGTGCATGTGTGTTTGTGTGTCAGTGTGTCAGTGTGTGTCAATGTGTGAGAGTGTGTATTTATGCACTTTTGGTTTATAGTTAGAGAGCATATGTTAGTGTGTGTGTGTGTGTGTGTGTATGTGAGTGTGTATGTATGTGAGTGTGTGCATTGTGTGTGTGCGTGTGTGTGTGCATGTGTGTGTGTGCATGTGTGTATTTATCTAATACAACTCTCATGGCAGATGTTAGTGTGTGTCTGTGTGTGTGTTTATGTGTGTGTGTGTGTGTGTGTGTGTGTGCATGTGTGTGTGTGTGTGTGTTTATCTAATACGAGTCTCATAGCAGAAAGATGCACTCTTTGTTTAGAGTTGGAGAGCAGATGTTAGTGTGTGTGTGTATGTATGTGTGTGTGTATGTATGTGAGTGTGTGTATTGTGTGTTTATGTATGTGTGTGCGCACGTGTGTGTGTGTGCGTGTGAAATAGTGAAAAATCCAAACAGCCTCATCCAGGATTTGAACTCGGTTCGCCGTATTCATTTTCCTGCGACGATAACCATAACAGCATAAACATGTCCAGAGGCACAGATGATAGTTTGTTGCTATTGAAACAGAAAACGAAAAGATTGGCGAACAAGAGGGTAGAAAAAAAAAAAAACATGGTGGCGAAGGGAAACCGGGGAGGGGGGGTTGAAGTCCTCAAGCAGATTGCGATATGGCCATACTCAAATGATTTAAATATATCACAAAGAAAGAAAGGGATTAATCTTGCAGATGAGATGACAAATAACGAATAAAAAAAAAACAGGATTAAAAAAAAAAAGAAAAAGAAAAAAGTTGATGGAGGGATTTGGCTTCTGATATTTGTCAGAGGCGTGGAACATATAGTACCGGGGGCGGTGTAAGGAAAGCTTAGAAATCTATGTTCATTTACGGTTCGTTCTTGTTGCGGGGGGGTGGGGTGCGGTGTTGTGTGAGGGAGATTGGAGTGAGAAGAGGATTTCTTTCTTTTGTATTAATTGTTGTTGGCTTCCCTATCGACCCACCCACACCCCTCACATATCGTTCTCGTCTTTGTCTTAGTCTCGTTTTACAAGTCTCGTTTGTGAGAAAATGAATTGATTTGGCTTATCTTGGCAAAGACTCACAAAACGCAATCATTTTCTTTCTTTCTTTCTTTCTTTCTTTCTTTCTTTCTATTCGTTTATGCATTTCTCTTATTTGTCTTCTTGTCTTTCTTTCTTTCTTTTTTTCTTTCTTGCTTCTCTTCCTTTTTTTTTCTTTCTTCTTTTCTTTCTTTCTCCCTGACTTTCTTTCTTTTTTCTGTTCATATATGTATTTCTTTTATTTGTCTTTCTTTCTTCTTTTCTTTCTTTTTTTCATTCTTTTTCTTTTTCTTTCTTTCTTTCATTTTCCTTCCTTTCTCCTTGTTTTTCTTTCTTTCTTTTTTTCTGTTCATTTGTGTGTTTCTGTTATTTTTATTTGTTCTTTCTTTCTTATTTTCTTTCTTTCTTTCTTTCTTTCCTTCTTTTCTTTCTTTCTCGCTCTTTTTTTCTTTTTTCTGTTCATTTATATATTTCTTTTATTTTTCTTTCTTTCTTTTTTCTTTCTTCTTTCTTTTCTTTCTTTCTTTGGTTCTTCTTTTCTTTTTTCTATTCTTTCTTTCTTTTCTTCTTCTTTTCTTTCTTTCTTCTTTCTTTTCTTTCTTCTTTTCTTTCTTTCTTTCTTTTTTCTTCTTTATTTTTCTTTCATTTCTTTCTTTCTTTCTTTCTTTCTTTCTTTCTTTCTTCTTTTTTCTTTTTTCTTTTTTCTTTTTATTTTTCTTTCTTTCTTTTCTTTCTTTCTTTCTTTTCTTCTTCTTCTTTCTTTCTTTCTTTCTTTCTTTCTTTTTTCTTTCTTTCTTTTCTTTCTTTCTTTCTTTCTTTCTTTCTTCTTCTTTTCTTTCTTTCTTTTCTTTTCTTCTTCTTTCTTTCTTTCTTTCTTTTTCTTTCTTTCTTTCTTTCTTCTTTCTTTTATTTTTTCTGTTCATTTCTTCTTTCTTTCTTTCTTTCTTTCTTTTTTTTTTCTGAATATATGAATAATTTACATAGAATAAGAATTATAATAACAAGTAATTGTATATATATAATACAAGTAATTGTCAAACACACACACACACACACACACACACACACACACACACATATATATATATATTATATATGTGTGTGTGTGTGTGTGCGTGTGTGTGTGTGTGTGTGTGAATTGAAGGGAGAGTAGTTAGATGCATACCTTTCCCAAATCTATTAGTGCTATGTGAATAGCCTCGTCCAGGATTTCTGATTTACTATATTTCAAAATGTGTTCTCTCCCCCACCCACATAAATGCAAACAAGAACTCGAAAAAGATTAGAAAAATGTTGTTTTTTTTTCCACGAAGAATATTCCATAATCAAAACATTGAAAATACAGGAAACGAAAAAAAAAAAAAAAAACAAAAAACGGAACTAAGACCGAAACTAAACAACAAACATGTGATCGTAAATATAAATAAATAATAAATAAATAAACAAAATTATTGAAAAAAAAAAAATTAAAAAAACAAAGTGACTAATAATTCAGGTTTTCTTCTTCTTCTTCTTGAAAGTAGGGGGGGGGTAAGGAGATTAAAGAATAAGTATAATAAATAAATAAATGACTTAAGCGTATAAAAACCAGATACTGATAGGTAAGTAAAAGATCAAAGTAGTCAATTTAAGGTAAACAATATAGAACGGAATTCAATAACCATTTTTTTTTCTTCTTCAAAGTACATACCTGATCAATAAGCGTAGAAAACTTCATTTCCCAATGTTGTCCATCCAACGTACATACAAACCAAATGCGAATATTTTTAAAAAAAATATCTTTTCTCTTTAAGAAAAATAATAATAATAATAATCCTTTGTTATTGTGTCGGCATATAAATATTCTTTAGTTTCCTTTCTTTTCTTTTTAAAAGATATTTTAAATACACACTGTTAAATATGAGTAGTCGGGAGTGTGTAGAATTGTAAACAAAAAAATCAGACAGGTATATAAAAATACCGCCTGGTCAATATCGAAGTTTGGCCTTTTTTACGCTTGTCACCATCAAGGGGAAATACAGCATAAATAAATGTAAGAATCCGGTACAACAAAATGTTTATAAGTTATAATGGTTAAGTTCGCTTCAATTGTAGTTTTAAATATACATATTGAAAGTGGCACGCCCACACACAGATATATATATATTATATATATATAAAAGTAATTGGTAATTTGCTTGAAGCATTGTTAAGTATGTTATAAAATAATAAAATTCGAAGGCAATACAATGCGTAAAAAATAAAGACAAAAAGATGTTTTATATGTCTAATCGATTTCAAAGAAATGCAAAGCTTTATCATCAGAGTTTTATTCTGAATAAAACTCTGATGATAAAGCTTTGCTTTGAAATCGATTAGACATATAAAACATCTTTTTGTCTTTATTTTTTACGCATTGTATTGCCTTCGAATTTTATTATTTTATATATATATATATATATATATATATATATATATATATATATTAATATATATGTGAAAAATGAATGGAAGTGAATCCGACAGTGTGAAATAGATATTTTAGAAAAAACAAACATGATGTTAAAATTCGGCTGATTGTCTGGTCGTGGTAATATGATTCAAAATTATCAATTATATATATATAATTCCTCTATCAAAAATCAATAAATTCAATATATACCCTTTGCCCATTAGGTTGCGTTCTGAGGATTCAGGCCCCGAATTGGGAAGTCGTTGTCCTAGAGGTGCCCTTGCCCTCTGTAATCCTGCGATGGGATACATGGCAGTATGGGTTAGGTGACTGCGCATTTGAATTAATGTTACCATTGACTAGATGATTTGGCATTCTCCGTT
The DNA here is from genome assembly GCA_023376005.1 of Doryteuthis pealeii. NCBI lineage: Eukaryota > Metazoa > Mollusca > Cephalopoda > Myopsida > Loliginidae > Doryteuthis > Doryteuthis pealeii. Next base: position 88,501,288 of record CM042159.1, on the reverse strand, counting down.
TGTGGCATGGGCTGGTGGCCCAGTGTGTTAAGTCCCCGCTCTTCACGCTGTGGTCCACTGGTTCAATCTCTAGTGGCGGAGATTGTGGTATGCACTGCTGATGAGACCAAAGGAGGTCGAAACAGCTGTCCAGTGCTCCGGATGTTGCAAATGGTGTTTGCCGAGTTGTCTGGTCGTGGTAATATGATTCAAAATTATCAATTATATATATATATATATATATATATATATATCAGTAATGATTTTACTGAAGATTTAGATTTTTAGTTTTATAGCCTGTTTCAGGAAGCCTAGAGCAAATGTCTAGCCCTTCCAATCATCAGATGCCGAATGATGGGTGCTTTATTTTTCTTTGCTCTCTGACTCTAGCATTAAGAGTGCGCATTAAGCTCTGCAAACTACGACAGAGCTTTGGATTATATATATATATATATATATATATATATATATATATATATATATAAGGTAGGTCATAAAAGTGTCGAGATTAAAGCTGTATTTACCAAGATAGAAATGAACAATTGATGGAATGTCATTGTTTTTCAGAATACAAGGTGTGTAATAAAAGTGCCCACAATTTTTATCTTGGTAAATAGTTTCAATCTCGATACTTTTATGATACACCTTATATATATATATATATATATATATATATATATATATATATGGTAATAACAAAAACCTCAGATTTTAAAAAAAAGTCAGGTGTGTTTTTTGTTGGGTCACCCTGTATATATATATATTATAATATATTATAAGTATTATAATAGAAAAGTTGCAGGAACACTACACAATCTATCAAATATCGGAAATATTCTCCCAAAAAAATAACTCAATGCCTGAAAAGACAACAGATCAGAAACACGTGTCGCATATGTAAGATAAAAAGACTAAAAAAATTTTTCTGAGAACATAATACATTTTGCGGACCTTCTTCTTTTTTATAAAATATTAAATTTTTTCCCGTTGGAACCAGAACAATATTTTATATATATATATATATATATATATATATATATATATATATATATATGCACAGATATATATATATATATTCACAGATATATTATATATATATATATATATATATATATATATATATATATATGTATACAGGGTGACCCCAGAAAAACAAGTCTGACTTTCAAAAAAGTCTGTTCTTTTGGGATCACCGTGTATAAATATATAAGTGTGTGCATATATATATATATATATATATATATATATATATATATATATATAATATATATATATATATGTGTGTGTGTGTGTGTGTGTGTGTGTGTGTGTGTTCTTAGTAATAGCGATTTCTGAATGTAATTAAAAATCAAAAGCATAATCAGAATTATGTTTTTACAGCCGATTGAATATAGATTTGATATAAGTAATCATTTAATAAGCTTCACTTAATTTAGAACAAGGACAGAATGACTGGGCACCGACCTTATCCCAGCCCATCCACTTTACCCTAACTTCATCACTTCTAGGCTAAGCGATAGATTGCAAGGAATTCTAGAAGAACAAAAGTGGTACTATTGAACCCTAACTTGAGGATTGAGCGGCTTCATACCTTTCCCAGGATATTAGTCTGAAAATGAACGTAATGGTGTGACTGGAGTCTCACAATGATGTTGCAGTTAAATATGACTATACTATTACAGCTAGGGCTTCAGATACGATTTCTGATTAAAAGAAAACACTGACCCGACCGCTAGAGCCGCATTCAAGGCTAGGTGTTTCCTCTGCGGGTTCGGGAGGAATCCCCCAATACAGTGACCCACCAAAGAAGCTATATGCAAGTCCTGTGATAAAGTCGGGCACTATGCTAACGTCTGTAAATCCAAACCCAGGTACAAATTTACGACTTCATCACGCAATGCCTTGGTGACCGTGCTTCTAAATCTGTCAAAAATGATCCAAATAATACTTTGAAAGAAATGTTGAATACTATCGGAAATTTGGATTATCTGCCCCTTAATCAGTTCCTGGAAGTCCAAACGCTAGTGGGCAGACAGAGAGCGCTAAAACACAGAACAGTATCGGCAGGCACTGAGGACAGAACAGTTTCTGTAGGCATTGAGAACTGTCAACCACCCGTAAGGGTCAACGAGGAACTCAACAGCAACAGAACAGTTTTAGCAGCGGTCGAAATAAGGTCAGCTTCAGCACTAGTCTAGGCACCCACAGGGATAAGACCAGACAAATTCTACGGACGAGGCAGCAGTCCGAAACGAACAACGACAGCGAAGACTTTATTCCCCAAACAAGAAACCATTACGATACAATTCTACAAAGCTAAGTAACATTTATCACTTGTATTTAACATCTCTACACCCGCCAACCGAACTTATTTGGCAACTTTCTATGTTTATATGAACTTTACAACCTTTTTCAAACACATCTTTAACATTTCTCTTTTTTGTACCATTAAAAATTATAAACCCGAATATATATTTATATTTACCTTGAGTAATGTAGCGGTATATTCACGGTATCAAAACTGATATACGTAACGTTCTAATAGCGATATATATTGTATAGCGGGTCTTGTCAACGTGCCTCCAAATTCACGACACTAAAAAGGTGTTCGGCACGTGGCGGTCATCTTGTCGATAAAAAAGTACAACGCGAGAAATACATCGTCACAAGCTGCTTAGATTTTATTTCCAGGGCTCGTCTCGTGGGTTGTGTCGGAGAGGAGGAAAGGCAGAAAGAAAGAGAGAGAGAGAGAACACTGTTAAATTACGGTGATCCCACAACTGGGACCAGAGGCCCGTCCGTACTCTACGCTGTCCGAAATAAAAAAAAAAGAGGCCTGTATTTTTCTTCGTCGTTCTACGTCACCACGTGGCTTCAGGTTCCGGTCAACACCCGAAACTTCCGGTTGGCTTTCAATTCTCCATTCGGGGGATCACGCCCCGGTCAAATTCACGACAAACCGTATTATGTTCATCATTTAAAAAAAAAACCCCATTACTATCTCTTATTGATTCTTCCTCCTTTTCTAATAGTAGTTCTCGCAAAATTCAGGAAAATCACCATCTCGCTACACTTGTCTTCTTTCCTTTACGACAGAATCATTATTTCTCCCCCATATTTCTGTTAATACCCAGCAAAATTGAATGAAAAAAAATGTCTTCAGCATAAAATAATCCAACAAGGGTTGACATGCCTTAAAATCCATCCAGCCAACCAACCAAGATAAGCGAATCAGATAGGCAAGTTCGTACATCAAACAGGAAAAAAAAAATAGACGACTAGGAGACACCATCGGCGTTCATCTAGCTACAAATTCCTATTTGTAAACGTCTTTGTCGGTCTTTATCAATAAACTAAGTTATGCTTAATATAACAGTCACTTCCTATTGAGAATGCTTGTGCTCGCGTGCGAGTTTGGTACACTCATTGCAAGAAAAATTGCTTCCCAATTCTTATATATATATATATATATATATATATATATATATATATATATATATATACTAGCAAATATATGCACCCTCCGGGTGCAAGTATTTAAGTTTTAATATAATAAAATATCATGTTAAATTTGAAAAGCCAAAGAAAAAATATTTGAACAGAGGGGGTATGATTGAAAAATAGAACAACTTTGAAACTAACTCTTCCATCATTTTCCCTTACTCCCGTCTTTCATTGGTAAATTTTCCTAAATTAACTATTTAGTTAAAATAAGAAGTAAAGAACAATATTACAGTTATTTCTTCTTTTTAATGAATTTCTTTTAAGATTTATCTCAGAGATGTTTGCTCATATTCATTGATATACATACCAAACAATTAGAAATCAATAATACTAAGCATATATTTATTAAAATCAAATTTTTAATATCAATATGCAAATTAGCCTTCCCATTCACACTGTAAACCGCTATTTTCTTGTATATATAAATACAATTGCATGTTATTAGTATGTAGATATGGTCAACAGTCTTAATGATGTCAAAGAATTTTGTTAATAATTGAAGTTTAAATAAAAATAAAATCATGGAGAATGTGATGTAAATAACAAAGGGAATTGTGACTTGAATAGTAATGTAGTTTCGGTTACAGACATAAAAACCCACAATCTCCATTATAATAAGATATATGCGGTAGGTAAAAGGATAGTGAACAAAAAATAATAACTCAAAACAAATCTAAGAGTTGAAATATTTCGTCCCATTCATAGATAAATAAATTAATAAATACAAAACTGCCCATGCATAGACACTCACTACCTACCCTGCTTCTTTCCGTCCCCCCTCGCACACACACACAAGGAATCAAAATTCTCCCCCCTGCTCTACCACAAAACTGACCCAGTGACCAAAAGTCACTCAACTCTCCCCTCCTCCTTACCTTCCCCTGGCATCAAACACTCCACTACCATAAACCCGTCTCCCCCGACCTACCCCTTTGCCCATCTAGCTCCTAGCCTCTACCCTGCTTCCTGTAAACTTTCCCTACATTTCATTCATGTTATCCCCATCCCGTATTCCGCCCCTAACCCCCCTACCTTCATTTCCGCTACTAACTCACTCCCTCATCAAATCACATGTACGTAATTTTTGCTTTGAATAAAAATCATTTGACTGAAGATGTCCTTATGAATAGGACGAAATATTTCAACTCTTAAATTTGTTTTGAGCTATTATTTTTTGTTCACTATCCTTTTACCTCACCTCATACTGTCGGATTTTACTCCAACCATCCTATCTTCATATATATATTTATATTGGTAGCATTTTCTCTTTTAAACATGTTTGGTTGAACTCGAGTGACAATTCCTGTCGTACAAGTTTCTGTTCAATCCTTTCAAGGTGTCCGGTCATATTTGTGGTGTTAGGGTGGAACTGGTGTAGCAATCCACCAAAGGTTTCTCTACGAGCGGTTTCGACATGTCGATCAGTCATCTTCAGGTTGGATACTGATGGTATGTTTCCTGATGTCTCGTTTTTAAAGAAAACGAGCAGTAGCGTAGGAATTGGTAGTGGGAGGTTGTAGGAATTGGTAGTAGTTCGAACAAACGATGCAGTCGAGATTTTGTGGGAGGGGGGTCACAATTTTGTGAGAAGGAAAGGGGAATACACCTCGAAACATACCATCAGTTTCCAACCTGAAGATGGCAGATCGACATGCCGAAAGAGCTCGTGGAGACACCTTTGGTGGATTATTATACCAGTTCCACCCTGACACCAAAAAGATGGCCAGACACATTGAAAGGATTGAACAAAAACTCGTAGGACAGGAGTTGTCACTCGAGTTCAACCAAACACACACACACATATATATATATATATATATAATATGATAAATATATAAAGGTTTTACATATCTATTTATTAGGTGACAGAGGAACAATCACAACCATATTGGTTTCATGCGATGCAATCATCAGCTGAAGATGTTTCAAATGTAAGGAAAATCGAAAAAATTACAAAAGATTTCAAAAAATTCAATAGACATGGAATGTGTATGATTGGATAAAATGATGTGTGTGTGTGTGTATGTGAAGGTGAATTGAATGTATGAGAGTGTTTATGGGCTGCATAAAGGTTGCGTACGCGTAGTAACTGGTCACACCCATAATACGTTGATCTGTGAGTGTGTGGTATTTTAACAATGCTTACGTGCGAGCACTTGTGCCTGTGCATGTATGTGTGTGTGTATGTTTTTTTTCTGTCGGATGTGTAGGTTATGTATGTTGTATATAGCTGGGTCGTGTTAGTTGAGGAGTGGGGTTGAATAATATTAACTTTAAGATTGCAAATGTTGTATATTATGGGCGGGTGGAGGTGGGTAATACGATGTGTAGCGATGTCAACCGGACGTTGCTGCACGCGGTTACACATACGCACGACATAGGCAGGCATACAAAACAATATTCATACATACCGATATGCACACACATGTCACTATATGTGCTGCGTTAGCCCTACATATGCATATTGAAGTGCATACGCATACTACTACTATGGGCCCCACGTGCACACATACACGCACACACGCTTGCTCAAACACACATACATGCCAGCACACATACACACACACACACACACACACACATATATATATATATATATATATATATATATATATTTATATGGGAGAATAAGTGCTTAATTGGAGTCGTACCTAATTTTGAAAATTAATTAATTAATAATGAATTAGGCGGGAATACCTATTAAATGTATGGCTAAACAAATCGAGAAAAATCAATCTCTGTATGTACATATATATATATATATATATACATATATATGCACATACATACACATATACACATATATGCACTCGCATATATCCACGTACACATTCACGCTCACATATGCGCAAATACATACAAGAGCACGCATATACACATGAATGCATATGTACAAGGACCAAGTGGGGTTGGTTGAAAGAAGGAAAAGGGGGGGGGACAAGGTTTAGGTCGGGTGGAGTAGACATGATACGTAAGATGGATGAAAATAGACTTAGATAGGCAGAATGATAGATGGATAAATAGATAGATAAATTGATTGATTGGTGAGGGAATTTCATTGTTATGTGAATATATATATATATATATATATATATATATAATATATAATATATATATATATATATATTATTTGGGAGAATATGTGCTTAATTGAAGTCAAACCAAAAATTTTTTGAAAGTTAATTCATTAATAATTAATTAGGCGGGATTACCTATTTAAATGTAAGGCTAAACAAATCGAGAAAAATCAATCTCTGTATGTAAATTTCGGCCTATTTGGCCTCATCAGCAGAGATGTATATATATATAGATAGATAGATAGATAGATGGATAGATAGATACATTTATTGTTATATGTTCTTAGATAAATTTTTGGTTGTGTGTCCTTTGCGCTCAAACGTGCGTAGACGCATAAACGTAAGGTTGTAATCATATGTATTTTTAGTCTAAATAGAAGCATGTAATATGGATGGGTTCGTATATTTATTAAGGTAACGGTGTAATTTTTTCTTAAGGAATAATTTGACCCTCGGATGAACTATTATTCTTTGTAACTATCTTGTAAGATCTTTAATTGTTTTTTACGGGAATATTTTAAATAAATCTCGGAAATAATTATTTCTGTTTGATTCGAGTTGTTCTAAACTGGTCAATAGGTAGTCCCTAATTTCGTATCAATAAAGAAACGGGGCCGTGTGGGTGTGACAGAGAACACGAGGTGAGTGGCGAGCGTCAGGGCCTGCCGTATTCTCGAAGGAAGCGGGCTAGGCTTTGCCTGACATGTCAGACTGTAGAATCGAACCCGCTTCCTTCAGAATGCAAACATTGTCACCGAAGTCTAGAAGCTACAATCCCGGATGTAAGCGCCAGGTGCCCGGATGATGGCTATGATGATTCCAGCGGTCGGGTTTGGCTCGAGAATCTCGTGCGTGAGGTGCAGACACCCGGATGTTGAAAGAAAATTAGTATAAGTAGAAGTGGGGTGACGACAGCAGCAGTTGCGATTTTCAGCTTCTGGAGATGTTTGAGTTGGTGGTTTTGCGACAGCGACAGCTTTTGTTACGACGACGACATTGTTGACCCCCCCCTTCTCTTCAACAAGTCGAATTTATTTTTCCACTCTATTTTCTTTTTCATACTAGAGTGGGCAAATGGAAGGCCGTTTTGTTTGATTATCACGATAGTGAGGAGTGATTAATTAATAGTGATTATGCCCTAATCGGATAGAAATAGACAGGTGTAGATGATTGGGTGGATGTGTAGGTGAAAATATAATGAGAAAGATAGATAAATGGGTTGTGGGAGGCAGATAAACAGGCACTTGTTGAGAGACGCAGGTAGATAGGGACAGTAGGATGGTTGAATAGGTATATAGGTGGGGAAGGGGTGGGATATGTAGCTAGGTGGGGGTGGGTTATGCTTCAGGGGTTTCGGATATAGTACTGAGATGCTGAGAAATAGAAGGATTTTTACTTACGTTTCTTATGCAGGTGTGTAGGGTTGGAATTGGATGGTGATAGATTATGTTGGTGGTGCTATGAAGATGTGGCATATTATGTGTATAATAGTGCCGAGGTGGCAGTATGTAGGGTGTGGGCAGTGGTGGAGGGTTAAGTGTATGGGTCGAAATTTGATAATAGGTGTTTGTTTTCATGTCTACATTTGGATAGTATTTCAGATTTTTTGTTTAGTAGGGTGCAATGTGGTATGTGAGTGATGATAGAAAGTTTTTCTTGGAGGCAAAGGAGGCATTTTTTGTGGACTTATTGTAGATGGGTGCAATTTTTAGGATTTCCCAGGTTATCACGGGGGAAATGTTCATATCCTTTAGGCTCCAGATATATGTGGATAGTGATGTGCTGGTTGAGTAGTTAATATTAGTAAATGATAGTTTATGGGTGTAAGACCTTTGTTTCAGGGTACCTTCGGTTGCTCCGATGTAATGCTTGGTGGTTGTGCTATGTTTTACAGTTGCCCTGTATACTGCGTTCCTTTGCAGGCAAAGACCATTGAAGGGGCACGTGTTTTTGTCTCTGCAGTTGCATAGGTTCGTGGGCGGTGGATTGTTATTGTTGGTTTCTACCTTTTTATTGAATATATATATATATATATATATATATATATAATATATATATATATAATATTAATATGACTTAACGGGAATAGAATAATTGCAGCATCGACGTTCGATGCAAATATTAACCGAAAAAAGTCAGCGTTATAAAGAATACGAAGAACTCAATACGCTAGTAGAAAGGTACATATAGATAACCTACTTAAGTTTCACCAAAAGGGTCATCAGGGTTAACTGTAATAAATTAATCAAGAAAATTAATTAAAGACAATTCCGCAATTGTATTTAATAAACTGAATGTATGTATGAATAAATATATATGTGTATCTAATTATAATGGATATTCGGTGTCTGTATGAAACCTAAACTACGTTACTACTTATGTCACAACAGCCTCAGGAATTGCGTAAGGGTCTTTAATTTATATTTAAAATCATTAATGCATAGAATAAATCTAATTTATTAACAATGTCTATATGAAAATCTGAGTCAGAATTTTGCTTCAAACAACCCATGTTATTAGTGCATTTAAAATCCTGCAATATTTCTTATATATCACTAAGAAATAAAGGTTTACATGATATATGGTATGGTTAATTTGTATACTGGTTTTGATAAAAAGGGTTTAATAAATAGTTTACTTAGTGTTAACGATTTCAAATATTTTTTGTTTTTTTTCTCCAAAAATAATCAAAAATTAATCCCTTGAATGAATTTTTATAAAACCAATAAAAAAGAATAAAGATAAGTGTAATTTTTTTAAATATGAGTTCTTAATTTAAGTTTTTAATATTTCCCTAATTTAATATTATTCACACATTAAAACTTTATATACACCAGAGTGTATAATTCTTCGCTAGTATATAATATATAGAAATGACCCAGGCTTAATTTAGACTGATTCCTCTGGTCATTATTTTGACCAATGAACACATCACACCACCACAAACACACACACACATATATTACTATAATATATATATATATATATATAGAAATATATATATGAAATTAAATATGGAAAAAATTTGATGTTTGTTATTGTAATTGCTGACAGTACTGTTTCGGACCAAATCGATAAGGTTGGTCTTCTTCAAAGGGAACACATGATGGGAAGAGAAGATATCCGGTTTAAAAAAGGACTGTTTACAGAAACGAAACGCTGAGTTCAACTGCTGTAAAACAGCTTTTTTACCGGATAATCTTCTCTTCCCATCTATGTCGCTCTTTTGGATGAAGGACAAACTTATTCGATTGTGGTCGAAACAGTACTGTCAGCAATTAACATAAACAAACACTCATTTGTTTTTCATAAGTTAAATTTCATACTGTCGATTATAATTCCATCTATTTTTCATATATATACTATAATAATTATATATTATATAATATATATATGTGTGTGTGTGTGTGTGTGTGTGCATGTGTGTGTGTTGTGTTTAGTTAATGAACACGAAAATCATCTAAAATTATTCCTACTTTTAGATTGAAATTTGTTTTTAAAAAAATCTGATTTATATTGTTCAATTAGTCGTAATTCAATTACAGTAAACAAAAACAAATCTTCATTACTTTACTCTGTGTCTTACTCTCTCTTCCTCTCTATGTATCTCTTGACTGACCTCCTCATTATTAATTTGTTAGTTTCTCTGGAGATTAGTGGAAGATTTGAAATATATTTCTATGTTAAAGTTTCAATACAACGCAACCGTGGCTTAAATATGAGGTCAAATATTTTCTTTTCTAGAAGCTAAACAAAAATGTTTTTAAGGTTTTGTCCGGCGTATTTATTTTTAAAAAAAAATTTTAATCTTGCTTTGCTAAACCTCCCTCTTCCCTAATCTTAATTATCTAACCCAGACTTGAATGGGTGGACCCAATGGGCATTTTTATCTAGTATATATATCATCTATCATATTCTCTATCTATATATATATATATATATATTATATATGTATATTGTTGATTAATTTTACACTCCATGACGTCTGTCCAATACTACCACTAACGGACAAAACACTCCACAAGCGAACTAACCCGTCAAAATACAGAGCTTGAGAGAGTCAGAGACTAAATTAGCTTTGGTCATTTCTTCCAGCCTATGGCCAATTGTCCATATCACCAATGTTCACCACCGGACACTGTCTACCCTCGATTCATAACAGAAATCTCTATAAAACCTAAAACTTTCACAATTATGATGCGAAAAATAAACAAGACTGTTATTATAAGGTTAAATTATTGCAGGGTCCCCAATGATTATATTTTGTACTGTAACTTGCGTCTTAAATAACGCCCATGATAAATCATGAGATTTTAACCTAACTAAAATCGGTCCCTTGTGCATATGGGCACTGCTGCCCGTGGGACCGTTTCCACGAACTTATTGGTAGTAAAATTACTTACGGCAACCCCTATCGGCGGCCACCAGGAATAGCGCTCGTAATTCGATCTTGTGTTCGTCATTTTCACTAAACACTATAGTCGACTCAAAACCAACACTATGCCAAACTAGCTCTGTGCCTTACTTATTCAATATAAAACATCCTGAAAAATAAACGCAGACCTTATTTTTAGCCAGTAGGTCTTATTTTGGGGGGAAACACGTAGCACCTTTTTTTATTAATTATCGGGTACAGGGTTCATCCAGACAGAGAGGGCGGGAGTTTTTCTTCCCTGATCTTAAAACCTTCCGTTTACTAGGCCATCGTTTTGTTGTCATCATGGTTGCTATTCGTAGCCTATTGATTAGGCACTGTCTGTTTTTTTAGTTCCGAAATTCGCGCCGAAGCTCTATAGTTAAACGCTGCTTTCAACTAGTATTATTTAAGAAGAAAGCTTATATTAAAATGTTATGTTCCCTTCAACTCAGGACTTATTTTAAGAAGAAAGCTTATATTAAAATGGATTGTCCCTTTCAACTCAGGATTATTTTAAGAAGAAAGGTTATATTAAAATGGGAATGTTCCCTTTCAACTCAGGACTTATTTTTAAGAAGAAAGCTTATATTAAAATGGTATATTCCCTTTCAACTCAGGATTTATTTTAAGAAGAAAGCTTATATTAAAATGGTATTTCCCTTTCAACTCAGGATTTATTTTAAAGAGAAGCTTATATTAAATGTATGTTCCCTTTCAACCAGGATTTATTTTAAGAAGAAAGCTTATATTTAAAATGGTATGTTCCCTTTCAACTCAGGATTTATTTTAAGAAGAAAGCTTATATTAAAATGGTATGTTCCCTTTCAACTCAGGACTTATTTAAGAAGAAAGCTTATATTAAAATGTATGTTCCCTTTCAACTCAGGATTTATTTTAAGAAGAAAGCTTATATTAAAATGGTATGTTCCCTTTCAACTCAGGATTATTTTAAGAAGAAAGCTTATATTAAATGGTATGTTCCCTTCAACTCAGGATTTATTTTAAGAAGAAAGCTTATATTAAAATGGTATGTTCCCTTTCAACTCAGGATTTATTTTAAAAAAGAAAGCTTATATTAAAATGGTATGTTCCTTTCAACTCAGGATTTTTAAGAAGAAAGCTTATATTAAAAATGGTATGTTCCCTTTCAACTCAGGATTATTTTAAGAAGAAAGCTTATATAAAATGGTATGTTCCTTTCAACTCAGGATTTATTTTAAGAAGAAAGCTTATATTTAAATGGTATGTTCCCTTTCAACTCAGGATTATTTTAAGAAGAAAGCTTATATTAAAATGGTATGTTCCCTTTCAACTCAGGATTTATTTAAGAAGAAAGCTTATATTAAAATGGTATGTTCCCTTTCAACTCAGGATTTATTTTAAGAAGAAAGCTTATATTAAAATGTATGTTCCCTTTCAACTCAGGATTTATTTTAAGAAGAAAGCTTATATTAAAATGGTATGTTCCCTTTCAACTCAGGATTATTTTAAGAAGAAAGCTTATATTAAAATGGTATGTTCCCTTTCAACTCAGGATTATTTTAGAAGAAAAAGCTTATATTAAAATGGTATTTCCCTTTCAACTCAGGATTTATTTAAGAAGAAGCTTATATTAAAATGGTATGTTTCCCTTTCAACTCAGGATTTATTTAAGAAGAAAGCTTATATTAAAATGGTATGTTCCCTTTCAACTCAGGATTTATTTTAAGAGAAAGCTTATATTAAAATGGTATGTTCCCTTTCAACTCAGGATTATTTAAGAAGAAAGCTTATATTAAAATGGTATTTCCCTTTCAACTCAGGATTTATTTAAGAAGAAAGCTTATATTAAAATGGTATGTTCCCTTTCAACTCAGGATTATTTTAAGAAGAAAGCTTATATTAAAATGTATGTTCCCTTTCAACTCAGGATTTATTTTAAGAAGAAAAGCTTATATTAAAATGGTATGTTCCCTTTCAACTCAGGATTTATTTTAAGAAGAAGGTTATAAAAATGGTATGTTCCCTTTCAACTCAGGGATTATTTTAAGAAGAAAGCTTATATTAAAATGGTATGTTCCTTTCAAAACTCAGGATTTATTTTAAGAAGAAAGCTTATATATAAAATGGTATGTTCCCTTTCAACTCAGGATTATTTTAAGAAGAAGCTATATTAAAATGGTATGTTCCCTTTCAACTCAGGATTTATTTTAAGAAGAAAGCTTATATTAAAATGGTATTTTCCCTTTCAACTCAGGATTTATTTTAAGAAGAAAGCTTATATTAAAATGGTTATTTCCCTTTCAACTCAGGATTTATTTTAAGAAGAAAGCTTATATTAAAATGGTATGTTCCCTTTCAACTCAGGATTTATTTTAAGAAGAAAGCTTATATTAAAATGGTATGTTCCCTTTCAACTCAGGATTTATTTTAAGAAGAAAGCTTATATTAAAATGGTATGTTTCCTTTTCAACTCAGGATTTATTTTAAGAAGAAAGCTTATATTAAAATGGTATGTTCCCCTTCTTCATAACGTCTAGGTTTATCTTTAGTACGTGATAGTAGAAGCTTATAATTAATCAATGGATGTTCCCCTTTCAACTCAGGACATATTTATTTTAAGAAGAATAGTCTGTATGTATTGAAAATGGTGCGACTCATATTATGTGTTTCAATGGGCACTCCAGAGATTCTATAAATTTAGAATGTAAAGTATTATAGTAGCTTTCCAAAATGGTATTGTTCCCCTTCAACTCAGGACTTATTTTAAGAAGAAGAGCTTATTATTTAAAATGGTATGTTCCTTTTCAACTCAGGGAGTTTATCTTGGAACACAGAATGTGACATTAACAGCGTGTATTTATTTTAATACTCGTGTGCTAATGTCCCTTTGCCAGAACTCCGAGGATTTTATATATAAGATAAAGCATGAACAAGACTATAGGTCTAAAAAAGGAAGGAGCATATCACATGTTTTCCCTAATGATATCAGCTAACTTTCAGGGATTTTTCATTTTCCTATAATGACAGATCGAACTGAAGGCTTGTATTATTTAGAAAAGGAATGGGTAACATAACCATGGTTTAAATTTAAGCTTTCTTCTTTAAAAATAAGTCTCCGCTAGTTGGCAACTACAGGAACAACAACCATATGGATTTTAATATAAAGACTTTCTTCTTAAGAAGAATAAAATACGCTGCATATAGTGATATTAAGGAAAACAATACCAATTAAGTATAAGCTTTCCTTCATTTTGTTCAACACATTTCAAAATCCTGACGTTGAAAGGGAATACTTAGTGACCGAATATATTAATTTATATTTAATGTCAGTATAGTCTATAAGCTTTTATAATAATTATATTTATCAAATAAAAATGAAGGGTAGTTTCCCCTCTTTTCAGAAGCTCAGTTGAAGAGCGTGTATTGTTTAAGAGAAGGAACAATGAACACGCTCTATAATATTAACCATTTAATAGTATGTTCCTCTTTCTCAACATCAGGGGACCTTTATTTTTTTACTTTGCATTTGAAAGCTATATTTTAAAATGGTAATAATGTTCCCTCGAGTGTTCAATCAGTGTGAAATTTAGGGAACCTACCTCCTTCAATAAACGAACAGAAATTTATGCTTATATTTTAAAATAATGGTCCTTATTGTTCCCTTTCTTAACCTTCCTTCTAAGGGAATTTATTTATAAGTAAAAAGATCTATGAGTAGTATTGATACTAAAAGTGTGAGGTAATGTTCCATTCTTATTCAAACCATTCATGGTAATATAATTTAATTTAAGATATAATATGACTAACATTGAACATATATATTTGATTAGATTGAAAGGAAATACCCACATTATTTAATAAAAGTCGGGTCTTTCTTAAAAAAATCATAGAGTGATAAAGGGAACATACCAGTTTTAATATCAAAGCTTCTCCTCTTTCCACTACCTTCTAAAAGGATTATAATTTTGTAAGAATGGAAAAAGGCGTTGTAGATATTTAACAAATGTGATATCCATTTGTAATAACTCACACATTCGCTTCTCTTCTTAAAATAAAAATTCCTTGATCGTTGAAGGGAACTCAAACAACACAAAGGAAGAACACTATCCATTTTAATATAGGGTCTGATCCTTAAAATAAGCATACCAACCTGAGTTGACATAGGATACATAACCATTTTAATATCAAGGTTAACTAATACTCTTAAAAATAAAATGGATTTCACTGTGACTTGTTGAAAGGGCCAAATACCTTTTTCCTTCATAATTTATTATCGACTTACCTTTCCCATGGATATTTAAGTTTTAAGAGAAAAGCTTAATAAACAAAATAAAAAAATAAATTATCAAATTTCTTATCATATTATAGTAAAAAAAACATTAATAAAATAAAAAATAAAAATAAATAACCAAAAATATAATAAATACTAAAACATAATATAATTAAATAAACATCATTAATAAAAAAACAATCAGCAAAAAAAATTCAAATTAGACGATAATAACAATAAAAATATCATAAAATAATCCTGGAGTTGAAAGGTGGAAACATATCCATTTAATTATAAGCGTTACTATAACTTTATAAAAATATAAGAATCTGTGGATAGTTGAAGGGAAGTTCATTACCATTTCAACTATAAGCCTTCTTCTTAAAATAAATCCTAGTGTTAAGGGAACATACCTTTTAAATAACTTTTTCGTTAAAATAAGTCCGAGTTTGAAAAGGGAAAACATACCATTTTAATATAAGCTTTCTTCTAAAATAAATCCGGAGTTGAAAGGCGAAACATACCATTATAATATAAGCTTTCTTCTTAAAATAAAGTCCTGAGGTTGGTGAAAGGGAAACATCCATTTTAATATAGCCGTTTTCTCTTAAAATATCCTGAGTTTGAAAGAGGGAACATACCATTTTAATATAAGCTTCTTCGTAAAAATAAATTCCTCGAGCTTGAAAGGAACTCCCTATTTTAATAAAATGCTTTTCTTGTCTTAAAAATAAATCTGAAGTATGAGAAGGCGGAAAACATACCAGTTGTGCATATTATAAGCTTTTCTTTTCTTAAAATATAAATCCTTGGAGGTTGAAAGGGAACATACCACCAATGTTTAATATAAGCTTTACATTCTTAAAAATAAATCCTGAGTGAAAGGAGAACCATACCATTTTAATATTAATTCTTCCTTAAAAATAATCCCTGAGTTGAAAGGAAGCATAACCCATTTAATATAAAGCTTTTCTCTTTAAATGTTATAAATCCTGCCTTGAAAGGGACTTAATCCAAACTCCAGTGACTTATTTTCCATAATTTAATATAGAGGCATTTACGTGTGAACCTTTAAAATAAGTCGCGCCGGAGCTTATTAAAAATGGATACATACCATTTTATATAAGCGTGTTTTTTTTCTTTCCTTAAAATATAGTTCCTGGAACTGTTGGAAACCGGGATCATACCATTTTAATTATAAGCTTTCTATCTATAAAAAAAAAATATGCGCTTGAATGTTTCCACTTTTTGCAAAACTCGGGAAACGATGAACCATTTTTATAAATTTATTAAAGACATGATAGAAATGCTTACTTATCTTTTAAAATTGGTATGTGTTCCCGTTTCATACTCAGGATAATATATTTTCTCAATGAAGAATATGCTTTATTTGTAAAGGTGGGAACATACCTTTTAATTATAAGCTTTCTTTCTTAAATATTAAATCCTGAGTTGAATAGGTGGATATCATTACCATTTATATAAGCTATCACTTCTAAAATAAGAATCCTGTAGTTAAATAGTTCGGCACATTCATACCATTTTAATATTAAGCTCTTCTAACCTTCTAAAAAAAATCCTGAGTTGAAGAGGGCAGTAACATTACCATTTTAATATAAGCTTTTTCTTCTTAAAATAAGTCCTGAGTTGAGCAAAGGAACATACCATTTAATATAAGTCCGTCCCTTAAAAATAAGTCCCTGAGTGAAAGGAAACATACCATTTAATATATGCTTTCTTTCTTTAAAAAAAATCTCAGAGTTGAAAGGGACGATACCATTTAAATATAAGCTTCTTCCTAAAATGATAGTCCTGAGTTGAAAGTGGTTAAAGAAGAAAACAAAAGAAGAAAAGCTTATATTAATTAATGGATTTCCCTTTCAAACTAGACTTATTTTAAGAAGAAAGCTTATTATTTAAAATGGATATTTCCCTTTCAACTCAGGATTTATTTTAAGAGAAAGCTTATATAAAATGGTATATTTCCCTTTTCAAACTTACCAGGATTTAAGATCTTAAAGAAAATAATATACTTCATTAAAATAAAATCCTGAGGTGAAATGAAACATACCATTTCAAATAAGCTTAGCTTCTTGAAAAAAAACCTGAGTTGGAAATGGGAACATACCACTTTAATACTAAAGCTTTCATTCTTAATAAATCCTGAGTGAAAAGGGACATACCATTTTAATATAGCTTTACTTCGTTAAATAAATCCTGAGCTTGAAAGGGAAAATATACCATTTTAATATTAAGCTTTCGTCCTTTAATATAAATCCTGCAGTTAGAAAGGGAAATATACCATTTTAATATAACTTCTTCTTAAAATAAATCCTGAGTTGAAAAGGAACAAACCCATTTTAATTATAAGCTTCCTTAAATAAGTTCCGCAGTGAAAGAAAACACCATAAATAGCACCGAAAAGAACAAGGGAAAAAACAGAAAAGCACCAACTAAAAAAAAAAAAAATACACAAAAAGCTTTCTCAATCTTAAAATAAATCCTAGAGTTTGAAGGGAAACATACATTTTAATATAGCTTTTTCTTCTAAAATCAAGCAGTCCATGAGTTGAAAGGGAACATACCATTTTAATATAAGCTTTCTCAAAATACTTTTTATAAATCCTGAGTTACATTAGTTGATAAGGGCGAAATATTACCATTTTATATAACCTTTACTTTAAATAGTCCCTAGTTGAAAGGAAATAAACATTTAAATATAACTTTCTTAAAATAAATCCTGCAGCTTAGATAAGGAAAAGCGATACCATTTTAATAATTATAGCTTTCTTCTTTAAATAAATCCTGAAGTTGAAAGGGAAAATACCCATTTTTAATAAATAAGCTACTTTCCTAAATAAAAATAATGTTACCCATCAATTTATCAACTAAGAGTTGCCCTCAGGAGAAAGGATGAAACAACTTATTTAAAGAGAAGAAAAGGTGAATGTACAACTGGTATTTCCCTTTTCAATCAGGAAACTTCTTTAAGAAAGAAAAGCTAATTAAAAATGGTATATTCCCTTTCACTCAGAAGTTAATTTAAAGAAAGGAAAAGGGGCCTTATATTAAAAAATTGGTGATGTTCCCTTTCCAAAACTCAGGACTTATTTTTAAGGAAAGAAAGGCTTAATAAAAAATGGTATTTTCCCTTCAATACTCAAGGAAATTACTTTAGAAAGAAAGCTTATATAAAAAATGGTTATGTCCCCTTTTTCAACTCAGGGATTTAATTTTAAAAAAAGAGGGAAAGGAAAGGTTGAATTTTAAAATGGTATGTTCCCTTCAACTTCAAGGAAACTTATTTTAAAAGAAGAAAGCTTATATTTAAAAATTGTCATGTTCCCTTTCAACTCAGGATTATTTTTTAAGAAAAGAAAGCTTTATATTTAAAAAATGGTAATGTCCCTTTCAACTCAGGGAACTTATTTTAAGAAGGAACAGCGGCCTTATATTAAAAATGGGTAGTTCCCTTCCAAAACTCAGATTATTAAGAAGAAAGGCTTTAATATTAAAAAATGATATTTCCCTTTCAAACTCAGATTTATTTTTAAGAAAGAAAAGCTAATTCATTAAAATGTAATTTCCCTTTTTCAAACTCAGATTATTTAAAGAAAAGGAAAGGAAAAAAGCTTATTATTAAAAATTTGGTATGTTCCCTTCAACTCAAGGGATTATTTTAAGAAGAAAGCTTTATATTAAAAAGTGTGTTTCCCTTTTTTCAAAACTTCAGGGATTTATTTTTAAGACAGGGAAAGAAAAAGCTTATATTAAAAATGGGTTATGTTCCCCTTTTCAAACTCAGGGGATTATTTTAAGGAAGAAAGCAATATAAAAATGGTATGGTCCCTTTCAAACTCCCAGGACTTATTTTAAGAAGGAAGCTTATATTAAATGGGTGTCATGTTCCTTTTCAAACCTCAAGGATTTATTTTTAAGAAAGGGAAAAAGCTTAATTAAAATGGGTATTGTTCCCCTTTCAACTCAGGGAAAACTTATTTTAAGAAGGAAAGCTATATTAAAATGGATGGTTCCCTTCAACTTTTCAGGGACTTAATTTAAGAAGAAAAAGCTTTATATTAAAAATGGTATGTTTCCCTTTCCAACTCAGGAATTTATTTTAGGAAGAAAGCTATATTAAAATGGTATGTTCCCCTTCAACTTCAAGGATTTATTTTAACAGAAGAAAGCTTTATTAAAATGGTTTATGTTCCCTTTTTCAAAACTTTCACAGGATTTTATTTTAAGGGAAGAAAGCCTTATATAAAAATGGTACTGTTCCCTTTCAACTCCAGGATTTATTTTTTAAGAAAGAAAGCTTATTATTAAAATGGTATGTTTCCCTTTTCAAACTTCCCAGGATTTTATTTAAGAAGAAAAAGCTTATTATTAAAAAATGGTATGTTCCCTTCAACTCCCAGGGGAAACTTATTGAAAGAAAAGGAACGCTTTATATTAAAATGGGTAATGTCCCTTTTCAACTCAGAGGACTGTTAATTTAAGGAAGAAAGCTTATTTAAAAATGGGTTATTTCCCTTTTTTCAAAACTTTTCAGGATTTATTTAAGGAAGAAGTTTATTAAAATGGTATGTTTTCCCTTTCAACTCAGGATTTAATTTTAAAGGAAAGAAAGCCTTATTTATTAAAAAATGGTATGTCCCTTTTCAAACTCAGGGAATTTATTTTTTAAAGGAAGAAAGGCTATATTAAAATGGATGGTTTCCCCTTCAACTCCAGGATTTATTTTATAAGAAGAAAGCTTATATTAAAAATGGGGTATTGTTCCCTTTTCCAACTCAGATTATTTTTTCTTAAAGAAGGGAAAGTTATATAAAAAGATGGTTATGTTTCCCCTTATCAAACCTTTTCCAGGATTTAATTTTAAGAAGAAAAGCTATATATTACTAAAATGGTATTAATTGTTTCCCTTTTTTCAACCTCAAGGGGGGAACTTATTTAAAGAAGAACGCTATATTAAAAATCGGTTATGTCCCTTTTCACTCAGGAAACTTATTCAAGGAAGGAAAGCTTATATTAAATGGTATGTTCCCTTTCAACTCAGGACTTATTTAAGAAGAAAGCTTATATTAAAATGGGTATGTTCCCTTTCAACTCAGGGGATATTTTAAGAAGAAAGCTTATATTAAAATGGTATGTTCCCTTTCAACTCAGGAATTTATTTTAAAAGAGAAGAAAGCTTATATTAAATGGTATGTTCCCTTTCAACTCAGGAATTTATTTTAAGAAAAAGCTTATATAAAAATGGTATGTTCCCTTCAACTCAGATTGTATTTTTAAGAAAG
Source organism: Doryteuthis pealeii (assembly GCA_023376005.1). Lineage (NCBI taxonomy): Eukaryota > Metazoa > Mollusca > Cephalopoda > Myopsida > Loliginidae > Doryteuthis > Doryteuthis pealeii. The sequence continues at coordinate 88,480,756 of CM042159.1, read as the reverse complement.
AAAGCTTATATTAAAATGGTATGTTCCCTTTTCAACTCAGGAATTATTTTAAGAAGAACGCTTATATTAAAATGTATGTTCCCCTTCAACTCAGGATTTATTTTAAGAAGAAAGCTTTATATTAAAAAATGGTATGTTCCCTTTCAACTCAGGATTTATTTAAGAAGAAAAGCTTATATTAAAATGGTATGTTCCCCTTTTCAAACTCAGGATTTATTTTAAGAAGAAAAAGCTTATATTTAAAATGGTATGTCCCTTCAACTCAGGATTTATTTTAAGAAGAAAGCTTATATTAAAATGGTATGTTCCCTTTCAACTCAGGAATAAATTTTAAGAAGAAAAAGCTTATATTAAAAATGTATGTTTCCCTTTCAACTCAAATTTATTTTAAAAGAAAAGCTTTTATATTGAGAAAAATGGTATGTTCCCTTTTCAACTCAGGGGATTTTAAAAGGAAAAGCTTATAATTTAAAAAATGGTATGTTCCCTTTTCCAACTCAGGAGCTTATTTTAAGAAGAAGGCTATATAAAAATGGTATATTTCCCTTTCAAACTCAGGATTTATTTTAAGAAGAAAGCTATATTAAAATGGTATGTTTCCCTTTCAACTCAGGATTTATTTTAAGAAAGAAAGCTTATATTAAAATGTATGTTCCCTTTCAACTCAGGACTATTTAAGAAGAAAGCTATATTAAAATGGTATGTTCCCTTTTCAAACTCAGGATTTATTTTAAGAAGGAAAAAGCTTTTATATTAAAATGGGATGTTTCCCTTTGTTCTTTGTTCATTGTATCATCCTGTTCAGTGAAGTAAATGAACGTGTAAGCACATGTGTCCAGTACCGCCGTTAAAATAAGTCTGATGTTCTCATTTTTACTAACACTATGAGTCGACTAAACCACACCATACCAACTAGCTATCTGCCAGAGTGAAAATTAATGAAAACTAAAAGACTGACAATACTTGGACCCTGCCAGAGTACTAGCCCCTCCCCCCCCAAAAAATAACCAGAGGAACATTAAGGTGAAGGTTGTACCAATTATTATTAGTGCCCTTAAAAGAGTATGTAGGAATTGGACCTTAGAGGAAGAACCGAGACTATCTAAACAACGAAATTGTTAAGATCGCCTAGATAATAATAATAATAATAATAATAATAATAATAATAATACAGAAGAGTCCTGGGGGCCTGAGGGGACTTGTTGTCACTCAGACTCCAGTAAAATACCATTAGCTATTACTGATGTGAAAACCTCAAAAGGAGTGAAAATAATATTAACA
>CM042159.1:88469475-88474475 GCA_023376005.1 Doryteuthis pealeii | reverse complement strand
CTATTTTGTTGTATATATAAATATAATTGCATGTTATTAGTATGTAGATATGGTCAACAGTATTAATAATGTAAATCAATTTTATTAATAATTGAGGTTTAGATAAAAAATAAAATCATTGAGAATGTGTCGTAAATAACTAAGGGAATTGTGACTTGAGTAGTAGTATAGTTTTGGTTACAGCCGCACAAACACACAATCTCCATTATAATAATAATAATAATAATAATAATAATATATATATATATATATATATGTAATATTGTAAAAATTGAAAAAAAAAGCCAAGTTTCATTAACGAATGATGTTTAATAAGCCTATACTGCAATGTTTCGGTCTATTTAGACAAACCTTCATCAGGGCTTTCGTTGGTTCAAGGTAAAATAAATTATTAATGAAAACAAAAGTGTGCGAGCCTCTGTTTTCATTAATAATTTTTTTCCTTAAACCAATGAAATCACTGATGAAGGTCTGTTTAGACAGACCTGAAACACTGCAGCGTAGGTTTAATAAACATCATTCGTAATGAAACTTGAAACAATTTTATATTACATATTGAAACAATTTTTACAATATTACATATTGTCGGATTTACTCCCACTTTTTCTTTATATATATATATATATATATATATATATATATATATTATATTGACGTATCATGTCTATTTTCATATATATATATATTATATATATATATATATATATATATATATATATAGAGAGAAGAGAGAGAGAGAGAGAGAGAGATAATAATTCAGAAAATTATATTTTATAATTAGAATCGACACTATAAGATTTAATTTTGCTCGGTAAACCATCGTCAGGGCATAGTTCGTATTGATAGAGTACTGAATACTAACGATGCCCTTACGATGGTTTGCTAAGCAGACCGAAACGTTATAACATCATCGTCGATGATAAAATATCATCCCCTGAATATCTTGTCATTTCATACTTTTTATATACTTACAGTCGTATTATTTACATTTTCCTGTACAGAAATTGTGAGCTATGCCTATCCACGATGTCCTGCGTATAACTTTAAACTCTAACTGATGGCGAGGTTCCAGTTCTGCAGGTCTGAGGAATGTAGAGCACCTCTTCATCACCATTATTCCCAGGTCTGACCATCTTTGGATTAAATAGAAAAAATGTTTATAAAAATTGTTAAGAAATACTTTCTACCAAACTATCACTTATAACAAACTTAAATTTTATCCTATAAACTTATCCCTTAAACTGATTTCCAATCCTCTTAGCAAGAAACAACTGCAAACAACCGACTGTCAATATCAATTGTTTGTTTGTTTGTTTGTTTATTGATTTTAACGGCATATCAACTCGTTCTGGGGTTATATCCTGCCTAACGGCTAGGAAGTAATACATATCGTGTTTTTATATTTATACTTTTTAGTAATTGGTTTTAACAATGTGTTAGCATTATTGGGGATTATGTTGTATGGTATTGATTTGTTTCATGTCTATATTCTATGGTATAATTTTATTTCTCTCAAAAAAGAGAGAATATCCTCCATGTTGACATTTTCAAACAGATATTTCATATTGTTTGCTTTAAAATAACGGTTTCTGATGTGAGTAAAAAAAAACTGCATTACATGAATAAGTGTTTAACTGTCAAAGGTGTTTGACATGTTCCACATTGTGGTTGTTGTTCTTGTTTGAGTATATTAGAGTGCGTTAGTCTCGTATGACCAATGCGTAATCGAGATACAATGACTTGTTCCTTTCTAAACTTCCTTAAAATTGGTCTCCAGCCTCCCAAAGTGGGTTTGATTAGGAAGAGTTTATTGTGGAATGGTTTGGTTTGGTTTGGTTTGTTTTACGGCACATCAACCTCGGTGGGTCATTTAATTCTGACAAATTTGTGAAATAAATTCATTCTTAATGTATGATACAATTTTGTTTATAAACTCATGTTTTTCTATTCAACCCATAGATGGTACCCTAACAGGTACTACCACTCCGGGTCAGAGTGGACCAGGAAGCAATGGTGATGAAGGGGTGCTCCACATTCCCCAAACCTCCAGAACTGGAACCTCACCATCAGATAGAGTTTAACATCATTCCCAGGACATGTAGACCCTCAGCCACCGCCTTCTAGCACCCATGATAAAAAGGGGTTGGGACTTGCCATAGGGGCAATAGGGTTGGGGCAATCATATAGGTGCTAGGGCTTGACGTGGCAAGCCGATTGATCGGAAGGGGCCTCTCCGACCGCCCGTCTAGCCCAAGAAAAACCTAAAGTGGAATATTGCAAGTCATGGCCTGCTCATCCACCTGGGTTCTATCCTTAAGCATCACGGGTCGCCACCCACGGCCAACAGGTGGCCCCAATGGGGGGGAGTCTTACCCCTCTGTAGAGGTGCAGTCGGTGCATTCTAATGCCCCAGCCGACAGGGTGGCTTATTGTGGATGTTGTCTAAATCAATAGAAATCCTTGAAAAAAGACATAACAATAAATTTGACCATCTCTCACAACCTACCGCCTGGCATAAAATAACCCTAGATGGGTTGACATGCCGTTAAAATCAATTAATCAATCACTATCCATTATGTAATAATCTTGCTCTATCAAAACGGTGTTACAGTGTTCCTGTGATTTTAGTATTTTCCGTGGAATCGAATAAGCAGTCTAGTATTACCTTGGCCTGGTTGTTCGTACGGGAACCTTGAAGGAATGAAATATAAAAGGGGAGGGACTATGAAGGGGTAGTCCACATTCCCCAAAGCTCCAAATTTAGAATTTTACCATTAGATGCAGTTTAACGATATACCCAGGACACTAAGACCCTCAACCACAGCCCATATGATAAAAAAGGTTGGGGATTGACCTAACGGCAATAGGATTAGGACAATCATATAGGCGTTAGGGCTTGACGGGAAAAGCCGATTAATCGGGGGTGGGGCTCTGTAACCGCCCGTCTTGCCCAAGTAAAGGCCAAAGTGGGGTGTAGCATGTCATGGGCTGCTCAGCCACCAGGATTCCCTCCTAAAGTATCACGGGTCGCCACTCACGGCCAACGGGCGGCCTCATTGAGAGGATTCTACCCAACAGCAGAGGAGCAGTAGGTGTAATCTTCTGCCCGAGCCGATAGAGCGAAGCATGAAAATTGTGTGGATTTCATTTTTACTAACAACCAATCAGCTGCGCGGTGCTTTGTATTTAAATGGGATAGGGTTCTACAACCATCCAAATAAGTTAAGTTTAGTTAGTTTTGTTTTACGGCATATCAAATTTGCGGGGTCATTTAATGCCAACGAAGTTCTGAAATAAATTCATTCTTGATGGATACTAAATTTTTTTAAACTTATGTTTTTCTATTTAACCCATGGGACCCTAACAGGTACTACCACTCCGGGTCAGAGTGGGCCTGGGATCTGAACAGGTGCTCTACAATCCCAAAATCTCCAAAACTAGAACCTCGCATCAGTTTAACGTCATACCCAGTACATGAAGACCCTCAGTTACTTATGATTGAAGTCTACAAATACACGCATGGTTTTTATTCAACGAACTCTGACCTACTAAACATTGCTCAAAATATCTATACAAGGGGACATAAATTAAAACTCCTTAAAAAATCTTGTAAAGCAAACGCAAGACAAAATTATTTTAGCTACAGAGTGGTGAATACATGGAAGAAACTACCTTCATCAGTAGTGAAAACTCCTTCAAGGCAAAGTTGAATAATCTGTGGAATGATTATAAATATTCTGTGGAATTAAAATGAATATTTATAAGGAACAGCTGACAGGTCTCAGACCAAATATACTAGCTGAAAGAATATTATTATTATTTGCTCCCTTTGAGTTTTCACATCAGCATTAGCTGATGGTCTTTCACTGGAGTCTGAGTGACAGCAAGTTTCTTCAGGTCTCCAGGACTCTTCTGAGTATTCTGGCAGATTGCAGCAGTGCAGTGTTCAGAATGGTTTCCATCCTTCCTCTGATTTCCAAACTTTCCAAACCCTTTTCCAATCCTTTTGGGACCGTTCCAAGTGCACCAACTACACTTGGTATCACTTTCACTTTCATATTCCATAACTTTTTCAGTTTTCTGGCAAGGTTAGATATTTGTCCATTTTTTCATTTTCCTTCAGTTTCACCCTGTGATCTGCTGGCACTGCAAAATCCACCAGTTAACAAGTTCTTTCTTTTTTGTTTATCAACACTAGGTCTGGTCTTCTTGCTGGGATAAGGTGATCCGTTTTTATTTCAATTTCCCAGAGAATGTTATGCGTTTCGTTCTCAAGAACAGATTCTGGTTTATGCATATACCATTTTGTTGTAATAATTTTTTGCATAATTCCCAGTGGATCACCTTCCCAACCCAGTTATGTCTAGTTTTGTATTCTCGTTGTGCTAGTTTGTTACATTCGCAGAGTATATGGTTTACAGTCTCATCTCTATTACCGCTATTATTATTATTATTATTATTATTATTATTATTACTAGCAAATATATGCACCCTCCGGGTGCAAGTATTTTAGTTAAATTTTATAATAAAATATGATATTAAATTAGAAAGGTTAATGAAACTGAATAAGAATGTAGATAAAAATATTTTGAACAGAGGGGGTATGATTGAAAAATAGAACAACTTTGAAACTAACTCTTCCATCATTTTCCGTTACTCCCGTCTTTCATTGGTAAATTTTCCTAATTAAACTGTTTAGTTAAAATGGGAAGTAAAGAATAATATTACAGTTATTTCTTCTTGTTAATGGATTTCTTTTCAGATTTATTGTAGAGATTTTTGCTCATAAGATAAAACCAAACAATTAGAAATCAATAATACTAAGCATATATTTATTAAAATCATTTTTTTAAGATCAATATGCAAATTAGCCTTCCCATTCATACTGTAAACCTCTATTTTGTTGTATATATAAATACAATTGCATGTTATTAGTATGTAGATATGGTCACCAGTGTAAGTAATGTAAAACAATTTTATTAATAATTGAGGTTTAAATA
>CM042159.1:88449475-88464475 GCA_023376005.1 Doryteuthis pealeii | reverse complement strand
GAGTACACATTGAGCTCTCAAACTGCGACAGGTCTTTTTAAATAAAACTCTTGTGTCGTAAAGAAGATTTCTTCTCTGGACTTTTGGATTATATATATATATATATATATATATATATATATATATATATATATATATATATATATATATATGCGTGTTTTTGTGTGTCTAGAAGTAAAACTCTAAAATATAACCTGCAGCAGCAGCTGCATCCAACGATTTGTTCTTTTTTTTTTTTTTGTTCAGTGTGGCAGTCGCTCAGAGAGTGGGATTGGTTCAGAGCAAACTCTTTCATCAATTAAAAAAGCTTCAGACACAGGCAATACATATCTTAACTTTTATGTGTTCTTAAACGGCAAAACAAACATTCAACGATATGTAGGAAGCGCGTGGTGTAATGGTTAAAGTCATAGGAAATGGACTCGTCGCCTCGAGTTCAAATCTTGGACGTGGTAATTGCATTTCACTTATCGCTAATACCCTTGGGAAAGGTATGAATTCTACTCTCCCTCCAGCTATGGGTAAACATTAGGGCAGATGGGCTCTTTAACCTTGGAAGAAGGAAAACTCTGAATTCAAACCTGCTAAACCCCGCTTAAGAAATTGACCTCGTGTCACATCATGCTCGTGTGGAGGGGTTGGTAAATATACACACACACACACACACACACACATATATATATATATATATATATATAAACGTCAATGGCAATGGGGGCTCTGGAACTTTCAGGGTCTGGCCCGGCAGGTCTCTCAGAACGCTGTAGCCTGGGCCCGGTATCAAGCAACGGCAATACTCGAACACGAGTTTTCTGCCATCATATGTAAGTATATATATATATATATATATATATATATATATATATATATATATATATATATATGTGTGTGTGTGTGTGTGTGTGTGTGTGGTAAGCATAAAGTAAAAATGGACAAATGCCTATACATAAGAAAGACCTAAAATTCTATCTGCACCTACCATAAAACTGATGGCCTAATTTTGCCCCATGATGGTCCACAACTTTTCTCATACTATTCCCCACTCTTCATACAAGACTTTTCACCCAACTTTTCCTACTTCACCCTTCTCCCAACAAGCACCCATCCACCTCCTCATCTTATCACTCCGAACAAGTTCCAATCTTTTGATCTTTCCCCCCTCTACTTTCAATAATAGATGCCCTCAACCAAATCCTCACAAACCATTCCCTTTCCATCCTGAATTATTCACCAAACCCTCCCCCACCCACTCACGTTCTCTTCTATAAATACAAACTGTATGTACAATGCTGTAATAAACTGGCTGAAGAAGTACCGTTTAACGCAGAACGAAATACATCGCCACATCTATTTGTTTTGAGTTATTCCTTTTGTCCATTTTTCCTTTATCCTTACCATATTCGTCGGATTTACTCCAACCCTCCTATATTCACACACACACACACACACACACACACACACACACACACACACACACACAATATATATTATATATATATTAGATATATATATACGATATGATGAATAAACGGCCCGTCCCCGAAACGGTTTGCACATTCTCTCCTGATGAGCCCATGCATTTGTAAACATCCTTTGTTTTTTCAATATATCATATTCACACTGTCGGATTAATTTCCATTTTATTTTCACACACACACACACACACACACACACACACACATATATATATATATATATATATATATATATATGTGTGTGTGTGTGTGTGTGTGTGTGTGTGCATATATTTGTATATCTTTATGAAATACTAGAAGAGGTTAATAAAAGCATCCCTGAAAACATTGCCTGATTATGTCGCATCCCTCTGGTTATTCTCGCAGCCAAAATAATAATCGCAATTAATATATCCAAAATAGAAATCTCATTCTTGGATTACACCGCAAAAGTCACCTCTTATGAAAAGAAGTGAAATAAGTACAAACTCTTCGGATTAGAAATGCTTTTAGGTTTTGTTTATGGAATGCTATATAAAAAGGATTGGAACTGAGAGGTTACATGAAAGGAAACCGGAGGAAAAAGTGATTTTAAAAAATGACCAATCAGAAAAATGAATATTTCCAACAGAGCAGACAATAAGCTGTCAATTGTCTCTACCCCTGGCTTACTGAGGGCATTAAAACACCCAGATAGTCACCTTTCACCACCTCCTGTTCATAAACAAAACCACCTCCTAAAAGGATGAGATGAACTGAAACCCGATATCTTTACAGGAATCACCAGAAAATATGTATAAAACCTCATGAATATCTGTGTACCATTTTCAATAAAGTTAGCGGTCTGAATAGATATACGCAGATACCTATGCACAGGAATAGATCTATAACCGCAAAATAGACGATTTTTTAAGCCTTAAATCCTAAAATGGAACTAATTGTTTTAATTCTTTTAATTTTTGTGGCCTTTCCTAGGCTTCAAGTGAGAGCACTTTACAGCGGAGATTCCTAGTGTTAAGCAGAGCGCGACTTTAGTGAAGAAACCTTTGTTTTTTTCCTTAGTGACCTTTACTGTTGGCTATGATCCTTTGATTGTTCCCTAGTGTTGGGTATGATCCTTGCGTTGAGCAAAGTCCTTGGCTGCAGGTCCGTTCGTCAATGTCGAATAATTTGCAAATGAACGCCTTTCAATATCCGCAATTGAATAGTTAACTAACCACGTATTCGAGCTGTTTAATCCACGTTACGATGCCGAGTCTATAAGTTTAAGTAGTGGACCACAGCACACCTTATATATCAAAATAAGCCAACAATTCTTTTCATCATCGGGTGTCCTTCTTTGAAAGTTGATGAAGTTTATATATAAACGAAGAGAGGAATTCATTATAAATATAAACACATGTTTGATAGCTGTTTCGACCTATATTAAGTATTATCAGCAGTGTCTACCATGATCTCCCCCCGACAGAGATCGAACCAGCGACCACAAAAGCAGACCCTGAGCTTCACACATTGAGACATTGATCATGCTATGATAAAATCAAAAATCATCATTAACTTAAATTAGTTAACTAAGACTTTCTTGGTAGCATTTTCTGATTACCTGGACAAAATGCTTTATAAACAAATATTTAGTAGTAGGCAAGCTCTAGAACTCATTTTACAGACAAAAATAGATTACAAAATCACCATTTTTCGTGAACCCTACTAAATTTGGAGAGCTAAAAATCGACATAACTCCGCCAATTTTTTTAATTGGAAGCTCAATTTTTGTTGTGATTGTTTAATGTTAACATGTACCAATCACATCTTGATATTCAAAATGAACGCTGGCCAAAATAGGGTTATTAACCATTTCTCTATATACATTCTCAAATTCCTGTTATTTAAAAAAAAAGTATCTATCACTGTTCAGACAACATTTTTTACACCCTAATGTCCTGATGAAGGTGTGAAAAAAACCGAAACGTTTTGACGTCTACTTCACCATCAAAAATGAATTCATCTTTTTTTTGTAATAGTTTGTTTTTCTATCTTACACACACACACACACACACACACACACACACACACACACACTATATATACATGTAGAATTAAACAAAAGACACATCTCCTGTTTAACAATTTTATTTTTGATCTTTCGAGTTTTCTGGCCAACTTTTAATGTTTGGGTGGAATTCGTGGATAAGTCTACCAAAGTTCAAGTCCCGGGTACTTTCGGCACTTCAAAGTACCATCATCAGGGGTGTGTTCCAGTTTTTTAAAAAATATATTAATGTAGAGGCAATTATAGCATTTTAAAATGTTTTACTGCAGCTTCACATTTTCCGTTAGAATATTTCACACTTGTGAACACTTTATTCTTTTTATATCACCAAACGAAAACAACAACTACAAAAACAGAACTTCAATACATTAGTTATTTCAATATTTCGGGTGACCTTCAACCTTTATTAAATTATCATATCACAACTATGGCTGTGTAAAAATGTTAAATGACACAAATTATATATATATATATATATATATATATATATATATATATATATATATATATATATATATATATATATATATATATGACCACCCCTCCCCTTATTTACGACATCCTAATTCACTAGTATGAAAATGTACACCATTGAAGCAAGAACTCAATCCAACGTCCTGAAGAAGGTCTAATAGACTGATACGTTACAACGTCGACATCAGCACAATAAACACCCATTTGCTACAACATGTCTACCTTTCTCCCTCTCTGTCTCTCTCTCTCTGTCAGTCTGTCTGTCTGTCTCTCTGTCTCTGTCTGTCTCTCTCTCCCCCTCTCTCTCTCTCTCTCTATATATATATATATATATATATATATATATATATTAATAATTTGAAGGCAAATACAATGCGTTTGAAAAATAAAAACAAAAAGATGTTATTTTTGTCTTATCGATTTCGAAGTATAAACTTCATCATCAGAGTTTCGTATCAGAAATGGACGTGATTACGTTTTTCTTTGTGTGGTTAAAATTTCTCTTCTTATTTCTTTTTCCTCTCCTTTTTTTCTTTCTTCTTAAATTCTAAGAAATTACATTATTCGCCCATTTCATTCATAAAACGAGGAAAAAAGAAAGGAGGAGAAGAAGAAAAAAAAAAAAGGAGAGGAAAAAGAAATAAGAAGAGAAATTTTAACCACACAAAGAAAACGTAAGCACGTCCATTTCTGATACGAATCTCTGAGGATAAAGTTTATACTTCGAAATCGATAAGACAAAAATAACATCTTTTGTTTTTATTTTTATATGCATTGTAATTGCATTCAAATTATTAATATATTATAACATACTTAACAATGCTTCTAGCAAATTACCAATTACTTATATATATATATATATATATATATATATATATATATATATATATATATATATAAGTAATTATATAACGATATATATGGCATTTAGTTTGTTACTCTTAGAACCATTCCATTATCAGACAATTGCCTTTTTATTCTGTTTTCTTTCTAAGGTTCCTTTTTCCTTGCTGCTTTCATTTCTTCAACTTGCAGCAAATTTATATCATCTGAACGACTGCCAATACCCAACCGGTACCATTCTTTCTATCATCTCTGCGACTGGAGAAAAAACCGGATTTCTCGGATACAATATCAGGCGTATGTTCCATTCTTTGATTTTTGCCATTGACGTTGAAGGCTTGCGAGATAGCATATGTATGGCTTTAAAAAAAGCCCTTTGCCAGCCTAAATTGGCAAACGCTTATGCTCTCTCTCTCTCTCTCTCTCTCTCTCTCTCTCTCTCTCTCTCTCTCTCTCTCTCTCTCTCTCTCTCTTCTCTCTCTCTCAATATATATATATATATATATATATATTCGTTTAAAATTTTCCTAATATCAGGGAGGTGCATTTTTCTGGGTGTTTTTAATTAAGTGTAGTTTTATGGCGCTAGTGTCGGTGAGATGGTGTGTGAGGCGGCGGGACAGTGTTGTTGTTGTATGGCCAATGTAACCAATAGTTTATAGTTTATTCTCTGAGAGGCACTCTCGGAATGGGTAAATGAATCTATATACTACGTTCGTTTGGCTTAGGGGATTTTTAGGAGAGTTTGTGTTATTTTTAATGAGGAGGTTTGATGTTTTGAATTTGGTGTAGTAGATAATTAGTTTTATTTTCTGTTGTTGGTCGACGGGTTTGATGTGTCTATGTATGATTTTGGTTATTACATGTTTACTGGATTTGTGTTTATATATATATATATATATATATATATATATATATATATATATATATATATATTTTTACTTGAAGGCACTTACAACGCATGTATCGCATAAAATTCGATACTTTTTCTTATAGAAAATAAACTTGACAAGTGTAATCCCAGCAAAGGATGGCTCGATGTGTAGAATACCGTACAGACTGTTTCGACTTTATTAAGTCTCATCAGCGGTATATACTAACGATTTCCCTCCGACAGAAATCGAAACCGGGACTTCAGCAGACACAGTGAAACACTAGTGAAACACTTTTATATATATATATATATATATATACATATACATATACATACATATATATATATATATATATATATATGACAGACCTCAATTTAAGAATTATCCAATTTATTTGTAGTTAAAATATTACAACATCCCTTAGCAATCCTCCTTAGTAGATAAATATTTTTCAACACACAAACCTTAATGATACTTAAGGACGGAATCCAATAAAAATCCATTAACTTAAAAAAAATACATCAGGCGACACTACTGCCTTAACCGGTTATATAACGATTAGTATAAATATCGCATATGTCCGGTATCATTTACAATAAATTCGAACACAACGTTAGAGAATAAAACAATAATATTTGAGATCAATAACACCAATTAATCATTTATTAAACACGGTTTTGTAAAAGTCAGTATGCAAATTAACCACACCATTCATTATGTAAACCTTTATTTCTTAGTGGTATGTAATACATATTGCAGGATTTTAAACGCTTTAATAACATGGGCTGTTTTGAGATAAATCTAACTCAGATTTTCATAGAAACATCGTTAATAAATAAGATTTATTTTATGTATTAATGATTTTGATTACTAATTAAATGCTCATTGATAAACTTACGAAAATCCATAGGACATTGTGACGTAAGCAGTGACGAAATCTCGGTTACAGATAAACGGACACGGAATCTCCATTATGAAAAGTATAGGATTAATTTCTATATTTTTACGTGTATGTGGAATAAAATAATTACATTTTCTTAAAAAATTTTATAATTTATTTTTTATTCATTTTACAATTCTATATTCTGATTTAAGTTTTGAATTGTGTAAACAAAAGAGAATAGAAAGAAAAATAGTTTTATATATATTTTAGAACAATAGCTCTTTCTGTTCTTTTCTTTTGGAAGTCCGTCGCAGAAGACGATGACGTCACTCCATGTCTTCATTTGTTGACCCTATGGTGTCTCATTAGCCCAATTCTGGACTTGAAGATGCGGTCAAACACATTGCATCTACATTTGGTTGTTCATGACGACGAAGACGTTGCCGCTCTGCAGTCCTGATTATCTCGATATTGAGCTGCTTAGCTCCTGTGCGGCAGGCGTCTCGCCAACCCTGTCTGTTGGAGGCCAGATCTTCTACGCTTGAAGGTGTGATGTTACATTTCTTCAGCATTGTCTTAATATGGTCTTTGAACCGCTTTTGGGGGCTCCTGTCCTCCACGTGTCATCTGTGAGTTCGCTGTAAAGTAGATTACGGGGGAGTCTGTCTGCAGGCATGCGAATGGTGTGACCCAACCAGAACAATAGCTAGAATGTAAATAATCCCAAGCCAACGGTTTACGAATTATGTAAGTATTACAAATATTCGATATTGGAATTTTTTTTACATACATCATGAAATCAGCCGATATTGACTAAATGCTGACGTATGCATAATAAAAAAAAGACTAAATGCTGACGTATGCATAATAATAAAAAAGATTATAAAAAAGGGCCAACAGTTGAAAGATTTATTTGGAGAGAGGACACTGTCCGGAGACACGACAAATGCTTACATCAGGTCCGTCTCTTTTTCGTTTCGTTTTTCTCTCTCTCCCTCTCAACTCGACACAATCTCACCCACGTACTTTTGTTTTACAAAACTGCAAGAATTTCGTAACATATAAGTCATATACAAAAACGAACACATATATAAACAAAACACTAACACCTCCGCGACCCAAAAATTGGTAACGTTGAACAAAATGATGACCCCCATAAATGAACAAAAGAGTAACCATGTCGACACAAAAATTGGTAACATTGAAAAAAAAAAGAAGATAACCCTGACGATCTACTAAATGGTGATTACGACGTGAAGGTTAAATCAAGATGAACAAACTATTTATTCTATGTATTAATGATTTTGACTATAAATTAAATACTCGTTGATAAACTTACGAAAATCCAGAGGGCATTGTGACGTAAGCAGTGACGTCATTTCTGTTACAGACAAACAGACTCTGAATCTCCATTATAATAAGTTTAAATCAAGATCAACAAATTAACAAAGACAACTAATTGAATCCGTGATAATTTCGCAACGCCAGACAATCAAAAAGCCACTTGGATCTTTTTTTTTCTAAAAACAAATCAAATTTTCTTTATGAAGAAAAAAATAACGTCGAATTTGTCACGTGATGGCTTCGCACATGATCTCTTCACGCGTGGTATCTTCAAACTATCTAATCTCTTAACAATGAAATAATCACAAACAATTTTCTTTCCCACAATTTTTTTAAAGTTCATTATGATTGAATTCGTAGATACGTTCTTACAGATAAACAGTTTTTATTACCACATATATATATATATATATATATATATATATATATATATATATATATATATATATATATGTGTGTGTGTGTGTGTGTGTGTGTGTGTGTGCTCCTAAAAATTTGGTATGAGCTCTCTAACTGGTAATTTAAATTAACTCTCACTATTTTTCGATTCTGTCCCATCTGTTTGAATTCTTTTTATCCGCATTCTTATTTAGTTTCATTGGACATTTTTAATTCAAAATATATTTCATTACATTAAAACTTAAATACGTGCACCCGTAAGGTGCATATATTTGCTAGTATATTTAACGAATGCTAATAACCAAAAGAAACTGTTGAAAAATATATAATATCTTATTATAATGGAGATTATGTGTTTGTTTCTCTGTAACCGAAACTATATCACTACTCAAGTCACTATCCATTTAGTTATTATACATCACATTCTCCATGAATCATTTTTATTTAAGCCTCAATTATTAAATAAAATTGTTTGTCATTATTAATACTGCTGGTCATATCTACGTACTAATAACATGCAATTGTATTTATATGTACAACAAAAAGTGGTTTACTGTGTGAACGGGAAGGCTAATTTACATATTGATATTTAAATTTTGATTTTAATAAATATGTGCTTGGTATTGTTGATTTCTAATTATTTGATTTTATCTTAATGAATATGAGCAAAGATCTCGGAGATAAATCTTAAAAGAAATCAATTAACAAAAAGAAATAACTGTAATTTTATTCTTTACTTCCTAATTTAACTAAATAGTTGAATTAGAAAAGTTTAGCAAGGAAAGACAGGGGGGTGGAAAAGGAAGCTATAGCTGTTTTATATTTTGTTTATACCTCTCTCTGTTTCAAATCATTTTATCTGCATTCTTATTTAGTTTATTTAGACTTTCTAATTTAATATAATATTTTATGACATTAATACTTGCACCCGGAGGGTGCATATTTTTGCTAGTACTTACAATTAAAGGTCGTTTATATATATATATATATATATATATATATATATATATATATATATATATATATTTGCTCCCATAAATTTGGTATGAGCTCTCTAACTGGTAATTTAAATTAACTCTCACTACTAAGCATATAAGAAATGATCGTTTCCACAGAAATTTGATCTCTCTGTGACCGTAAAATACATAAACAAACCTATGTACTTGATAGTTTTAAAACACCAGTCCTGCTACAACTGTCAGTGCCAAGGAGATAAGATATCAGGCTGCGAAACGGTCAGTTTGAGTTCAACCCTAGCCAAAGATAGTTGTATCTAGCCACACTGAAGAGGTGTGAAACGCCGAAATACGTGTCAGTGGATGAAATATATATATATATATATATATATATATATATATATATATATATATATCTTATTATAATGGAGATTGTGTGTTTTTCTGTCTGTAACCGAAACTCTATTACTACTCAAGTCACAATTTCCTTAGTTATTTACGTCACATTCTCCATGAGTTTATTTTAATTTTAACCTCAATTATTAATAAAATTGTTTTACCTTATCAATACTGTTTACCATATCTACATCCTAACAACATGCAATTATATTTATATATACAACAAAATAGCAGTTTACAGTGTAAACGGGAAGGCTAATTTGCATATTAATATTAAAAAATCGAATTTAATAAATATGTGCTTAGTATTATTGATTTCTAATTGTTTGGTTTTATTTTAATGAATATAAGCAAAAATCTCTTCAATGAATCTTAAATGAAATCCATTAACAAGATAAAATAACTGTCATTTTATTCTTCACTTCCTCTTATAACTAAATACTTAAATTCGAAAAAATAACAATGAAAGACAAGAGTGATGGAAGAGTAAGTTTCAGTTGTTCCATTTTTTATTATACTCCCTCTGTTTCAAATCTTTTATTATACTCCCTCTGTTTCAAATCTTTTTATCTGTATTCTTATTTAGTTTCATTAGCCTTTCTAATTTAATACAATATTTTATTACATTAAAACTTAAATACTTGCACCCGGAGGGTGCATATATTTGCTAGTATATTTAATGAATGTTTTAAAAAAACAACCAAAAGAAAATTTCTTTGAATGTTTGAGATGAGTCATGATGATTAGTATTATCTGCGTTATTCGGACTATTGTCCTCATCTTCATTGTTATCTGTACAATGTTCCGGTCGATATGCCCTCCGGCCTTTTCAGAACAGGATACCCCCGTGGATTGAATAAAGGGTTAAGTTCAAAGTTCCGTGACGGCTCCCGATTACGACAAGTTCCCGAGTCCGAGAAGATTCCCGAATCCGACAGGAAATACCTGAAGAAGGCCGGAGGGCATATCGGCCGAAACGTTGTACAGATGACACTGAAGATGAGGACAATAGTCCGACTAACGCAAATAATACTAAAAGAAAGCGTTGAAAAATATTATATGTTTACAATTAAATTTCGTTTATATATATATTATATATATATATATACTTTTTTTTTTTTTTCGTCATACAACGTGTGATAGCACGTGCGATACCCTGTCCTCGTCAGCTGTCGACTAGGAGTGATAACACAGTTTCGGTAGCTACGACAGGACTACCACTTCCTAGCGCTACCAAGCAGCTTTCGCCACCGGACAGGGTATTAAAAAAAAATTGTATATATGTATTAAACAGAGAATAGATTATATCATCCGTTCATTGGAGATGTTTCTTTATCAGTGCAGTTTGTTATTTGAAAACGCGTTTGTTTGGCCGTTGAGTTGATTACGCGATTGCAGATGTTACGTAGCAAACACAGGAATGATGATTCCGCGCGCGTATCATTCGTGCTGTCTGCAGAAGGATGATAGTTGTTGGTTGATAGAACCCTTAAGATGGGTGGTGAGCAAAAAAGAAAGCTCCTGGTCCAAATTAGTCCAAATAGCTTTCTGATTACCCTTGGGCCACTGAATTCTTGGCTTGCTAGGAATGTCTCCAGGTTGCTGCCGCTCAGCAATGGGCTCCTGGGCACTGTGGGGTGTTCCTGGTTCATAAGCCATCATTCGATTTACATTCTTTAGGAGAATTACGTCGTTCGCACCAGCGTGCCTTGTGGATTCGTAATCCTCGCAAGCTGTTAAATTCTCTGCCGCAATCACACGTTGTAGCCGGGTACAGGTCCAGGTCATTTTCGTTTGTGTAAGTATGACGGGTGATATATTCTCCCTCCCCGCTACAGACACCCAGAGGGCATTTTTCATTAGTTGTACTGTTCATGTTTAAAAAGGAGTCCTGACTTTCCAGGATGTCACTCCAACTTTCTGGAGAGTCACATTGTCTTTCCAATGGGTCATCTTTCTTTCCAGAGAGTCTTAGTATTCAAATTTTCGTCATACAACGTGTGATAGCACGTGCGATACCCTGTATCTATATATATGTGTGTGTGTGTGTGTGTGTGTATGCGTGAGTGTCTGTGTGTGTGAATGTGTGTGTTTGTGCAACTTATACGAACGTGTGTAATATATTTAAGTGCATATAACTAAACACACATCATTTTTTTTTAGTTTCATAGATTAAATATAAAACAATACAGAACAACAAAAAATATTAATAATCAAAGTAGTTTTCAGCTAAGACACCAGGATATATTTTCAATTTTTTAGTGTTAATCCAGAAAGTCAGCAACTGACACGTTTCAAGCTGATTAAACACATCTTCCTAAGTTTGGTACACAACTGGTTAATCCATTTCTGGTCGCGAAACCTCCAAAACTATGTTTATGCTACTCAGTCAATTTTAAACCTGAGCATTTTTTTTCTTCATGATTTTGCAGCGTTTCGTAAAATTCTAAATACTTACGATTTACATATAACATTAAAACAAATGTAGTCAAAATCTATTAATAACTAGAAGCGACTACCCAGCAACACCTGGCTAAAGATGGCGGCTATATATATATATATATATATAATATATATATATATATATATATATATATAATCCAAAAGTCCAGAGAAGAAATCTTCCTTACGACACAAGAGTAGTTTTTTTTTAAGTCGCAGTTTGAGAGCTCAATGTGTGCTCTTAATGTTAGAGTCACAGAGCAAATATATAAGTAAAGAAATAACAAAAGACTTAGAGATTTTGCATTATAGTCTATTTCAGGGAGCTTAGACAAAGTGTCTAATTCTCCCGACTCATCAGATGCGAATGATGAATTCTTTATTACTTTAAAAGGCATTTGAAAACAGATTTTTATTTTTTATATATTTTTTAAATTTTTTACTATAACACTATGACTATGAAATTAAAAATATATATATATATATATAAAAATAAAAATCTGTTTTCAAATGCCTTTAAAGAAAAACATTTTTTTTCAAATACCTTTTAAGAAAAAAATTTCACCATTCGCATCTGATGAGTCAGGAGATTTAGACTATTTGTCTAAGCTCCCTGAAATAGACTATAACGCTAAATCTCTAAGTCTTTTGTTATTTCTTTACTATATATATATATATATATATATATATATATATATATATATATATATATATATATATTTTGCTTGAAGGCAATTACAATACGTATATCGCATAAAATTCGATAATTATAGAAAATAATCATGACAAGTGAACCTCGGCAAAGAATTGTTCGGTGTGTAGAACATCATACAGACTGTTTCAACTTTTATTAAATCTCATCTGATGAGAAAAGTTGAAACTGTACGATGTTCTACACACCGAACAATTCTTTGTCGAGATTCACGTGTCATGATTATTTTCTATAATTATCGAATTTTATGCGATATACGCATTGTAATTGCCTTCAAGCAAAACATAAATAATAATATATACTTATTCAACAATGCTTCTAAAAAAATAAATATCCAAAAATGTTATATATATATATATATATATATATATATATATATATATATATTAAAGTAAACAAACAGTTTGTTTGAGATGTCGATAGCCGACAATTTTTGTGAGAATATGTGCTTAATTGAAGTCATACCTAATTTGAAAATTAATTAGTTGATGATTAATGAATTAGGCGAATATATCTGTTCAAATGTAAGGCTTAAACAAATAGAGAAAAAGTCAATCTCTGTATGTACATTTCGGCCTATTATGCCTCATCAGCAGAGTTATAGACAGGAGGCGCTTTGTGTGTGATTCGAACTCTAACTGCCAGGCTGACAGGCGAGATTTACGCCTTACATTTGAACAGATATATTCGCCTAATTCATTAATTATCAACTAATTAATTTTCAAATTAGGTATGACTTCAATTAAGCACATATTCTCCCAAAAATATTTATACTATATATATATATATATATATATATATATATATGTGTTTGTATGTGTGTTTGTGTGTGTGTTTGCTGTCAACTAGTGAACGAGTAAGACCATTTCCTGTTCTTTTTTTAATACTTGAGTGCCAGTAGCATTTGACACTGTATCCTTGTATTTTCTCAGATAACTCACCAGCCAGTCCTGAAGAGACATAGTCTTCCACATAAACTACATGTTGGAACTTCCCCACTCTGAATATTGCTGGACTGTAAATCACTTTTTTAATAGCACTCATCAATTTTTTTTTTGTGTGTGTTTAATTAGGTTTGATTCAAATTCTTTCATGGACCGGTAGATAGTGGGGCTCCGGCCAGGTCTATTACAAGCTTCTCCCAGTCCTCCACAGCAATAGCAGTGTTCTTCAGAGTGTCCTTGAGGCACTCCTTAAACCTCAATTTGTGTTTGTACTGACGACGTTTACCAGTTGAGATTTCCCCGTAAAATAGTTGTTTTGGGGATTCGGCATTCATTAAATACATTTATAATAGCCAAATGACGGTTTTTTTTAAGTTTTTCTTACGCTTTGAATATATATATAATGGAAAAGGTGACTTACCGGTGAATATTGATCACAATGGTTAGTTGATTCAAAATTCAGAAAGATAAGGCAGCGATATAACAAATAAAAAGTGCCAATACGTTAGTAGAGCAAATTTATTGTAATACAGGTACAAGTGATAACCTACTCGAGTTTCGCCATAAGGATCTTCAGGGTTAAATCCACTTGAATTAATCAAGATATTCATTAATTGCAGTCGATTACACGTGTGTGTCGCTAACGAACCGTTTATCGCGAAAGACACACACGTGTAATCGACTGCAATTAATGAATATCTTGATTAATTCAGTGGATTTAACCCTGAAGATCCTTATGGCGAAACTCGCGTAGGTTAATATCGTGTACCTACATTGAAATATATATATATATAGTCATCAACGGTCAGTCTTGTTAGACATATCTCATCTCGTCAGTGTGGTTAGACTTAATAGACTTATATATATATATACACATATATATATATATATATATATATATATATATATATATATATATATATATTATATATTATATAGTTCCTTGTCACCAAATAAATAGATATGTAAATCCTTATATATTTATTTTATTATATTATATAACAGCTCTATTTTATATTGAGCACTCTACCAATAATACTGCCTTTGGTACACCATTCCAGCAAAAGCTGAAACAGTGACCATCTCACACTACAGTATATATATATATATATATATATGCTGTAGATAGAAGGAAAGTGGTCAAGAAATGATCAACTGAAAACAAGTCACAGGGTGATACGTTTCGTCTGTATCACAGACTTCCTCAGCTCATTGAGAAATCTCT
>CM042159.1:88435363-88449407 GCA_023376005.1 Doryteuthis pealeii | reverse complement strand
GAGAAGAGAGAAGAGAGAGAGAGAGGAGAGATGAGAGAGAGACATAAACACATATATATATATATGTGCGTGCCTGTAATATATATCTGAGAAGTAAACAAACAAACGATGTGTTTTGATATGGGTTTTTTTAGCCGACAATTTTGAGAATATGTGCTTAATTGAAGTCATACCTAATACGAAAATTAATTAATAGATAATTAATGAATTAGGCGGGCATACCTGTTCAAATGTAAGGCTAAACAAATCGAGAAAAAGTCAATCTCAGTGTGTAAATATCAGCCTATTAGGCCTCATCAGCAGAGTTATAGACAGGAAGACTGCTTTGTGTGTGATTCGAACTCTGACAGTTTTTATATATACTAGTAAATATATGCACCCTCCGGGTGCAAGTATTTTATTTGAATTTTATAATAAAATATGATACTAAATTAGAAAGGCTAATGAAACTGAATAAGAATGTAGATAAAAAGATTTTGAACAGAGGGGGTATGATTGAAAACTAGAACAACTTTGAAACTAACTCTTCCATCATTTTCCATTACTCCCGTCTTTCATTGGTAAATTTTCCTAATTAAAATGTTTAGTTAAAATAGGAAGTAAAGAATAATATTACAGTTATTTCTTCTGGTTAAGGAATTTCTTTTAAGATTTATCCCCAAGAGTTTTTCCTCATATTCATTGAGATAAAACCAAACAATTAGAAATCAATAATACTAAGTATATATTTATTGAAATCAAATTTCTAATATCAATATTCAAATTAGCCTTCCCATTCACACTGTAAACTGCTATTTTCTTGTATATATAAATACAATTGCATGTTATTAGTATGTAGATATGGTCAACAGTCTTAATGATGTAAAGCAATTTTATTAATCATTGAGGTTTAAAAAGAAATTAAATAATGGAAAATGTGACGTAAATAACTAAGGGAATTGGGATTTATGTAGTAATATAGTTTCGTTTACAGACAGAATACCACACAATCTCCTTATAATATAATATATATATATATATATATATATATATATATATCGTCGGGTTGGCCTACAGTTGGTATCTGTTAAACAGTCTATCCCCTTTTCACAAGTGCTAGACCAAGGAGATCGTTTTGGCGTCCTAGGTGGAACGCTACACTTACCATCAGCTCCTCACTTTACCGCACATATCCCTGTGCTACTCATACTCTGAGTTGGCGAAGGCTGGTATCAAACCAGGAACCTTGTGGTTCCTAGTTCGACGCTCTACCGACTGAGGTCAACCGACTCAAATGGGACAAAAAAGACAAGTTTTAGCTTAGTGGTGAAGGCAATGGGCTGGGGAATTTGAGGTCGAAAATGACAAGTTTAGCTTAGTGGTGAAGGCAATGGGCTGGGGAATTAGAGGTCAAAAATGACAAGTTTAGCTTAGTGTGAAGGCAATGGGGAATTTGAGGTCGAAATGACAAGTTTGCTTAGTGTGAAGGCAATGGGCTGGGGAATTAGAGGTCGAAAATGACAAGTTTAGCTTAGTGGTGAAGCAATGGGCTGGGGAATTTGAGGTCGAAAATGACAAGTTTAGCTTAGTGGTGAAGGCAAATGGGCTGGGATTTGAGGTCGAAAATGACAAGTTTAGCTTAGTGGTGAAGGCAATGGGCTGGGGAATTTGAGGTCGAAAATGACAAGTTTAGCTTAGTGGTGAAGGCAATGGGCTGGGGAATTTGAGGTCGAAATGACAAGTTTAGCTTAGTGGTGAGGCATGGCTGGGAATTTGAGTCGAAAAATGACAAGTTTAGCTTAGTGGTGAAGGCAATGGGCTGGGGAATTTGAGGTCGAAATGACAGTTTAGCTTAGTGGTGAAAGCAATGGCTGGGGAATAGAGGTCGAAAATGACAAGTTTTAGCTTAGTGGTGAAGGCAATGGGCTGGGGAATTTGAGGTCGAAAATGACAAGTTTAGCTTAGTGGTGAAGGCAATGGGCTGGGGAATTTGAGGTCGAAAATGACAAGTTTAGCTTAGTGGTGAAGGCAATGGGCTGGGGAATTTGAGGTCGAAAATGAAAGTTTAGCTTAGTGGTGAAGGCAATGGGCTGGGAATTTGAGTCGAAAATGACAAGTTTAGCTTAGTGGTGAAGGCAATGGGCTGGGGAATTTGAGGTCGAAAAATGACAAGTTTAGCTTAGTGGTGAAGGCAATGGGCTGGGGAATTAGAGGTCGAAAAATGACGTTTAGCTTAGTGGTGAAGGCAATGGGCTGGGGAATTTGAGGTCGAAAATGACAAGTTTAGCTTAGTGGTGAAGGCATGGGCTGGGGAATTTGAGGTCAAAAATGACAAGTTTAGCTTAGTGGTGAAGGCAATGGGCTGGGGAATTTGAGGTCGAAAATGAACAAGTTTAGCTTAGTGGTGAAGGCAATGGGTGGGGAATTTGAGGTCGAAAATGACAAGTTTAGCTTAGTGGTGAAGGCAATGGGCTGGGGAATTAGAGGTCGAAAAGACAAGTTTAGCTTAGTGGTGAAGGCAATGGGCTGGGGAATTTGAGGTCGAAAATGACAAGTTTAGCTTAGTGGTGAAAGCAATGGCTGGGGAATTAGAGGTCGAAAAATGAACAAAGTTTAGCTTAGTGGTGAAGGCATGGGCTGGGGAATTTGAGTCAAAAATGACAAGTTTTACTTAGTGGTGAAGGCAATGGGCTGGGGAATTTGAGGTCGAAAAATGACAAGTTTAGCTTAGTGTGAAGGCAATGGGCTGGGGAATTAGAGGTCGAAATGACAAGTTTTAGCTAGTGGTGAAGGCAATGGGTGGGGAATTTGAGGTCGAAAATGACAAGTTTAGCTTAGTGGTGAAGGCAATGGGCTGGGGAATTTGAGGTCGAAAATGACAAGTTAGCTTAGTGGTGAAGGCAATGGGCTGGGGAATTAGAGGTCGAAAATGACAAGTTTAGCTTAGTGGTGAAGGCAATGGGCTGGGGAATTTGAGGTCGAAAATGACAAGTTTAGCTTAGTGGTGAAGGCAATGGGCTGGGGAATTTGAGGTCGAAAATGACAGTTTAGCTTAGTGGTGAAGGCAATGGGCTGGGGAATTTTGAGGTCGAAAATGACAAGTTTAGCTTAGTGGTGAAGGCAATGGGCTGGGGAATTAGAGTCGAAAATGACCAGTTTAGCTTAGTGGTGAAGCAATGGCTGGGGAATTTGAGGTCGAAAATGACAAGTTTAGCTTAGTGGTGAAGGCATGGGCTGGAAATTTGAGTCGAAATGCCAAGTTTAGCTTAGTGGGTGAAGGCAATGGGCTGGGGAATTTGAGGTCGAAAATGACAAGTTTAGCTTAGTGGTGAGGCAATGGGCTGGGGATTTGGAGGTCGAAAATGACAAGTTTTAGCTTAGTGGTGAAGGCAATGGCTGGGGAATTTGAGGTCGAAAATGACAAGTTTAGCTTAGTGGTGAGGCAATGGGCTGGGGAATTTGAGGTCGAAAATGACAGTTTAGCTTAGTGGTGAAGGAATGGGCTGGGGAATTTGAGGTCGAAAATGACAAGTTAGCTTAGTGTGAGGCAATGGGCTGGGGAATTAGAGGTCGAAAATGACAAGTTTAGCTTAGTGGTGAAGGCAATGGGCTGGGGAATTTGAGGTCGAAAATGACAAGTTTAGCTTAGGTGGTGAGGCAATGGGCTGGGGAATTTGAGGTCGAAAATGACAAGTTTAGCTTAGTGGTGAAGGCAATGCTGGGGAATTTGGAAGGTCGAAAATGACAAGTTTAGCTTAGTGGTGAGTGGCAATGGGCTGGGGAATTTGAGGTCGAAAAATGACAGTTTAGCTTAGTGGTGAAGGCATGGGCTGGGGAATTTGAAGGTCGAAAATGACAGGTTTGCTTAGTGGTGAAGGCAATGGGCTGGGGAATTAGAGGTCGAAAATGACAATTTAGCTTAGTGGTGAAGGCAAATGGCTGGGAATTGAGGTCGAAATGATACAAGTTTAGCTTAGTGTGAAGGAATGGGCTGGGGGAATTTGAGGTCAAAAATGACAAGTTTAGCCCTTAGTGGTGAAGGCAATGGCTGGGGATTTGAGTCGAAAAATGACAAGTTAGCTTAGTGGTGAAGGCAATGGGCCTGGGAATTTGAGGTCGAAAATGACAAGTTTAGCTAGTGTGAAGGCAATGGCTGGGGGAATTAGAGGTCGAAAAGACAATTTTTAGCTTAGTGGTGAAGGCAATGGGCTGGGGAATTTTGAGGTCGAAAAATGACAAGTTTAGCTAGTGGTGAAAGCAATGGGCTGGGGAATTAGAGGTCGAAAATGACAAGTTTAGCTAGTGGTGAAGGCAATGGCTGGGGAATTTGAGGTCAAAAATGACAAGTTTGCTTAGTGGTGAAGGCAATGGGCTGGGGAATTTGAGGTCGAAAATGACAAGTTTAGCTTAGTGGTGAAGGCAATGGGGCTGGGGAATTAGAGGTCGAAATGCAAGTTTAGCTTTAGTGGTGAAGGCATGGCTGGGGAATTTTGAGGTCGAAAATGACAAGTTTAGCTTAGTGGTGAAGGCAATGGGCTGGGGAATTTGAGGTCGAAAAATGACAAAGTTAGCTTAGTGGTGAAGGCAATGGGCTGGAATTAGAGTCGAAAATGACAAGTTTAGCTTAGTGGTGAAGGCAATGGGCTGGGGAATTTGAGGTCGAAAATGACAAGTTTAGCTTAGTGGTGAGGCAATGGGCTGGGGAATTTTGAGGTCAAAAATGGCTCGGGAATTTGAGGTGAAAAATGACAAGTTTAGCTTAGTGGTGAGGCAATGGGCTGGGAATTTGAGGTCGAAAATGACAAGTTTAGCTAGTGGTGAAGGCAATGGGCTGGGGAATTTGAGTCGAAAATCTTAGTGTCAATGAGGGTCGAAAATGACAAGTTAGCTTAGTGGTGAAGGCAATGGGCTGGGGAATTAGAGGTCGAAAATGACAAGTTTAGCTTAGTGTGAAGGCAATGGGCTGGGGAATTTGAGGTCGAAATACAAGTTTAGCTTTAGTGGTGAAGGCAATGGGCTGGGGAATTTGAGGTCGAAAATGACAAGTTTAGCTTAGAGGTGAATCAATGGGCTGGGAATTTGAGGTCGAAAATGACAAGTTCGCTTAGTGGGTGAAGGCAATGGGCTGGGGAATTGAGGTCGAAAATGACAAGTTAGCTAGTGGTGAAGCAATGGCTGGGAATTTGAGTCGAAAATGACAAGTTTAGCTTAGTGGTGAAGGCAATGGGCTGGGGAATTTGAGGTCGAAAATGACAAGTTTAGCTTAGAGGTGGTGAAAGGCAATGGGCTGGGGAATTAGAGGTCGAAAATGACAAGTTTAGCTTAGTGGTGAAGGCAAATGGGCTGGGGAATTTGAGGTCGAAATGACAATTTAGGGTGAAGGCAATGGGCTGGGAATTAGAGGGCTTAGTGTGAAGGCAATGGGCTGGGGAATTTGAGGTCGGAAAATGACAAGTTAGCTAGTGGTGAAGCAATGGGCTGGGAATTTGAGGTCGAAAATGAGAAGTTTAGCTTAGTGGTGAAGGCAATGGGCTGGGGAATTTGAGGTCGAAAATGAGAAGTTTAGCTTAGTGGTGAAGGCAATGGGCTGGGGAATTTGAGGTCGAAAATGACAAGTTTAGCTTAGTGGTGAAGGCAATGGGCTGGGGGAATTAGAGGTCGAAAATGACAAGTTTAGCTTAGTGGTGAAGGCAATGGGCTGGGGAATTTGAGGTCGAAAATGACAAGTTTAGCTTAGTGGTGAAGGCAATGGGCTGGAATTAGAGGTCAAAAATGACAAGTTTAGCTTAGTGGTGAAGGCAATGGCTGGGAATTAGAGGTCGAAAATGACAAGTTTAGCTTAGTGGTGAAGCAATGGGCTGGGGAATTGACGTCGAAAATGACAAGTTTAGCTTAGTGGGTGAAGGCAATGGGCTGGGGAATTTGACGTCGAAAATGACAAGTTTAGCTTAGTGGTGAAGGCAATGGGCTGGGGAATTTGAGGTCGAAAATGACAAGTTTAGCTTTAGTGGGTGAAGGCAATGGGCTGGGGAATTTGAGGTCGAAAAATGACAAGTTTAGCTTAGTGGTGAAGGCAATGGGCTGGTGGATTTGAGGTCGAAAATGACAAGTTTAGCTTAGTGGTGAAGGCAATGGGCTGGGGAATTTGAGGTCGAAAATGGACAAGTTTAGCTTAGAGGTGAAGGCAATGGGCTGGGGAATTTGAGTCGAAATGACAAGTTTAGCTTGTGGTGAAGGCATGGGCTGGGAATTTGAGGTCGAAAATGACAAGTTTAGTTAGTGGTGAAGGCAATGGGCTGGGGAATTTGAGGTCGAAAATGACAAGTTTAGCTTAGTGGTGAAGGCAATGGGCTGGGGAATTTGAGGTCAAAATGAACAATTTAGCTTAGTGGTGAAGGCAATGGGCTGGGGAATTAGAGGTCAAAAATGACAAGTTTAGCTTAGTGGTGAAGGCAATGGGCTGGGGAATTAGAGGTCGAAAATGACAAGTTTAGCTTAGTGGTGAAGGCAATGGGTGGGGAATTTGAGGTCGAAAAATGACAGTTTAGCTTAGTGTGAAGGCAATGGGCTGGGGAATTAGAGGTCAAAAATGACAAGTTTAGCTTAGTGGTGAAGGCAATGGGCTGGGAATTAGAGGTCGAAAATGACAAGTTTAGCTTAGTGGTGAAGGCAATGGGCTGGGGAATTTGAGGTCGAATGACAAGTTTAGCTTAGTGGTGAAGGCAATGGGCTGGGGAATTTGACGTCGAAAATGACAAGTTTAGCTTAGTGGTGAAGGCAATGGGCTGGGGAATTTTGAGGTCGAAAATGACAAGTTTAGCTTAGTGGTGAAGGCAATGGCTGGGGAATTTGAGGTCGAAAATGACAAGTTTAGCTTAGTGGGTGAAGGCAATGGGCTGGGGAATTTGAGGTCGAAAATGACAAGTTTAGCTTAGTGGTGAAGGCAATGCTGGGGAATTTGAGGTCAGGGTGAAGGCAATGGGCTGGGGAATTTGAGGTCGAAAATGAACAAGTTTAGCTTAGTGGTGAAGGCAATGGGCTGGGAATTTGAGGTCGAAAATGACAAGTTTAGCTTAGTGGTGAAGGCAATGGGCTGGGGAATTTGAGGTCGAAAAATGACAAGTTTAGCTAGTGTGAAGGCAAATGGGCTGGGGAATTTGAGGTCGAAAATGACAAGTTTAGCTTAGTGGTGAAGGCAATGGGCTGGGGAATTTGAGGTCGAAAATGACAAGTTTAGCTTAGTGGTGAAGGCAATGGGCTGGGGAATTTGAGGTCGAAAATGACAAGTTTAGCTTAGTGGTGAAGGCAATGGGCTGGGGAATTTGAGGTCGAAAATGACAAGTTTAGCTTAGTGTGAAGGCAATGGGCTGGGTAATTTGAGGTCGAAAATGACAAGTTTAGCTTAGTGGTGAAGGCAATGGCTGGGGAATTTGAGGTCGAAAATGACAAGTTTAGCTTTAGTGGTGAAGGCAATGGGCTGGGGAATTTGAGGTCGAAAATGACAAGTTTAGCTTAGTGGTGAAGGCAATGGGCTGGGGAATTTGAGGTCGAAAATGACAAGTTTAGCTTAGTGGTGAAGGCAATGGCTGGGTAATTTGAGGTCAAAAATGACAAGTTTAGCTTAGTGGTGAAGGCAATGGGCTGGGGAATTTGAGGTCGAAAATGACAAGTTTAGCTTAGTGGTGAAGGCAATGGGCTGGGTAATTTGAGGTCGAAAATGACAAGTTTAGCTTAGTGGTGAAGGCAATGGGCTGGGGAATTTGAGGTCGAAAATGACAAGTTTAGCTTAGTGGTGAAGGCAATGGGCTGGGGAATTTGAGGTCGAAAATGACAAGTTTAGCTTAGTGGTGAAGGCAATGGGCTGGGGAATTTGAGGTCGAAAATGACAAGTTTAGCTTAGTGGTGAAGGCAATGGGCTGGGGAATTTGAGGTCGAAAAATGACAAGTTTTAGCTTAGTGGTGAAGGCAATGGGCTGGGGAATTTGAGGTCGAAAATGACAAGTTTAGCTTAGTGGTGAAGGCAATGGGCTGGGGAATTTGAGGTCGAAAATGACAAGTTTTAGCTTAGTGGTGAAGGCAATGGGCTGGGGATTTGAGGTCGAAAATGACAAGTTTAGCTTAGTGGTGAAGGCAATGGGCTGGGGAATTTGAGGTCGAAATGACAAGTTTAGCTTAGTGGTGAAGGCAATGGGCTGGGGAATTTGAGGTCGAAAATGACAAGTTTAGCTTAGTGGTGAGGCAATGGGCTGGGGAATTTCTGAGGTCGAAAAAATGACAGTTTAGCTTAGTGGTGAAGGCAATGGCTGGGAATTTGAGGTCGAAAATGACAAGTTTAGCTTAGTGGTGAAGGCAATGGGCTGGGGAATTTGAGGTCGAAAATGACAAGTTTAGCTTAGTGGTGAAGGCAATGGGCTGGGGAATTTGAGGTCGAAAATGACAAGTTTAGCTTAGTGGTGAAGGCAATGGCTGGGGAATTTGAGGTCGAAAATGACAAGTTTAGCTTAGTGGTGAAGGCGAATGGGTGGTGAAGGCAATGGGCTGGAAAATGACAAGTTTAGGGCAATGGCTGGGGAAAAAAATGACAAGTTTAGCTTAGTGGTGAAGGCAATGGGCTGGGGAATTTGAGGTCGAAAATGACAAGTTTAGCTTAGTGGTGAAGGCAATGGGCTGGGGAATTTGAGTCGAAAATGACAAGTTTAGCTTAGTGGTGAAGGCAATGGCTGGGGAATTTGAGGTCGAAAATGACAAGTTTAGCTTAGTGGTGAAGGCAATGGGCTGGGGAATTGAGGTGAAAATGACAAGTTTAGCTTAGTGGTGAAGGCAATGGGCTGGGAATTTGAGGTCGAAAATGACAAGTTTAGCTTAGTGGGTGAAGGCAATGGCTGGGAAATTTGAGGTCAAAAATGACAAGTTTAGCTTAGTGGTGAAGGCAATGGGCTGGGGAATTTGATGTCAAAAATGACAAGTTCAGCTTAGTGGTGAAGGCAATGGCTGAGGAATTTGGGGTCAAAAGATGACAAGTCAGCGTAGTGGTGAAGGCAATGGGCTGGGAATTTGGGGTCAAAAATGACAAGTTCAGCTCAGGTTGAAGGCAATGGGCTGGGGTATTTGGGCTCAAAAATGACAAGTTCAGGTTAGTGTGAAGGCAATGGGCTGGGGAATTTGAGGTCAAAAATGACAAGTTCAGCTTAGTGGTGAAGGCAATGGGCTGGGGATTTTGAGGTCAAAAATGACTAGTTCAGGTTGGTGGTGAAGGCAATGGGCTGGGGAATTTGAGGTCAAAAATGACAAGTTCAGCTTAGTGGTGAAGACAATGGGCTGGGGAATTTGGGGTCAAAAATGACACGTCCAGCTTAGTGGTGAAGGCAATGGGCTGGGATTTTGAGGTCAAAAATGACAAGTTTCGCTTAGTGGTGAAGGCAATTGGCTGGGACTTTGAAGTCAAAAAAGACAAGTTCAGCTTAGTGGTGAAGGCAATAGGCTGGGGAATTTGAGGTCAAAAATGACAAGTTTAGCTTAGTGGTGAAGGCAATGGTCTGTGACTTTAAGTTCAAAAAGGACATGTTTAGCTTAGTGGTGAAGGCAAAGGCTGGGAATTTGAGGTCAAAAATGACAAGTTCAGCTTAGTGGTGAAGACAAAGGTTTGGGACTTTGAGGTCAAAAATGACAAGTTCAGCTTAGTGGTGAAAGCAAAGGGCTGGGACTTTGAGGTCAAAAATGACAAGTTCAGCTTAGTGGTGAAGGCAAAGGGCTGGGACTTTTAGGTCAAAAATGACATGTACAGCTTAGTGGTGAAGGCAATGGGCTGGGACTTTGAGGTCAAAAAGGACAAGTTTAGCTTAGTGGTGACGGCAATGGGTTGGGTCATTGAGGTCAAAAATGACAAGTTTAGCTTAGTGGTGAAGGCAATGGGCTTGGACTTTGAGGTCAAAAATGACAAAATCAGATAGAAAGAAAGAAACTCAGGAAGATAGATAGAAAGAAAGAAAATCAGAATGATAGGTAGATAGATAGGAAGAAAAAAAGAATGAAAGAAAGAAAGAAAGAAAATCAGTAGGATAGATAGAAAGAAAGAAAATCAGATAGATAGATAGATAGATAGATAGATAGAAAGAAAGAAAGACAGAAAGATAGATAGATAGATAGAAAGAAAACAAGAAAGAAAGATAGATAGAAAGAAAGAAAGAAAACCAGAAAGATAGATAGATAGAAAAAAAAGAAAGAAAGAAAGAAAACTAGAAAGATAGATAGATAGAAAAAAAAGAAAGAAAGAAGAAAAAAAATCATGAAAGGAAGTGAGACCCGAAATCTCTTAGTATTCATTCATAGCTGTTGGGAAAATATTTGGTTTCATACCTTTCCCAAGAGTATAGGGCGCTATGTGAAATTCAAACAGCATCGTCCAGGATTTGAACTCGTCTACGCCGTGTCCATTTTCAACGACGTTGACTCTTACCACCACGTGACTCCACACCTAGTAAAATCGATCTATGTAAATGTGTTGTCTGTCTGATCACCTTGTCGCCGGTGAAAAAAGAAATCTGTTTCTGAAAGAAAATGTTTTGATGACGTGGCAATTATGAACAAATTTGAAGAATTGAAGAATATATATAAAAAAAAAAACATCTTCAAAAAGAAAAAGAAAAAAAAGGAAAATATCTGCAATGCTAATCGAAAAAAAAAATCTAATTTTTGTCTTTGATTTTCTAAATGCAAAAAAAAAAAAAAAATTTTCACATAACAATTCAAATATATCCGTTAAATTTTTCATATATATCTTATTATAATGGAGATTGTGTGCTTTTTTGTCTGTAACCGAAACTATATCACTACTCAAGTTACAATTCCCTTAGTTATTGAGATCACATACTCAATGATTTTATTTTTGTTTTAACCTCTATTATTAATAAAAATTTTTACATTATTAATACTGTTAACCATATCTACATGGTATTTACCGCGTACCCCACTTGTACGGGTCAGGCACAAAGTCCCTATTAACGTGGGACCACCCACAAGCCGAGACTCATGGAGTGGCAGGTGAAAAATTGCGTCGATCCCGTTGGCATTCCCCCTCAACGGGGGCGCCTCAGGCACTGGGCAATAAACCCAGCCCTGCCCCTTTAAATCGAGGGGGCAGGTGTTGCCTGGGGGATGGCCCTCTGGGATCGACGCCGTTAATTATATCAATGGTCCAGAGGCCGAAGCCACTGTTGACCATATCAACATACTAACAACGTGCAATTATATTTATATATACAACAAATAGCGGTTTACAGTGTGAATGGGAAGGCTAATTTGCATATTGATATAAAAATGTGATTTTATTAAATATGTGCTTAGTATTATTGATTTCTAATTGTTTGGTTTTATTTTAATGAATATAAGCAAAAATCTCTTCAATGAATCTTAAATAAAATCCATTAACAAGAAAAAATAACTGTCATTTTATTCTTTATTTCCTAATTTAACTAAATAGTTAAATAAGTAAAATTCAGCAATGAAAGACGGAAGTGATGGAAGAGTAAGTTTCATTTCTATTTTTCTATTATACCCCCACTCTGTTACATATTTTTTTATCTGCCTTCTTATTAGACTTTCTAATTTGATACGATATTTCATTACATTAAAACTTAAATACTTGCACCCGGAGGGTGCATATATTTGCTAGTATATATAAGTAAACCAGGCCTTTGCAAACAAAGCGAGAACTTACTAGGTTTGAGAATTATAACCGGTCAGTTGCGTATTTTCCAACTCTTTTAGGGATAAAATGAAAGGATTATTCCTCTTCTTTTAATCGTTATTCTCTTACTCTCCCCATTTGCTTGTCCTTAATCGTTCTTAGGGAACTCTATTTTCCTCGATATTTATCTCGGTGGAGCGCGGAACGTAACTAGTCAGCTAGCTCACTTGTTTCCAATATTTTTCTCTCTCTCTCCCCCCCCCCTCCATTGTTCTCTTGAATTTTTCTCCTCTTTTAATCGATAATAAACAACACATTTAGTCTTTTTAAAGCTCTAACACACACACTCACACACACACACACACATACACACACACACATATATATATATATATATTATTATCATTATTTATATTTTAGCTTGAAGGCAATTACAATGTGTATATAAAATTATATGCATATATAAAATTCGATAATTTTAGAAGATAATAATGACAAGTGAATTTCGGTAAATAATTATTCGGTGTGTAGAACATCGTACAGACTGTTTCAACTATATATATATATATATATATATATATATATATATATATATATATATATATATATATATGTGTGTGTGTATTGATGTTACATAATTATTAGATACCTAATGATTATGACAATAGTGTAGAAATCATTATGGCAATCAGTACAGCTGATGGCCTTGAGGGTGAGTGACGGCGCTTGACCTCACGATGACCTTGCTTTCTGGGGATAGACCGTGAGAAACGGAAACCCCATAGAAAGCCCCCTTCCGGTTTAAGGGGTAAGCAACTCAGTTAGTTAGAGTTAGAAGCTAGAAGCCAAGCTAACAAATGTGAGTCTCACTGCGCAGATTGTCTGGTCTGGGGATCTACGAATAAAGTAACATCATTGTAAATCGAAGTCTTGTGGTAATTACTAAAAGCTAACAATGACACAGGGCTTCTGATAACAAGAAATCCCTAGCAACAGAAACCAGACACGGAATCCTCAATAGAAGACCAGACGAGACCTTAGAAGATATACCAGACCAAGATAGATGATAGACGACCAGAGTAAGAAGTAAGAGAAGTATATAACATATACATATTTAGTGCCGGTAAAGAACATTTTTTCATAAAAATAAATGTTCACTCTGATGAAGGTCGATTCTTGTATGTGTGCGAAATATTTTCACACACATAAACTGACCGAAACACATGTGTAAGTGATATCGATTAATGTGATATCGATTAAATTCATTTTATCCATTTACATTTCTTTTCTTTACTCATTTTTCCTCATATTGTCGGATTCAATTCCTTTTCCATTTTTACATATATATATATATAATATATATATATATATATATAATAATCATGATTAAAGTTTACCATTAAATCAGCAAAATACACTGATTAGAAATTCTGATGCCTGGAAAATAATGAGATATAAAAATCCTGAAATATTTTTTTAGTTATTTTCATCAAAGAAAGAAAAGACAATTACAAAAAGAAACTGACTAATTATCGTCCTAAAAGTACATCTGATAATCAAGGTGTGTCAAAAAAATGGTTGTTCCTTAATATTATGATTTTAAAGTCTCCATCATCTCTGTCAACACATTATTAGAATGTTCCCGGGTAGTCTCCGTAATATTACGAGGGTGAGTCAAAAAGCAATGCCATTTTGTTTAGGACAAGTATAATTACCAAAACATGAATATGTACCATGCATTAAAATAAAGCTGGTCCTCTGTGGATCACATCCCTACTTCTCCACATAGGGGAATCAAAATGCAATGCCATTTTGTTTAGGACAAGTATAATTACCAACACAGGAATATGTACCATGTATTAAAATAAAGCTGGTCCTCTGTGGATCACATCCCTACTTCTCCACATAGGGGAATCAAAAAGCAATGCCATTTTGTTTAGGACAAGTATAATTACCAACACAGAAATATGTACCATGCATTAAAATAAAGCTGATCCTCTGTGGATCACATCCCTACTTCTCCACATAGTCACCGTTTCTCTCAATAGCAATGTTCCACCTTCGAATGAGAGTATATATCTGCCTCGTAAGAGAGCATGAGTCAAAAAGTAATGCTATTTAACTCTTTAACTCATAGATAGGACCCTAACGTGTACTACCACTCCGGGCCTGGATGAACCTGGGAGTAATGGTGATGTAGAAGTGCTCCTCAATCTAGGCTTCACGGCTGTTGGTCGTCTTCTCTCACGGCCATCTTTCATCGCGACCCCACACTGTTTCAACTTCTTTACTGACGGGATAAATAACGAAGACATTTCTTTCACCTTCCTTGTTATCATAGACGTCTTTTCAACGCATTACATTTAATACATTACATCC
>CM042159.1:88425363-88427863 GCA_023376005.1 Doryteuthis pealeii | reverse complement strand
GCACCCATACGATGAAAAGGGGTTGGGACTTGCCATAAGGGCAATAGGGTTGGAACAATCATATAGGTGCTAGGGCTTGACGTGACCAGTCGATTGATCATAGAGGGGTCTCATTCACCAGGATTCCATCCTTAAGCATCAAATGTCACCACCTACGGCCAAACGGTGGCCCTATTTTGGGAAGATGTTATCCCTCTGTAAAAGTACAGTCGGTGTATTCTGAAGCCCCAGCTGTAGAGTAGAAGTTTAGTCCCCATATGTTCTTCAACGTCTTTATTTGTATGATTTACAGGTCTTTACTTGGCAGAGGCTTGACAAGTTTGCTATAACAAGATTAAAGTTCCTGGTCTGCCCTACTATTTACCCTTAATTGGAAGGAGAATAGTTGTATGCATATTTTCCAAATGGTATTAGCACCATTTGAAATGCAAACAGCCTGATGCAGGATTTAAAATTGGATCACCGAACCCATTTCCTATAATAATCATCATGGCCATTAGATATACGAGTGTAATATATATATATATATATATATATATATATATATATGAAAGCAACCACATACCAAAAGCTGAGGCTTGCAAACATTTAATTTTATTAATAATTTATTTTTCCTTAAACAAACGAAAGCCCCGAGGAAGGTTTGTTCAACAAACCAAAACACTGCAGCGTTGGCTTATTAAACATCATTCATTAATGAAACTTGTGTTTTTTCAATTTTTATAATATTATATGTAGTCGGAATTACTCCCCCTTTTTCTTTATATATATATATATATATATATATATATGAGGTAAAATAAGGAATAAAAGAACAGAACTCAGACAAAAATGTGTAGTATATTTCGCTGTAATAATAAATTCCGCTTCCTCAGCCCTTATTGAATCATTAGGATAATACAAGTGTTTTACAGAAGGTGGAAGTAGGTGAAACACTTGTATGATCCTAATGGTTCAATAAAGGCTGAGGAAGCGGAATTTTACATTCCAGCGAAATATACTACACTTTTGTCTGAGTTTTGCTATTTTACCTCATTCTGTCGGATTCATTCCAATCCCCTTTTCCTCATATATATATATATATATATATATTTCAAAGACTACAACTGGATTCTCTGCTACGAGAAGTACACTCTCGTTCTACCAAGGATATCAAGGAATACATCTGGATTCTCTGCTACGAGGGGTACACTCATTCTACCTAGGATTCCAAGGACTACCTCTGGAGTCTTTGCTACGACGAGTACACTGTCGTTCTACCGAGGATTCCAAGGACTACAACTGGATTCTCTGCTATGAGGAGTACACTCTCGTTCTACCTATATCAAAGGATACAACAGATTTTCTACTACAGCGACAACACCATTTTCTATCATTGGATTTACCAATAGAAGACATATGTAGTCGACCTATTCGATTAGTAATTGTATCGACGGTCAATGTTTGTGATTAACTCGATATTCTAATACCAGGTACGCCATCCTTCTTTATATATATATATATATATATATTAACATACTAGTATATAATATATATATATAACTGTACAATAAAATGTAAATTGAGATTTGAGAAGAATTACAAGAGATAAAAACAAACAAATAAAGAGAGAGACAGATCAGTATACCATGAAACTCCAAAAGAGAACTCAAATGAAGTAGAAATGAGATATAAAACTGAGAAAAGTATTGGCTCCTATAAAAAGGAAGATGTTCTACTCCTGCTAATTAAAGCAGACAGATTTACAATACAATTAAAATGATTTACAAAAATAATAAATGGCCAATATCCTACCTAAACCTCCCTAAAATAACTAATAAAGTTCATGCCATTACGCAATCTTCAGAATGCAGTCAAAAAAATGCTGTGAGAGATTTAAAAAAAACAGTAAGTCTTAGCATATAATCATGACGTTAATATTATAAACGTAAGATACCCGTGTTCTCACACGAATGGTAATTTTATATTGCTAAAAGTGTAAAATAGTTTTCTTTTTTTTCATATTCTTGTTGGTGCCTAATTGAGTAAATATATCACAAAAGCGACCATTATATATTAGAAAACTTTTGTTATTTTAGCGTGGTTCGCATCCCTATTAGCGTCAGTGCAAGCGTATTTTCAACTTTTTTTTCCGATTGTTACTTTCTTTGATTACGGCATCTGTATTATTCTTTGTTTGTTAACTTAAATTCTTCCCATTCTTTCAATTTTGTTTAAACAATAATAATACCACTCATGATAAACCAAATACAATTTCTATTCACCACAAAAAACATGCATTCTGTTTTCACTAATACATGTAAAGTCGGCGACCGACCGCAAACAATCAAAGCAATGTCAAGCCTGAACATTTACATAAGCGCCGAAATGTGTTCGATACCAGTAAACATATACTAGGGGAAGGAAAGGGAATAAAGGAAAGCAGACCGTGCGACATGGGCGAAGAGAGGGAAAAAGGGGAGTACGGATATAAAGAAAAGACGCAAGAGCGACTACACAT
>CM042159.1:88407644-88425263 GCA_023376005.1 Doryteuthis pealeii | reverse complement strand
ATCTCTCTCTCTTTCTATCTCTCTCACTTTCTTGTTTTTTTCTCTTTCTTTCTCACTATCCTTCTCTCTCTCTCTCTCTCTCTCTCTTTCTATCTCACTTTCTTTGAGCAAAGTCAGCCTAATCAGACAGAAAGGCAATGGTCACGCAGGCGTTGCGAATTTGCCAAGACATCGTGTCCGAAGAGGTGAGACCATTGTGATGTTGATTAGGTGTCCAAAAATCCTACCTGTCCGAATTTTGATCTCGATAGAGTCTGACTGAAGGTTCAACCAAAGATACGTCTAGCTCCGACCCCGAGTGTGTGTGTGTGCGTGTGTGTTGTTGTTGTTGTTGTGTGTGGAGTTTTTGTGTTTATAAGGTGTGCTGGAATCCACAATTAAACTTATAGACTCTGCGTAGGCGCATGGATTAAATTCAGTTCGAATACGTCGTTACTTAACTAGTTAATCGCAGATCCTGAAACCCGTTAAAATGTGCACGCATTAGCCCCCGAACAACGGACCTAAACCAAGGACTCGGCTCAAGCAAGATTCTAATCCAATACTAAGGAATCACCGAGGAACAACCAAAGAATTCTACCCAACACTAAGGAACACCGAGAACAACCAAAGGATTCTACCCAACACTAAAGGAACACCGAGGAACAACCAAAGGATTCTATTCTCAATACTTAAGGAACACCGAGAGACAACCAAAGGAATTCTACCCACACTAAGGAACACCGAAGGAACAACCAATAGGATTCTACCCAACACTAAGGAACACCGAGGAACAACCAAAGGATTACCAAACACTAAGGAACACCGAGGAACAACCAAAGGATCTACCAACACTAAGGAACACCGAGGAACAACCAAAGAATCTACCCAACACTAAAGGAACACCGATGGAAAACAACCAAAGAATTCTACCCAACACTAAGGAACACCGGAGGAACAACCAAGGATTCTACCCAAACACTAAGGAAGCAACGAGGAACAACCAAAGGATTCTACCCAACACTAAGGAACACCCGGAGGAACAACCAAAAGAATTCTACCCCAACACTAAGGAACACCGAGGAAAACCAGAAGGAATTCTACCAACACTAGAGGAACACGAGGATACAACCAAAGGATTACTATCTACCCAAACACTAAGGAACAACCTGAGGAAAACAACCAAAGGATTCTACCTCAACACTAAGGAACACCGAGAAACAATCCAAAGGATTCTAACGCCAACACTAAGGAACACCGAGGAACAACCAGAATCTACCCCAAAGCACTAAGGAACCACCGAGGAACAACCAAAGGATTCTAACCCAACACTAAGGAACACCGAGGAACAACCAAAGGATTCCCTTACCCAACACTAAGGAACACCGAGGAACACAACCAAGGATTCCTAACCCAACACTTAAGGAACACCGAGGAACAACCCAAAAGGATTACCGCAAGCACTAAGGAACACCGAGGAACAACAAAGGGATTCTACCCACACTAAGGAACACCGAGGAACAACCAAAGGGATTCTACCCAACACTAAGGAACACCGAGGAACAACCAAAAGGATTCTATCCAACACTAAGGAACACCGAGGACAACCAAAGGATTCTACCCAACACTAAGGAACACCGAGGAACAACCAAAGGATTCTACTCACACTAAGGAACACCGGAGAACAACCAAAGGAATTCTACCCAACACTAAGGAACGACCGAGGAACAACCAAAGGATTTCTACCCAACACTAAGGAACACCGAGGAACAACCAAAAGGATTCTACCCAACACTAAGGAACACACCGAGGAACACCAAGGATTCTACTCCTAACACTAAGAACAACCGAGGAACAACGCAAAGGATTCTACCCAACACTAAAGGACACCGAGGAACAACCAAAGGATTCTAACCTCAACAACTAAGGAACACCGAGGAACAAACCAAAGGATTCCTACCCAACATCTAAAGGAACACCGAGGAACAACCAAAGGATTCTACCCAACACTAAGGAACACCGGAAGAACAACCAAAGGGATCTCAAACAACACTATATTTGATTACACGAGGAACAACCAAAGGATTCTACGAACCACTAAGGAACACCGAGACACCAAAGGATTCTACCCACACTAAGAACACCGAGGAACAACCAAAAGGATTATACCTCAACACTAAGGAACACCGCGAGGAACAACCAAAAGGATCTACCCCATACACTAAGGAACACCGAGGAAACAACCAAATGAATTCTACCCAACACTAAGGAAACACCGGAGAACAACCAATAGGATTCTACCCAACACTAAAGGACACCGAGGAAGACTCCCAAAGGATCTACCCAAACTAGGAACACCGAGGAACACCAAAGGATTCTACCCAACACAAGAACAGCCGAGGAAACCAACCAACAGGATTCTACCAACCTAAGGAACACCGTAGGAACAACCAAAGGATCTAACCCAACATCTAGAACACCGAGGAACAACCAAAGAATTCTACCCAAACACTAAGGACACCGAGCAACAAACCAAAGGAATTTCTACCCCAATCACTTATGGAACACCGAGGAAAAGATCTCAAAGGATTCTACCCAACACTAAGGAACACCGAGGAACAGACCAAAAGGATTCTACCCCCACACTAAGGAACACCGAGAAACCCAAAAGGATTCTATCCCAACACTAGGAACACCGAGGAACAACCAAAGGATTCTCCCAACACTAAGGAACACCGAGGAACAACCAAAGGATTCCTACCCAACACAAGGA
Source organism: Doryteuthis pealeii (assembly GCA_023376005.1). Lineage (NCBI taxonomy): Eukaryota > Metazoa > Mollusca > Cephalopoda > Myopsida > Loliginidae > Doryteuthis > Doryteuthis pealeii. Next base: position 88,422,511 of record CM042159.1, on the reverse strand, counting down.
ACACCTGAGGAACATACAAAGATTCTACCCCCAACACTAAGGAACACCGAGGAACAACCAAAGGATTCTACCAACACTAAGGAACACCGAGGAACAACCAACAAGATTTACCCAACACTAAATGGATCAGCCGAGGAACCAACCAATAGGATTCTACCCAACACTAGGAACACGAGGAACAACCAAAGGATTCTAACCCAACACTAAGGGACACCGAGGAACAACGCAAAGGATTCTACCTCAACACTTAAGGAACACCGAGGACAACCAATATGGATTCTAATCCAACACTAAAGGAACAACCGAGAACAACCAAAGGATTCTACCCAACACTAAGGAACCCGAGAACAACGCAAAGGAAATTCTACCAAACATCTAAGATACACAGAGGAAACAACCAAAAGATTCTAACCCAACACTAAGGGACACCAAGGAACAACCAAAGGATCTACCAACACTAAGGACACCGAGGAACAACCAAAGGAGTTCTACCCACACTAAGGGACACCGAGGAACAACCAAAGGATCTACCCAACACTAAGGAACACCGAGGAACAACCAAAAGGATTCTACCCAACACTAAGGAACAGCGAGGAACAACCAAAGGATTCTAGCCAACACTAAGGAACACCAGAGGAACAACCAAAGGATTCTAACCAACACTAAGGAACACCGAGGATACAAACCAAAGATTCTACAACACTAAGGAACAACGCGAGGAAGCAACCAAAGGATTTCTACCGCAACACTAAGGGACACCGAGGAACAAACCAATAGATTCTAACCAAACACTAAGGAACACCGAGGAAAACAACCAAAGGATTCTACCCAACACTAAGGGACATCTGAGGAACAACCAAAGGATTCTAAACCCAACACTAAGGAACACCGAGGAACAACCAAAGGGATTCTACCCAAAACACTAAGGGACACCGAGGAACAACCAAAAGGATTCTACCCAACACTAAGGAACACCGAGGAACAACCAAAGGATTCTACCCCCAACACTAAGGGACACCGAGGAACAACCAAAGGATTCTACCCAAACAAGGAACACAGAGGAACAACGGCAATAGGATTTCTACCCACAACTAAGGAACACCTGAGGAACAACCAAGGATCTACCAAGCACTAAAGGAACATCCGAGGAACAACCAAAGGATTTACCCAACACTAAGGAACACCGAGGAACAACCAAGGATTCTACCCAACACTAGGAACACCGAGGAACAACCAAAGGATTCTAACCCAACACTAAGGGACACCGAGGAACAACAAAGGATTCTACCAACACAAGGAACACCGAGGAATCAACCAAAGGATTCTACCCAACACTAAAGAACACCGAGACAACCAAAGGATTCTACCCAACACTAAGGAACACCGAGGACAACCAAAGGATTCTTACCAACACTAAGGAACACCGAGGAACAACGCAAAGGATTCTGACACCAACACTAAGGGACAACCGAGGAACAAACCAAAGGATTCTAACCAACACTAAGGAAGCACCGAGGAACAACCAACAGGATTCCACCCAATCACTAAGGGACACCGAGGAACAACCAAAGATTCTAACCCAACACTAAGGAACACTGAGTAACAACCAAAAGGATTTAACCCAACACTAGGGACACCGAGGAACAAACCAAAGGAATTCTAGAACCCAACACTAAGAAACACCGAGGAACAATCCAAAGGATTCTAAACCCAAACTAAGGAACACCGAAGGAACATGACCAAAGGATTCTACCCAACACTAAGGAACACCGAAAGGAACAACCAAAGGATTCTTACCCAACACTAAGGAACCACCGAAGGAACAACCAAAGGAATTTACCCAAACACTAAAGGAACACCGAGGAACAACGCAAAGGATTTCTACCCAACACTAAGTGACACCGAGGAATCAACCAAAAAGGATTCTACCCAACACTAAGGAACACCGAGGAACAACGCAAAGGAATTTCTACCAACACTAAGGGCAACCGAAGGAACAACCAAAAGGATTTCTACCCAACACTACAGGAACAGCCGAGGAAAACAGCAAAGGAATTCTACCAAACTAAGGAACACCGAGGAACAACCAAAAGGATTCTACCCACCACAAGGAACACCGAGCGAACACAACCAAAGGATTCTAACCCAACACTAGGACCACCGAGGAACAACCAAAGGTTCTTAAACAACACTAGGAAAACACCGAGGAACAACCAAAGGTCTGACCCACACTAGGGACACCGAGGATAACAACCAAAGGATTCTACCCACCACCTAAAAACACCGAGGAAGCAACCAAAGGATTCTACCAACAGCTAAGGGAAGCACTGAGGAACAACCAAAGGATTCTACCCAACACTAAGGAACACCGAGTGAACAACCAAAGGATTCTACCCAACACTAAGGAAAACACGAGGAACAACAAAGGATTCTACCCAACACTAAGGACAACCGAGGTTAACAAACCACAAGAAATTCTACCCGCAACATAGGAACACCAGAGGAAACAACCAAAGGATTCTACCATCAACACTAAAGTACACCGAGGAACAAACAAAGGATTCTACCAACACTAAGGGGACACAGAGAACAATACCAAGCATCCCCCCACATTATGGGACACAGAAGAATAACCAAAGGATTCGACCCAACAGCTAGGAACACGAGGAAAGACTCAAAGGATTCTTACCCAACACAAGGAACACAGGAACAACAAAGATTCTACCCAACACTAAGGAACACCGAGGAAAAACAAGGATTCTACCCAACACTAAGGAAACCGAGGAACAACCAAGATCTATCACACTAAGGACACCGAGGAACCAACCAAAGAATTCTACCCAACACTAAGAACACCGGAGGAACAACCAAAGGATTCCTACCCCAAAGCACTAAGGAACACCGGGAAGACTCAAAAGATTCTACCCAACACTAAGGAACACCGAGGAATGACTCATAAGGATTCTAACCCAACACTAAGGAACACCGAAGGAACAACCAAGGATTCTACCCAACACTAAGGCACACCGAGGAACAACCAAAGGAATTCTACCTCACACTAAGGAAACACCGAGGAACAACCAAAGGATTCTACCAACACTAAGGAACACCAGGGAACAACCAAAGGATTCTACCCAGACACTAAGGAACACCGAGGTAACAACCAAAGGATTGCTACCCAACACTAAGGAACACCGAGAACAACGCAAAGATTTCTACCCAACACTAAGGAACACCGATGAACAACCAAAAGATCTACCACACTAAGGGACACCGGAGGAACAACCAAAGATTCTACCCCAACACTAAGGAATCAAACCGAGGAACAAACCAAAGGATTCTACCCAACACTTAAGGGACACGAGGAACAACCAAAGGATCTACCAACAACTAAGGAACACCGAGGAACAACCAAAGGATTTAACCCACACTAAGGACACACCGAGAACAACCAAAGGATTCTACCCAACACTAAAGTGAACACCGAGGAACAACCAAAGGATTCTACCAAAACACCAATGGACACCGGGAACAAACCAAAGGATCTACCCAACAACTAAGGGCACCGAGGAACAACAAAGGATTACTCAACACTTAAGGAACACCGAAGAACAACCAAAAGATTCTACCAAACTAAAGGGACCACCGAGGGAATCAACAGAAGGATTCTACCCAACCACTAAGGAACACCGAGGAACAACCAAAGGATTCTACCCAACATCTAAGGAACACCGAGGAACACCAAAGGATTCTAAGCCAACACTAAGGAACACCAAGGATACAACCAAAGGATCTAGCCCAACATAAGGAACACCGAGGGAACAACCAAAGGATTCACCAACACTTAAGGAACACCGAAGGAACAACCCAAAGGATTCTACCCACACTAAGGACACCGAGGAACAACCAAAGGATTCTACCCAACACTAAGGAACACGGAGGAACAACCAAAGATTCTACCCAACACTAAAGGGACACCGAGGAACACCAAATGGATTCTACCCAACACTAAGGAAACACCGAGGAACAACCAAAGGATCTACAACACTAAGGAAACCGAGGTCAACCAAAGGATTCTACCCAACACAAGGGACAACCGAGGAACAACCAAAGGATTTCTAGCCCAACTAAGGGACACGAGGAACAAACCAAAGGATTCTACCAACAACTAAGGAAACCGAGAAACACCAAAGGATTCTACCCAACACTAAGGGACACCGAGGACAACCAAAAGGATTCCTACCCAACACTAAGGAACACCGAGGACAACCAATAGGAATTCTAAACCCAACACTAAGGGACATCCAGGAAACAACCCAAAGGATTTACCCAACACCTAAGAGGGACACCGAGGAACACCAAGGATTCTAACCCACCTAAGGTAACACCGAGGAACAACAAGGATTCTACCCAACACTAAGGGACACCGAGGAACAACCAAAGGATCCTACCCAACACTAAGGAACACCGAGGAACAAGCGCAAAGGATTCTACCCAACACTAAGGGACACCGAGGACAACCCAAGGATTCTACACACTAAGGAACACTCGAGGAACAACCAAAGGATTCTACCCAACACTAAGGAACACCGAGGAACAACCAAAGGATCTACCCACACTAAGAACACCGAGGAACAACCAAAGGATTCTATCCCAACACTAAGGAACACCGAAGGAACAACCAAGGATTCTACCAAACTAAGGAACACCGAGGAACAACTCAAGGATCTACCACACTTCAAGAACCGAGGAACAACCAAAGGAATTCTCCTCAAACACTAAGGAACACCGAGGAACAACCAAAGATTCTAACCACACTAGGAACACCGAGGAAGCAACCAAAGGAATTCACCCAACACTTAAGGAAACAATACCGAGGAACAACCAAAGGATCTACCTGAACCACTAAGGAACACCGAGGAACAACCAAAGGATTCTACCAACAACTAAGGAAACCGAGGAACAACCAAGGATCTACCCCAACACTAAGGAACACCGAGGAACAACGCAAAGGATCTAAACCCAACACTAAGGAACACCGGGAACAACCAAAGAATTCTACCAACAACTAAGGAACACCGAGGAACAACCAAAGGATCTAACCGCAAACACATAAGGGAACACCGAGGACAACCAAAGATTCTAACCCAACACTAAGGAACACGAGGAAGAACTCAGAAAGGATTCTACCCACATAAGGACACCGAGGAACAACCAAAGGATTCTTACCCAACACTATAGGAACACCGAGGAAAAACGCAAAGGATTCTACCAAACACTAAGGAAACACCGAGACAAACCCAAAGGATCTACCCAACACTAAGGAACACCGTTTAGGAACAACCAAGATATTCTACCCAACACTAAGGAACACACAGAGGAACAAACCAAAAGTAGATTCTACCCAACACTAAGAACACCTGAGGTAAGACTCAAAGGATTCTTTACCCAACACTAAGAACAACCGAGGAGACTCAAAAGGATCTAAACCAACACTAAGGAAACCAGGAACAAACCAAAGGATTCTACCCAACACTAAGGAACACCGAGGAACAACCAAAGGATTTCTACCCAACACTAGGACACCGAGGAAACCACCAAAGGATTCTACCCAAGCACTAAGGAAAACACCGAGGAACAAAACCAAAGGATTCCTACCGCAATCACTAAGGAACAGCCGAGGAACAACAAAGGATTCTACCCAACACTAAGGAACACCGAGGAACCAACCAAAAGGATTCTACCCAACACTAAGAACACCGAGGAACCAACCAAAGGATTCTACCCAACAACTAAAGGAACACCGAGGAACAACTCAAGGATTCTACCACACAAGGGACACCGAGGAACAACCAAAGGATTCTACCGGCAACCACTAAGGAACACCGGGAACAACGCAAAGGATTCTACCCAAACACTAAGGGACACCGAGGAACACCCAAGGAATTCTACCCAACACTAAGAAACCCGAGGAACCAACAAAGGATACTACCAACACTAATAGGAAACACCGAGGAAACAACCAAAGGATTCTACCCAACACCTAAGGAACACCGAGAACAACCAAAAGGATTCTACCCAACACTATGGAACACCGAGGAACAACCAAAGGATTCCCTAACGCAACACTAAGGGAACACCGAGGAACAACCAAGGATTCTACCAATCACTAGGAAACCGAGAAACAACAAAGGATCTACCCAAACTAGGGACACCGAGGAAACAACCAAAGGATTCTATCTACCCATACACTGAAAGGAAACACCGAGGAAAAACCAAAGGATTCTAACCTCAACACTAAGGATACACCGAGAAAACAACCCAAAGGATTCTAGCCAACACTAGGAACACCGAGGAACAACCAAAGGATTCTACCCAACACTAAGGAACACCGAGGAACAAGCCAAAGGATTCTACCAACACTAAGGAACACACGAGGAACAACCAAAGGATCTACCCAACACTAAAGGGACACCGAGGAACAACCAAAGGATCTACCCAACACTAAGGAACACCGAGGAATCAACCAAAGGATTCTACCCAACAACTAAAGGGAACGAGGACAGCAACCAAAGGATCTACCCAACACTAAAGAAACACCGAGGAACAACCAAAGGATCTCACCCAAACTAAAAAGTACACCGAGGACAAACAAAGGATTCTACCCAACACTAGGGGACACAGAGGAAACAACCAAAGCCATTCCACCCCACAATTATGGGACACAGAAGAATAACAGAAGGATTCGACCCAACACTAAGGAACAACCGAGGAAGACTCAAAGGATTCTACCCAACTAAGGAACACCGAGGAACAACGCAAAGGATTCTAACCCAACCTACAGGAACACCGAGGAAAAAACCAAAGGATTCCTACCCATACAACTAAGGAAACACCGAGGAACAACCAACAGGATTCTACCCACACTAAGGAACACCGAGGAACAACCAAAGAATTCTACCCAACCTAAGGAACCGAGGAACAACCAAAGGATTCTACCCAACACTAAGAAACCGAGGAAACTCAAGGATTCTACCCAACCTAAGGAAACACCGAGAAGACTCAAAGGATTCTAACCCAACACTAAGGAACGCCGAGGAACAACCAAAAGGATTCTATCCTCAACACTAAGGAAAACACCGAGGGAACAACCAAGGATTCTACCCAACACAAGGACACCGAGGAAACAACCAAAGGATTCTACCAACACTAAGGAACACAGAGGAACAACCAAAGGATTCTACCCAACACTAAGGAACACCGAGGAAACAACCAAAGGATTCTACCCAACACTAAAGGAACACCGAAAAAAGGAAAAAAAAAAAACAAAACCAAAAAAAAAGGAAACTACCCAACACTAGGAACACCGAGAACAACCAAAGGATTCTAACCCACACTAAAGGGACACCGAGGCACAACCAATAGGATTCTACCCAACACTAAGGAACACCGAGGAACAACCAAGGATTCTACCAACACTAAGGACACCGAGGAACAACCAAAGGATTCTACCCAACACTAAGGAACCACCGAGGAACAACCAAAGGATTCTACCCAACACTAAGGAACACCGAGGAACAACCAAAGGATTCTAACCAACACCCTAAGGAACACCGAAGAAACAACCAAGATTCTACCCAACACTAAGGGACACCGAGGAACAAACCAAGGATTCTACCCCAACACTAAGGGACACCGAGGAACAACCAAAGGAATTCTACCAACACTAAGGAACACCGAGGAACAACCAAAGGATTCTACCAACACTAAGGGACAACCCGAGGAACAACCAAAGATTCTACCCAACACTAAGGAACACCGAGGAACAACCAAAGGATTCACCCAACACTAAGGAACACCGAGAACACAAAGGATTCTACAAACAGCTAAGGAACACCGAACAACCAAAGGATTCTACCCAACAACTAAGGAACACCGAGGACACCAAAGGATTCTACCAACACAGGAGGAACAACCAAAGGACTACCCAACACTAAGGCACGAGAACAACCAAATGGATTCTACCCACACTAAAGGAACACCGAGGACAACCAAAGGTTCTACCCAACACTAAGGGACACCGAGGAACAACCAAAGGATTCCACCCAACACTAAGGAACACCGAGGATACAACCAAAGGATTCATTCTCAACCAAAGGATTCTACCAACACTAAGGAACACCGAGGAACAACCAAAGGATTCTAACCACAACACTAAGGGACACCGAGAAACAACCAAAGGATTCTACCCAACACCTAAGGAACACCGAGGAAACAACCAAAGGATTCTACCCAACACTAAGGGACACCGAGGAACAACCAAAGGATTCTTACCCAACACTAAGGAACACCGAGGAACATACAAGGATTCTAAGCCAACAATAAAGGAACACCGAGGAACAACCAAAGATCTACCCAACACTAACGGGACACCGAGGAACAACCAAGGATTCTACCAACACTAAGGAACACCGAGGAACAACCCAAAGGATTCTACCCAACACTAAGGACACCGAGGAACAACCAAAGGATTCTACCCAACACTAAGGAACACCGAGGAACAACCAAAGGATTCTACCCAACACTAAGGACACCGAGGAAACAACCAAAGGAATTCTACCAACACTAAGAACACCGAGGAACAACCAAAGGATTCTAAGCCCAACACTAAGGACACGAGGAACAACCAAAGGATTCTACCCAACACTAAGGAACACCGAGGAACAACCAAAGGATCTACCCAAACACTAAGACACCGAGGAACAACCAAAGGATTCTAACCCAACACTAAGGAACACCGAGGAACAACCAAAGGATTCTACCCAACACTAAGGAACACCGATGAACAACCAAGGATTCTATCTACCCCAAACACTAAGGGACACCGAGGAACAACCAAAGGATTCTACCCAACACAAGGAACACCGAGGAACAACCAAAGGATTCTACCCAACACTAAGGACACCGAAGGAACAACCAAAGGATTCTACCCAACACTAAGGAACACCGAGGAACAACCAAAGGATTCCTACCCAACACTAAGGAACACGAGGAACAACCAAAGGATTCACCCAACACTAAGGGACACCGAGGAACAACCAAAGATTCTACCCAACACTAAGGAACACCGAGGAACAACCAAAGGATTCTACCAACACTAAGGAACACCGAGAACAACCAAAGGATCTACCCAACACTAAGGAACACCGAGAACAAGCCAAAGGATTCTACCAACACCTAAGGAACACCGAGGAACAACCAAAGGATTCTACCCAACACTAAAGGAACACCGAGGAACAACCAAAGATTCTACCCAACACTAAGGAACACCGAGGACAACCAAAGGATTCTCCCACACTAAGGACACCGAGGAACAACCAAAGGATTCTACCCAACACTAAAGGAACACCGAGGAACAACCAAAGGATTCTACCCACACTAAGGACACGAGGAAACAACCAAAAGTAATTCTACCCCACACAAGGGACACCGAGGAACAACCAAAGGATTCTACCCAACACTAAGGAAACACCGAGGAACAACCAAAAGGATTTCTCCCAACACTAAACACCGAGGAACAACCAAAGATTCTACCCACACTAAGGAACACCGAGGAACAACCAAAGGATTCTACCAACACTAAGGACACCAGGAACAACCAAAAAGAATTCTAACCAACACTAAGGAACACCGAGGAACAACCAAAAGGATTTACCCAACACTTAAAGGAACACACCGAGGAACAACCAAAAGGATTCTCCAACACTAAGGCAAACGCGAGGAACCAAAGGATTCTACCCACACTAAGTAACACCGCGGGAGGGAGGAAAAAATAAACAATAGGTATTCTACCCAACACTACGGGGACACAGGAACAACCCAAAGCAATTCCAACCCATTATGGACACAAAGAATAACCAAAGGATTCACCCAACACTAAAGGGATATTTGAGGAACAACCATTTCTTTATTAAGGATTAGCCTCTGCTTAACAGAAAGGGATCTCCACTGTAAAGTGCCCTCAACCCCCCCCAAAAAAAAAAATTCGTACATCTGTGTGTGATCCTAATTCTCTTTAACTCTATCTTACTCTACTAATTCGTAGCAATGCAGCCGATTGGTTGGTTGATTGGCTGGTCGATTTTAACGGCATATCAACCCATCTGGAGTTATGTCATGCCTAGTGGTTAGGAAGTAATATATGTTTTGTATCTATATTTATGCTTATGTAGTAATTGGTTTTAACAATGTATTAGCATCACAGGGGTCCTGTTGTATGGTATTGATTAAGTTCATGTCATGGTATAACTTTATTTCCTTCAGAAAGGACAGAATGTCTTCCATGTTGACTTTTTCAAATGGATATTTTTCTTTCATATTGTTTACATTAAAATAACGCTTTCTCATGTGAACAAAGACTCTGTATTCTATAAGTGTTTAACAGTCAAATGTGTTTGACATGTTTCACACTGTGGTTTTTGTTCTTGTTTGAGAATATAGAAGTGCTTTAGTCTTGCGTGACCAATACGTAATCGGGGAACAATGACTTGTTCCTTTATAGACTTCCTTAAGGCTGGTCTCCAGTCTCCCAGAGTGGGTTTGATTAGGAAGAGTTTATTGTGGATGTTGTTATTCCAGCGTTGTTGCAATTTTGTTTGAAGGAATAAATTAATTTTAGGTTTCAAGTCAGTACATAGAATCTTGAATTTGTCGGGGATCAAATCTAGAGCCGATTTAGCTACAGAGTCCGTTTTTTCCTTCAGCGTTACGGCCTCTATTTGAAAAGAATTATGATGTGTTAATAGTAATCGTAATATACTTATCTTCTTCTTATCTTGTTCTCTTGGCTGCGATCTGTTTTTTGAACCTGACGTCGGGCTGGATGGAATTCTCGCTTTTTGAGTATGGGAAACTTGGGAATCACTTGAAGATATCTTGTCTTGTGCCTTTTATAGTTTTTAATAACAACACAAGACGTTCTTGTTTTTTTCTCATGGGTCAAAATACTTTGGAGAATAGACACACACCTTCCATAACTTCGTCCAAACTCACTGGCTTTCTCTCCTCTCACTATACCTCTTACATTTTTTGCGAATTGGCACCTGTTGACCAATAAGAAATTGCCAAATAGCGTTGTGCTGACTCATCCAAAAATCTTTCAACTATTATCTACACGTAAATTAGTTTTTTGTTTCTTTTATCTAGAAGAAGTAAAATATAGGATTATATCTAGATCTATAAAAATATAAAGGGCAATAATTGTTACATAATCTAAGCATAGATTATTGTCAACCCCCTGTATTTCTAAAGGGATGGACCCTTTTCATATAACGGGCGGGATTTTCCATGGAATATTACAGAAAGCCCACGAAGTACGTGAAGTCACGTGGTACCAAGTTAACCAGTCAGTACCTGCTTGGACGTCCGATGAGAAGCATGGGCTCATTATGCACACGCGTGTTGTGTTAGTTAGAAGAAGAATTTTAGTTAAGTAAATAAAAGTTTAAAGAAATAATATGGTGTTCTTGTTTGATGAATGTCTTGGCAAAAAGACTGACCAAGAAGAAGGAATGTATCAAAGACGAACAGCCAACAAGAATCTAGAAAGAGAATTCAACATGGAGAGAAAGAATAGAAACGACTAGAGATCACCAAATGGCCAAAGAAGTAAGTAATGCAAAATGCATATGCATCTCTCTGTTACCTATGTCTATCTCACCACCCTCTCCAGTATGTAACATAATGACAATGGAGCAAAAATAATGAAGAATTTATTTATATCTGGAAAGATATTTAAAAATTAGGATTTGAATAGTAAGAAAAGGGAAAGTCATTGGCTGTGTTTGTGATTAAAACATAAAATCAATTATATGAGACGAAAACAATCTATCGATCTGTGAAACTATTTTTTTAATTATATTCCTCTACCCAGGTAATGCCGGGTAGCCAATTCTAGTTTTTTTTAAATAAAAGTGTTCGTTGTCTTTAGTCTAATTCCAGTTCCAATAAACAACACACAATTAGTATTCTCCTGGGCTTTATCTATTTTAGATTTTGCATAATTGATCGATACAGCATTATTCACGCTGCTAATTATTATTAATTATTATTATTATTATTATTATTATTATTATTATTATTTCTTTTTTTTTCTCACATCAGCATTAGCTGATGGTCTTTCACTGGAGTCTGAGTGGCAACAAGTCTCCTCATGTCTCCGGGACTCCCCTGAGTATTTCGGCAGATTGCAGCAATGCAGTGTTCTAGATGGTATCAATCCTTCCTCTGATTTCCAAACTTTCTAAACCCTTTTCCAGTCCTTTTGGGATCGTTCCAAGTGCACCAACTACAAATGGTATCATTTTCACTTTCATATTCCATAACTTTTTCAGTTCTCTGGCAAGGTCCAGATATTTGTCAATTTTTTCATTTTCCTTCAGCTTCACCCTGTGATCTGCTGGAACTGCAAAATCCATATTATCACAAAGTCTACATTTAATTATTATTATTATTATTATTATTATTATTATTATTATTTTAATTATTATTTGGTGCCGTGGCCAGGATATTATTATTATTATTATTATATTATTATTATTATTATTATTATTATTTACTCCTTTTGAGTTTTCACATCAGTGTTAGATGATGGTCTTTCACTGGAGTCTGAGTGACAGCAAGTCTCCTCAGGTCTCCAGGACTTTTCTGAGTATTCTGGCAGATTGTAGCAGTGCAGAGTTCTGAATGGTTTCAATCCTTCCTCTGATATCCAAACTTTCCAAGCCCTTTTCTAATCCTTTTGGGACTGTTCCAAGTGCACCAAGTACAATTGGTATCACTTTCACTTTCATATTCCACAAATTTTTCAGTTGTCTGGCAAGGTCCAGATATTTGTCTATTTTTTCATTTTCCTTTAGCTTCACCCTGTGATCTGCTGGCACTGCAAAATCCACCAGTTGACAAGTTCTTTCTTTTTTGTTTATCAACACTAGGTATGGCCTTCTTGCTGGGATAAGGTGATTCGTTTTTATCTCAAAGTCCCAGAGAATTTTGTGCGTTTCGTTCTCAAGAACAGATTCTGGTTTATGCATATACCATTTTGTTGTGTGGTCAAAATTAAATCTTTTGCATAATTCCCAGTGGATCACCTTCCCAACCCAGTCGTGTCTAGTTTTGTTTTCTCATTGTGCTAGTTTGCTACATTCGCAGAGTATATGGTTAACAGTCTCATCTCTATTACTGCAAAGTCTACATTTACTATTCTGTTGGGTCTTATCAATTTTCGCTTTGATGTAGTTTGTCCTTATGGCATTATTTTGTGCAGCAATTATAAGTGATTCTGTTTCTCTTTTGAGGTTTCCCTTTCTTAACCATGTCCAAGTCTTTTTATGTGCAACCTCTTCTATTTGTCGTTTGAAGCGTCCGTATAATTGTTTTTCTTCCCATTTTTGTTTTCTAGTCTTTGTCGTTTTTCTGTTTGTCCATCTGCCGTTTCTACTATTGTTGGCCGCCATAAGTAGTTTGTCTTTGCTCTTCCTTGTGTAATCTTCAAGTAGTTTGATTGTAGTTTCTACGCATTCCTCTATGTTGGCAAGACCTCTTCCCCCTTCCTTTCTTGACACATACAATCTATCTCTATCATCTCTAGGGTGGAGAGCCTTGTGCATGGTCATTAATTTTCTCGTCCTTTGGTCTATCTGTCTGAGTTCTTCTTTTGTCCATTTTAAGAATGGTCCTGAGTATCTTATAATGGGGACAGCCCAGGTAATAATTCCTTTGATCAGATTTCTGCTGTTAAGTTTGGTTTCTAGAAGTTTTCTAGTTCTCCTGAGATATTCTTTTTTAACTTTTCCTTTCATTTCTGTTTGCTTAATATTGTCCGCTTCTAAAATTCCTAAGCATTTGTAACTTTCATTTTCATCAAGTGATTTTATGCTGTCCTGATTTGGTAGTTGTATTCCATTCATTAATTTTCTTTCGCCCTTTTTCATTACTAGCATAGCACATTTTTCAATTCCAAATTCCATTCCTATATCTTGGCTATATATTCTAATAGTTTGTACCAGGTTTTCTAATTCTTTTTCATTTTTTGCAAAAATTTTTTATGTCATCCATGTACATGAGGTGGTTTATCTTCTCTTGTGTGCTAGGGAATTTGTATCCCCCTGTACATTTTTAAGTATATGACTGAGAGGCATCATTGCTATAATGAACAGTAGTGGTGATAATGAGTCTCCTTGGAAGATACCTCTTTGGATTTTTACTCCTTCCAGGGATTGTTTTCCGGCTTTTAATTGAATTCTCCAGTTTTCCATGGCTTTTTCAATGAAATTTATGATGTTGTTGGAAAGTTTGTACATTTTTAAACATTCTAAAATCCAGGTATGTGGGACCATGTCATATGCTTTTCTGTAGTCGATCCAGGCCATTGAAATATTTTCCGTCTATTTTTTACTTCTTTAAGAATGTATTGGTATATATACAGTAAATCGTGTGTTCCTCTTTTTCCCTTGCGGCATCCTTTCTGTTCTTCTGGGAAAAGGTTTAGCCAATTGAGTGAAAAGTATATTTCTTCTTTTATAACGGCAGTCAATATTTTCCACATCATGGGTAGACAAGTTATCGGTCTATAATTGCTGGGGATGTTTCCTTTTTTAGGGTCTTTCTGGATTAGGGTAGTTATTCCTTTATTATTATTATTATTATTATTATTATTATTATTATTATTGTTGTTGTTTGGTGCCGTGGCCAGGATTTTATTATTATTATTATTATTATATTATTATTATTATTATTATTATTATTATTATTATTATTGTTACTGTTGTTGTTGTTGTTGTTTGATCATGAGTTAGAAAGACACAAGG
>CM042159.1:88372644-88400144 GCA_023376005.1 Doryteuthis pealeii | reverse complement strand
ATTACAGTTATTTCTTCTTGTTAAGGGATTTCTTTTAAGATTTATTGAAGAGATTTTTGCTCATATTCAATAAGATAAAACTAAACAATTAGAAATCAATAATATTAAGCACATATTTATTAAAATCAAATTTTTTAAGATCAATATGCAAATTAGCCTTCCCATTCACACTGTAAACCGGTGTTTTGTTGTATATTTAAATACAACTCCATGTTATTTGTATGTAGATATAGTCAACAGTCTTAATGATGTAAAACAATTTTATTAATCATTGAGGTTTAAATAAAAATAAAATCATGGAGAATGGGATGCACATAACAAAGGGAATAGTGGTTTGTATAGTAATATAGTTTCGGTTACAGACAGAAAAACATACAATCTCCATTATAATAAGATTTACATCAAACTCTTTTGAGTTTTTTTTGTGAATTATAATGCTTGATTCAATAAAATAACATTTTATTTATTTTATTTTCAAAACAGAATACGCATTTTCTAAATTTAAAAAATGTTGTTTTTTTTTAAATTCCGTCTATGAACTTGAATGTTTCATCTGTACCACTTTCATCTTATAACGGTCCACTCATACCATCTCTCTATCATACACACCTCGCTCTTGATAAAGACCACTTCAATAAAGGGTCGAAACAGATTTCTGTCAGCGAATTTTAACATCATGTGTTTGTTTTTTCTAAAATATTTATTTCATATATATATATATATATATATATATATATATATATATATATATATATAGGTAATTTGCTTTAAAGGCGCATGGTACAATGGTTAGAGTCGTAGGAAGCGAACTCCTCAACCCGAATTCAAATCCTGGACCAGGCTCTTTGCATTTTCACATAGTGCTAATACCCTTGGGAAATGTATGAATCCAACTACTCACCCTCCAGCTATGGGTAAATAGTAGGGCAGAATTGGATCTTTAACTTTGGCGACGTAACCTGTCTAGGAGAATGAAATCTTTGAATTCAAGCCTGTTAAATTCCGCTTAAGAAATTGACCTTTTGTCGCATCCTACTCGTATGAAGGGGTTTGCTAAATATATACATATATATGTAATGTGCCTCTCTATGCTGGACGCAATGGAATCTAGTCTGGCTACCTACCTACCTACTATATATATATATATATATATATATATATATATATATATATATATATAAGTCATCCACAGACACGTCTTTCGGCGTTTCACGCCTCTTCAGTGTGGCTAGACACAATAACTACCTCTGACCAGGAGCGAAATCCGACTGAAATTTTGCCAGCCCTATCTCTTAACCTCTCGGTAATTTGACAGCTGTCGTAAAGTGTTGGTGTTTTAAGTATTAAATACATACGTTTGCTTATATATTTTACGATCACCAGAGAGATCCAATCTGTGAACAGACGATCATTGCTTTAAATATGCTGGCAATGAAAGTTAATCTAAATCACCCCAAGAGAGGTCTACCGAGTTTTGGGAGCATATAAATAAGTCATCTACAGACACGTATTTCGGCGTTTCACGCCTCTTCAGTGTGGCTAGACACAACAACTGATAATACAGTGCTAACAGAATAGTCATCAATAACATTGATAGAACATATATATGTAAGTTAGGATAGTGTGAACATGAAAAAGACGCTTGATTACTGATGCGATTGCTGATGCGATTTTCAAACCAAGTGGCTCTTTGTCTTTTATTTTCCCTTATATACTGTAGTATAGTGATTTGTAGGGAGAGGGGGTCGTGTTTTATAGTTCTGAAGAAAAGAGGTGTCGTTTAATGTTTCTGTGGGTAGAGGAGTCCCGTTTTATGGTTCTGTTGCATGCAAGGATTTTCGGCCCACAACCATAAAATGCTGATTCATCCTCCTCAGAACCATAACAGAAAACCCATCCCTACAAAGCAATTCATTGCCGTATCCAAGAATTTGCGGAGTTATGTCGATTTGAAGCTCTCCATTATTGGGGCGTCGCGAAAAATGCCGACGTTTTTTTTTTTATCTGTACAATGAGTTCAAATGCATCTGATTTTTAATTATTAATGATTTCTGATTTGCAAATTTTCTTTTAAATAAATCCCCCTTATTCATTGAATGACCCTCGTATTTGCTGTTAGGTGCAAAATATAGACCATTGCTACTTTAAGTGTGACACACTGATGCGGGAGAATAAAGCCCTGGCACTTATCTGAAAACACACGACCGGAGATTTCACCTTAACAGAGTCTCCCACACCTTGCCCATAAAAAGGGCAGTAACCCATTCGAGTAGCTTCCAAAAGCACTCCCTACACGTTACTTTCACTAGGAGAGACGTCTCACCAGCACTCTACAAACTACGGCGACCAGAATACCCTTACTAGTGCCACTTCACCTACGAACTGTAATTTCATCTCTCAGATAAGTCTCGTAGCAAATGCCATCAAAATTTGCAACAATATTTTTTGTACCCTTTGTCAATATATGTGTTTAATTTCCATTGTGTTACTTGTTTCTTTCGTCCGAATAATTGCCTCTCACTAGGATTTTTTCTGAAATATTTTGGATTATTTTAAAGGCCGACTATCCCCGAAATTTGAGCTTCCAATTCCAAAAATTGGTGGATTAATGTCGATTTTTTGCTCTCCAAAACTGGTGGGGTCGCGAAAAATGCCGACTTTTTGTTATCTATTTTTGTCTGTAAATGAATTCTAGATCTTCTAATTTTAAATTATTAATGATTTCTGATTTACAAAATTCTAACTGACGTAGCTTCGGTTCTGAGCAAAAATCAAACAATCTTTTTGGTACAAATAATTTCAATATATGTGAAATAATAGTAGAAAAAAATGTTGTCATAGATGCAGTGCCACATCGGGATATTGATCTTTTGCTATTAAAACATCAGAAATCATCAATAACTTAAAATTGGTTGACTTTAAAAAAATTTTATGGAATTTTTGAATTCCTTGGGCAAAAATGCTTTTATAAACGAATTTTTAGGAGCAGGGAATCTCTTGTTTAGTTTTTTTCTCAGGACTTGAGTATGTGGTCTAGTCTTCACTACCGTAGAGGAGTGTACTGAGAATGCACGCTTTGAAGACACGTAGTTTGTCTTTCTTAGTAAGGCTGGCATTGTTCCAGACTCTCTGGCTCAGTTCTCACACGAATTACAATAACGCTTAATATAAACAGAAGGATAACCAGGATATACAATGACAATCTCTATAAAAAGATCGCTTGATTAAAACATCTTCTTTTGCTTTTCAATCAGAGAAACACTAATGTAATGTCGACGATTTCCCTTTTTAATGCTAAGTGTCCCTACAGAGATCTGCCTTTATAAACTGGCCTCGGGCCTGTGCGCGTCTTTGATTCTTGATCCAACGGAGGATTACGTTGATATTGTTGGCCAAGACGCCTACGATGTTGCTTAGTGACCCTTTTCATTTTCCCTTGTCGTCAGCATCCTCATCGGTGATGCTTTGGCGTTGGTTGTAAAGAGGGAATTTACGTAAATATGGCATCTGTTGAATATCGGCAAATTCTGCAAAGAGAAATCTATCTTGGTTTTCAAAAGAAAAACCCGCGGAGACATTGAAGTATTCGTGAGATCAACAGGAAATTGACAGGAAGGAGAAGAGGAAGAAAGAAAGAAAGAAACAGAGAGGGAGTGAGAGAGTGGGGGAAGGAGGAATGAGAGAGAAAAGAGAGAAATGAGAGAGTGGAGGAAGGAGAGAGAGAGGGAGTAGGAAGAGAGAGGAGAGTAGGAGAGAAAGTGAGAGATTGTAAGCATTTTTTTTTTAAAGAGAAAAATAGATCCACAGGAAATTTACTGGAAAGAGAAAAAAAAAAGAAACAGAGAGGGATTGTGACAGAGAGAGAGGGAGAGAGCGATAGAGAAATAAAGGAAGAGAGAATGAGGGAAGAAGGAAGGGGAGAGAGAGTAGGGGGAGAGGGATTGTAAGCGACAGATAGATCCACAGGAAATTTATTGGAAGGAGCAAAGAAAAGAAAGAGACAAAGAATAGGAGAGGAGAGAGAGAGAGAGAGAGAGAGAGAGGCGGGGAGAGAGAGAAAAGAAAGAAAGAAATGAAAAGAAGAGAGTGGAGAAAGGAGGAAGGGGAGAGAGTTGAAGGGAGAGAGATTGTAAGCGAGTTTTTAAAGAGAAAAATAGATTCACCGGAAATTTACTGGAAGGAGCAAAGAAAGAAATAGACAGAGAGGGGGTGAGGGGAGAGGGAGAGAAAGATAGGAAAAGTAGAGAGTGGGGGAAGGAATAAGAGAGAGAAAAGAGAGGAAAGATGATTGGGGAAGGAGGAAGGGTGAGAGAGAGAAGAGAGAGAGAGAGAGAGAGAGAGAGAGATTGTAAGCGAGTTTTTAAAGAGAAAAAAATAGATCCACCGGAAAATTTACTGGAAGGAGCAAAGAAAGAAACAGAGGGTGAGTGAGACTCAGAGATAGATAGAGAGAATGAGAGAGAGAGAGAGAGAGAGAGAGGAGAAGAGAAAGAAGGGAAAAGAGAGGTGGGAGAAAGAAGAATGACAGAGAGAGAGAGAGAGAGAGTAGATGGAGAGAGATTGTAAGAGAGTTTTTAAAGAGAAAGATAGGAAATTTACTTGAAGCAGCAAAGAAAGAAAGAAACAGAAAGTGAGATAGAGAGAAAGAGAGAGAGACAGAGACAGAAACATAGAAAGAGAGAAAGACAGAGAGAGAGGGGGAAGGAAGGAGAGGGAGAGAGAGAGTGGGGAGAGAGAGAGAGAGACTGTGAGTGATATTTTACAAGAGAAATGAAGATCTAAATATCAACGGTGCACAAAACGTTAAAGAAATGAAAAAGAAAAGGAAAAAGAATTTCAATAAATGACGATTATATTTCTTGAGGATTGGATAAAAATTGTGAAAAAATATTTCCTAGGAAATTTTATTATAAAATAAAATAAAAAAAGTGAGGGTGGGGGCAAAATAAAGGGAATGATTTGATTTGGTGAGGAAGAAGTGGGGGGTGGGAATGAAAGAGATGAAAAAATTAATGAGGGATCATAAAAGGAAAGATTAGTCTTCAACAAGAAAAGCAAGATAGGAAGGAAGGAAGAAAGAAAAAGAAAACAAAGAAGGTAGGCAGAAAGAAAGAAAGAAAGAATAAAAAGAAAAAGTTTTGAAAAATAAATCAAAAAAGAGTATTTGAAAGACAAAAATAATTTTAAAAGGAAAAAAATCTTGAAAATCAAAAAAATTTGAAAAGAAAGAAAGAAAGAAAGAAAGAAAGAAAGTCATGTGTTTAAAAAGAAGAGAAAAAGAAATTAATAGTATTAGACAGAAAGAAAGAAAGAGTAAATCTTATTATAATGGAGATTGTGTGTTTTTCTGTCTGTAGCCGAAACTCTATTACTACTCAAGTCACAATTCCCTTAGTTATTTACGCTACATTCTTCATGATTTATTTTTTCTAAACCTCAATTATTAATAAAATTGTCTTACATTATTAATAGTTAACTATGTCTCCATACTGACAACATGAAATTATAATTTATATATACAACAAAATAGCTGTTTACTGTGTGAACGAAGGCTAATTGCATATTAATATTAAAAAATCGAATTTAATAAATATGTGCTTAGTATTAATTGATTTCTAACTGTTTGGTTTTATTTTAATGAATATAAGCAAAATCTCTTCAATAAATCTTAAATGATTAACAAGATAAAATAACTGTCATTTATTCTTAACTTCCTCTTATAACTAAATACTTAAAATAAAGAAAAATAACAATGAAAGAAGAGAGTGATGGAAAAAGTAAGTTTCAGTTGTTCATTTTATTATACTCCCTCTGTTTCAAATCTTTATTAACTCCCTCTGTTTCAAATCTTTTTATCTGATTATCTATTTATTTATTAGCCTTTCTAAATTTAATATAATATTTTATTACATTAAAACTTGAATACTTGCACCCGGAGGGTGCATATATTTGCTAGTGAAAGTAAAGATCAACAATTGATGTTGTAACGAAATTAAAGAGAAATGAAATTTGTAAATTTACCCAGAAAAGCAAATATGAAAAGATCACCGGAAATGACTTGTCCGTGGTTCCGAAACCAATATCCGAGCCAATATCCGAACTAATAATTCACTCGTTGTTCCTTACGACGAAAACTTGTTCAATCATCAAATATTGATTTATTGAAATGGGAAAATTTAAGACGAGCAAATAAATAATTGTAATAACCATGAAAACTTTAAAAAAAAGAAGATATTTATTTTTAAATAGAAAGAAAGAAAGAAAGAAAGAAAGAAAGAAAGAAAGAGTGTTATATATCCGTTACAAATCGGGAATAGAATGGAGAGAGAGAAAAGTGAGGGGGTTTCTTGTTCTACTTTTTACGATTTTTGTTGCCATTTTTAGACTTCAAGAGAGAGAGAGAGAGAGAGAGAGAGAGAGAGAGAGAGAGGAAGAGAGGAGAGAGATGATGATGATGATGATGATATGATGCTGGTTGTAATTGGGAAGAGAGAGAGCCAAAAAAGAGATGATGATGATGGTTGTAATTGAGAGAGAGAGAAGAGAGACAAAAAGAGAGATGATAATGAATGATGGTTGTAATTAGGAGAGAGAGAGAGAGAGAGAGAGAGAGAGAGAAGAGAGAGAGAGAGATGATGATGATGATGATGATGGTTATAATGGAAAGAGAGAGAGAGAAGAGATGATGATGATGATGATTGATGGTTATAATTGGAAAGAGAGAGAGAGAGAGAGAGATGATGAATGGTTGAATTGAGAGAGAGAGAGAGAGAGAGAGGGAGAGATGAATGATGATGATGGTTGTAATTGGGAAGAGAGAGAGAAGATAGAGATGATAAAGTGATGATGATGTTGTAATGGGAAGAGGGAGATGAGATCATGATGGTGATGGTTGATAATTGAGAAGAGAGAGAGAGAGAGAGAGAGAAGAGAGAGAGATGATGATGATGATGTTGATGGTTGTAATTGGGAGAAGAAAATGATGATGATGGTTGTAATTGGGAGAGAGAGAGAGAGATGATGATGATGATGGTTGTAATTAATTGATGGAAGGAGAGAGAGAGAGAGAGAGGGAGAGATGATGATGATGATGGTTGTAATTGGGAGAGAGAGAGATGATGATGATGATAGTGATGATGATTGTAATTGGAAGAGGAGAATGAGATCATGATGGTGATGGTTGTAAATGGGAAGAGAAGAGAGAGAGAGAGAGAGAGATGATGATGATGATGTTGATGGTTGTAATTGGGAAGAGAAATAGAGAGAGGGGTGATGATGATGGTTGTAATTGGGGAGAGAGAGAGAGAGAGAGATGATGATTGATGATGATGATGATGATGATGATGATGATGATGGTTGTAATTGGGAAGAGAGAGAGAGAGAGAGAGAGAGAAAGAGAAAGAGAGAGAGAGATGATGATGATGATGGTGGTTGTAATTGGGAAGAGAGAGAGAGAGATGATTTTGATGGCTGTAATAGGTAAGGAAAGAGAGAAAGAAGAAAGAAAGAAAGAAGTAGATGTGGAAAGAAAGATTTGGGGAAAAAAAATAAAAAAGAGAGAAGAAAAGTGAGATAGAGAAAAAGACAGGAGAGAGAGAGAGAGAGGGGTGCTTGTAATAGGAGATAGAGAAAGAAAGAACGAAAGAACGAAAGAAGAAAAGAAAAGAAGTAGTGGATGCAAAGTGGGCCCAGAGTGGGAAATATAGTATAATATCTAGGGTTAAAATAATCCCCTGATAATGGTTGAGAGCTCGTTGGAAGCGTATTACTAAGCCAATTTCAGTGAATTAGATTTTTTTTCAAAATTTTCGAATTTTGGGGGATCTGGACCCAAATTGCCATATTTGGGTTTGGGGCTAAAAGCACGCCAAAAACACGTTTTCAGACATATCTTCCCTTACAATAATCCCCTGATATTGGTTGAGGGCTCGTTGGAAGCGTATTGCTAAGCCAATTTCTATGCAAAAATAATTCAATTTTTGTAGGATCTGGGGCCAAATTACCAAACTGTATTTGGGCATTTTTTGCCAAAAACAAATTTGTAGGTATATCTTCCCGAGGGTCAGCTTGAAGCGTATCATATTGAAAAGAAAATTGGACGAAACTCGAAATGTGTGAAAATATGTTAATATATAGATGTCGCCGGGATTACGACTCGCGTTTGTTTTTTAAAATTATGAGTTTTGTGTAAAATGCATTTTTTCTAATTGCCACAAGTCAGATTTAATAAGATTTGGATTTTCTAAGACATTCATACCTATATTTTCAGGAAATATATTCTGGAGCAAATCTGGCTTGTAGCATTTTGAAATATTCACAGTTTTCCGTCGAATTTTCGCCGGAAAAAAGGTTGAATTTTTGGTTAATTTTGCATAAATCGGCAAAAATTCTGACCGAAAATCTTAATTAGTAGCATCTCTCATTTAGAATGAAGTGTTGACATGTCAATAACAATAATTGTGCAATACTTATCTTTATTCCTGCTCTACTTTAGGAGACTTGGATCTGGTTGTTGGAGTTGTTACAATTTTTGGGGCCATTTTTAGATTATAAGTGAGAGGACTTTACAGTTGAGATCTTTGGTGTTCATTAATGTTACGTAGAATTCTGTGGTCATTCCTTGGTATTCCTTAGTGCTGGGTATAATTTTTTGTTTGAGCAGAGCCCTTGGTTGCAGATCCGTTCTTCAGTGAGAGTACTTCAAAATCGAGATCCCTTGTGTTAAGTAGCGACTGATCCTTATTGTAGAATCCTTTGGTTGTTCCCTGGTGTCCCTTAGTGTTAGGTAGAATCTTTGGTTGAGCAGAGTCCTTGGTTGCAGATCCGTTCTTCAGTGTCGAATACGTTCAAATGAACGGCTTTCAAGAACTGTTGATTGGCTGGCTTTAATCCACGCGCCCTAGCAGAGTCTATAAGTTTAAGTGGTGGACTTCAGCACACCTCATATCCCCGAAAATATTCCAACGCTACTTCTTCTTACTTCGTCGCTAGCCATTTTCATTTGGGGTGATTCTTCATTCTTCTGAGCTGTTGTCGTTCCTTGGTATTCCTTAGTATTGGTTAGAATTCTGTAGTTGAGTAGAGTTCTTGGTTGCTGATCCGTTTGTCAGTGTCCAATACGTGCAAATGAACGGTTCTCAAGATCGGTGATTAAATTAACTAATCACTTATTCGAGCTCTTGATGGACTGGCTTTGATACACGCGCCCACGCAGAGTCTATAATATTAAGTGTTGGACTTCAGCACACCTTATATCACACAAAATATTCCAACACTACATGTTCTTACTTCGACGGTGGCCATTTTCCTTTGGGGTGGATATTTTCCTCGTACCCAACTTGTACAAGGTCAGGCACAAAGGCCCTATTTACGTGGGACCACTCACAAGCCGAGACTCATGGATGGCAGGTGGACAAATTGCGTCGATCCCGTCGGCATTACCTCTCAAAGGGGCGCATCAGGCGCTGGGCAATAAACCCAGCCCTGCCCCTTTAAATCAAGGGTGCAGATATTGCCTGGGGGATAGCTCCCTGGGATCGACACTATTAATTCAACACACCGATCCAGTGACCGAAGTACACCGGACCTCCGACCCGAAGGACGGGTTGGAGTGAGGTGATTCTTCCTTCTTCTGAGCTGAGTCGTCTGTGTGTAGTGAAGTGGATCCGAACTTACCTGACTCCAAGTGTCCTCGCTGCTTCATATGTACCATCGGGGCCGCCATCTCTCATTCCGTTGCCGCATATGGACGGGCTGGGGCGTTTTATGACCCTCAGTAATTTGAATATGCGAGCCGCTAGCTCAATAAAAAGCAAACTATTTTAAAAAGGAGGCGGTGAGATTTTGTGTTTGAAACAAGGTGAACCCCAGACGTCGTATTTTATGCCGAAGACGTTTTTATTTTTTCATTCTTATTGGTTATGCAATTTTTAAACTAATTTTTAAATATATTTTCTAAACTCATTTTTAACAATTTGACCCATAGATGGGACCCTAACAATTACTACCGCTCCGGGTCAGAGTGGAAGTGGGATTAAAGGATCTCACCACTAGATGCAGTTTAACGTTATATCTAGGACACCAAGATGCTCAGCCACAGACTACTGCCCTGCACCTCTGCAGAGGGGTAAGACTCCCCCAATGGGGCCACCTGTTGGCCGTGGGTGGCGACCCGTGATGCTTAAGAATAGAGCCCAGGTGGATGAGCAGTTCATGACATGCAATACTCCACTTTGGCCCTATCTTGGGCTAGACGGGCGGTCGGAGAGGCCCCCTCCTATCAATCGGCTGGTCACGTCAAGCCCTAGCACCAATATGATTTTCCCAACCCTATTGCTTTTATGGCAAGCCCCAACCCCTTTTTATCATATGGGTGCTAGAAGGCGGTGGCTGCGGGTCTACATGTCATGTGAATGATGTTAAACTCTATCTGATGGTGAGGTTCCAGTTTTGGTATGGGAAATGTGGAGCACCCTTCATCACCATTGCCCCTGGTTCACTCTGACCCGGAGTGGTAGTACCTGTTAGGGTCCCATCTATGGGTTAAATAGAAAAATGTATTTATAAAAAAATTGTATTATCCATTAAGAATTGATTTATTTAAAAACTTTATCGGCATTAAATGACCCACTGAGGTTGATATGCCGTAAAACAAAAAACCAAACCAATCAGCCACTAACTATAAATATGATAAAGAGGTTCGTGGGTTTCCTAAGAGAAATTGCCTCCGGAAAATCATATGGGTGATTGGGGAGTGAGTTAGATGGATAGATAGGAGCATACTGAAAGATAGATAGATAAATAGATGTATAGATAGATAGACAGGAAAATACTGAGGTAGATAGATAGAAAGAGAATGAGATATATGGATAGATAGATAGATAGATAGATAGATAGATTTGCTCAGACTGAGATAGATAGATAGATAGATAGATATGAAAATATTGAGGTAGATATATAGAAACAAAATCATATATATATATATATATATATATATATATATATATACATATATATATATATATATACATATATATATATACATATATATATATATATATATATATATATATATATATATATATAGAGAGAGAGAGAGAGAGAGAGAGAGAGAGAGAGGTAAATAATGTTACAGTCTTGCATAAGGCATTTCGAAGTTAACAATAATACAGATAAGAAAATACTAAACTAGCTAGCCACATAGATAGATAGGTAGGAATATACTGAGGTAGATAGATAGAAACGTAAGGAGAAAGAAAGAAAACAGAGTGAGATAGTAGATAAATACATAGATATGTTCAGACTGCGATAGATAGATAGATAGATAGATAGATATAAACATATGTAAACATATGTATGTATGTAGTAGCAGAAAACATTTCTAAGTTTGCAATAAGGGCGTATGAATTTAAATTTATAAGATATTCAATATCGAACGCTAAATTTGCTGACCGAACAATAGTGGCCATTTTGTTATAAAATAAAATGAAATCAAAATGATTACAGACATGGAATTGTCGAATCAATATTTTTAACAAATAAAAATACGGTTAACACATGTATCAGCATTTTTATCCAATAAAAATGCAAATTCGAAAATTACTATTCTTTGATTTGATCATGATAGCCCCTTATAAACATTCAGAATTAATTGAAAATAATTCAGTAATCGGGCGTTTGTTTATTTTATTGTTTTTTTTTTTGTTTTTTTTTTACTATATGACCTTTAGGCACCCCTTTTTTATCTCGATTAAGAAAGGACATGTTTTTCATTTACACTGTCAATAGCCGGTTGTTTTAACAGACGATTTTTAGATTTTTTTAAATTATAAAACTAACTTCTAACCCTAACCCCTAACTCTAACCCCTAACAAACAAACGGATTTTGACGGTGTAAATGAAAAACATGTCCTTTCTTAATCGAGATCAAAAAGGGGTGCCTAAAGATAATAGGGTCCGGTTTTTTAAGCAATTCACTCAAACTAGTCTCAGAATCCATTATAAAAAAATAACTTCAAAACAATGAACATTTATTTTTCAAAATAAGTCGTCCCTAATGAGAACTTACAGGAGAGATAAAGGGAGATAATTCACATGAAGGGAGATAATTGGCGAAAAATCTATCAGCATCACTGAGAATACAAGGTGTGTCAAAAAAACTACCAAGTTTAAAGCTGTATTTTCCCAGGATAAAGAATTGAAGAATGAATGGAACGTTAATTTTTCAGAATACAAGGTGTGTCTAAAAGTATATAAGTGTACCGTTGTGGTATATTTTCACGGTACCAAAATGATATAAGTAACGTTGTCCTTTTTTTTTTCGAGCGCTACGACGATAACGGTAAGACGGCGGCGGCGTATATATTATATAGCGGGTCTCGTCCACGTGCTCCAAATTCACAGTGCTAAAATGGTGTTGATAGAAATTATAACACGAGAAACATGTCGTCACAACTGCCAGCCTTTATTCCCAGGGTAGGTTCGTCTCGTGTGCTGTATCGGAGAGGAGGAAAGGCAGAGAGAAAAAGAGAGAGAACACTACTAGATTACTGTGATCCCATAAGGGACCCAAGGCCAGGTCCGTACCCTACGACCGCGGCAGGCAAAAAGAGACCGATCCCTTTCCTCGTTGTTCCACGCCACCACGTGACATCCGGTTCCGGTCAACACCCGACTTCCGCTTGCGGTCAACACCCGACTTCCGCTTGACACTCAATTCTCCGTTCGGGGTCACGCTACGGTCAAACCATCGTTCATCCTGTTTTGGCTCATCACTATTTTTTAAACCTTTATCATCTTTATTTATTTTATTTCTTCCTCCCCCCTTCCATTAGTAGTCCTAGCTCACAAAAGTCAGGATAATATACCCATCTTGCAACATAAGATCTCGATACTTTTTCGCTCACCTTATTATGTGTTAATTTCTTGGACCATATGACCTTTAGGCACCCCTTTCGCGATCTCGACTCACAAGGACACTTTTCTCATTTACACCGTCAAAACCCGGTTGTTTGTTAGGGGTTAGGGTTAGGGGTTAGCTTTATTATTTTGAAAAAAAAAGCTCTAAAAATCGTCCGTTAACAATTAACCAGATTTTGACGGCGTAAATGGAAAAAAATGTCCCCACGAATCGAGATCGCAAAAGGGGTGCCTAAATGTCATATGGTCCAATTTCTTTTCTCAACAATTATTAGCAAATGTGAGTTTCATTTGAGGAAGCTTAAGCGAAAACTTGAGCCAAAATCTTTCTTTTAAGATTTAAATTTCTTTAACTTTATTTCGGCTTTCTTCATTGTATTTTCTAATTGAATTGAATTATTTTCTATCTATTGTATCGCGTCTTACAAGCGAATCTTTTGTTTCAAGAATTTGGCACTCACTGTAAACTCACTTCCGATTGGACAAACAATGCAAATCTTAAGAATTCAATCACTAGTCACGTGATATTTCTTTAGCAAAAAAAAAAAAAAAAAAAAAAGAAGAAGAAAAATACCAACAACAATTTCTGTTGCGCTGATACCAATACGCTTGCACTGGCGTTCCATTGTTGGAAAAGGGTAGTTGGATGGTTAAGTTTTTACGGCATGTCAACCCATTGGGTTATTTTATGCCGAGGACGTTTTTCGTAAGGTATTAGTCTTCCCTGTGGTATTAGTCCAAAAGTATCGTAATAGCGTGACTGGAGTTCGAACTCGCGTACCATGATGTCGCAGTCCATGCGTTAGCCACTGTGCCATTAGGACTCCTCCGCGTTCTTTCACCAGCTTTTGCATATTAAAAAAAAATCGATAAAATTACTTTTGATTTCGCCGGTCCTTTCTTCTTGGTCATGTCAAATTTTGAGCATTTTTTCTTAATTCTTTTACGTTGGTTCTAATCTTTTTATAACAGCAGCTGCAACATAGAGGATTACGTAGATGCCACAATCTAAGGACTCGAAGAATACACACAAAAAGAGCAAAGAAAGATTACTTATGGCAGCCAATAATAGCAGCTGCAACATATGGACAAAAAAAGGAA
Organism: Doryteuthis pealeii; assembly: GCA_023376005.1. Lineage (NCBI taxonomy): Eukaryota > Metazoa > Mollusca > Cephalopoda > Myopsida > Loliginidae > Doryteuthis > Doryteuthis pealeii. Next base: position 88,386,125 of record CM042159.1, on the reverse strand, counting down.
CAACGAAAGAGTCTATTTAGACCAAACGTGAATGTAATAGCGGGACTGAAGTTCGACATCGTTACTCTGATGTTGCAGTCTTGTGTGTTAGCCACTACTCTATGAGGACTCCTCTAACCTCTTACCGCCCTGTCGGCTGAGGCGTTAGAATGCACCGACTATACCTCTGCAGAGGGGTAAGACTCCCCAATGGGACACCTGTTGGCCGTGGGTGGCGACCCGTGATGCTTAATGATAGAACCCAGGTGGATGAGCAGTTCGTGACTTGCAATACTCCACTTTGGCCCTATCTTGGGTTAGACAGGCGGTCGGAGAGGCCCCCTCCTATCAATCTGCTGGTCACATCAAGCCCTAGCACCTATATGATTTTCCCAACCCTATTGCCTTTATGGCAAGCCCCAACCCCTTTTTATCATATGGGTGATAGAAGGCGGTGACTGGGGGTCTATATGTCCTGGGAATGACGTTAAACTCTATCTGATGGTGAGGTTCCAGTTCTGGAGGTTTGGGGAATGTGGAGGACCCCTTAATCACCATTGCTCCATGATCCACCACGGAGTGGTAGTACCTGTTAGGGCCCATCTATGGGTTAAATAGAAAAATGAGTTTATAAACAAAATTGTATTATGCATTAAGAATGAATTATTTCAAAACTTTATCGGCATTAAATGACCCACTGAGGTTGGTATGCCGTAAAACAAAACAAAACAAAACCTCTTGTAACAGCTTTTTCATATTAAAGAAATAAAATCGATACAGTATCTTGTATTTCGCCGGTCATTTCTTCTTGATCATGTCCGACCTTGAGCATTCTCATAGCTAGGGTATCAGTTGCAAACAGTGGGGTAACCGGAGATGAAATCGCTAACTGCCCTACAGGGAACTCTCAGTTACTACGTTTAGATTTATTTTATTTTATTTTACTTAAAAAAAAAACTTTTTTTCCGTTTTATTATTTTCTATTCTTTTTTTTTCTTTTACGCTGGTTCTAATCTTACGAAGGTGAGTCAAAAATTAATGTAATTTTGTTTAGTACAGGTATAATTACCAACACAGGAACATGTATCATACATCAAAATGAAGCTGGTCCTCTGTGGATCACATACCTACTTCTCCACATAGACGAGTCACAAATTAATGTCATTTTGTTTAGGACAGGTATAATTATCAACATAGGAACATGTATCATACATCAAAATGAAGCTGGTCCTCTGTGGATCACATCCCTACTTCTCCACATAGGCGAGTCACAAATTAATGTCATTTTGTTTAGGACAGGTATAATTATCAACATAGGAACATGTATCATACATCAAAATGATGCTGGTCCTTTGTGGAGCACATCCCTACTTCTCCACATTGTCACCGTTTCTCTCAATAGCAATGTTCCACCTTTGAATGAGAGCATGTGTCCCTGCCCCGTAAAATTTTGTTGACTGTTCTTTGAGCCAGTTCTTCTCTACATATTTCACTTCCTCGTCACTGGAATAATGTTTGCTTCAGACTATCATCTCTTCAGCCCCATGAAAGAGGGTTTGAGAGGCAAACATTAGAGTGAGTTTTAAAATACATCGAATGCACCCAGCAGAGAGGCAAGACCCCTCACAATGGGACCAGTTGTTAGCCCTGGTGGCTACCCGAGATGCTTAAGATAGAACCCTGGTGGCTGAGCAGTCCATGGCATGCAACTCCACATTTGCCCTTACTTAGGCTAGACGGGAGGTCGGAGAAACCTCTCCGATCAATCGGCTGGTCATGTCAAACCCTAAGATCTATATACTTCCCTCAATCCTGTGGCCCATGTGGCAATTCTTCATCCCTTTATATCCTTTATGTACTAGAAGGTGGTGGCTGTGGGTCTTAGTGTCCTGGGTATAACGTTAAACTTTATCTGAATTATCCAATTCTGGAGCACTTGGGAATGTGAGAAAGCCTTCATCAACCTTATTCCCATGTCCACTCTTTCCCGGAGGTGGTAGTACCTATTAGGGTCTCATATATAGGTTAAATAAAACCTGAGTCTAAAAATGTGTTTAAAAATTGAGATTTAAAAGAATTGAGTACCCATCAAGAATAAATAAAACAAAACGTCTTTGGCATAAAATAACCCCAAAGGGTTGATATGCGGTAAAATTCACTCAATCAACCAGCTTTAGTCTAAGATATACAAACATGCAATAGTTCTGACACAGCTACAACCTCGACGAATTCCGGTTTTATTTTAACCAACCAATCCACCAACCAACCAACCAGCCAGTGACTATGTGTATCGGCGGGATGGACTAATAAAATAGCCTGTGCTCCCTGGAATTACCTGTAAATGTGGGAAGATGTGCAAGACTTTGGCAGGACTAAAGAGACACTTTCGTGCAGCTCATTGTTGAACTTTTTGAAGCTCACCATTATATTCTTTGAACTGTTGAACTTTTATTTATTCATTTATTTATTCTATCAAGCAATGGCAATACTTGAACACGAGTTTGCTGCCATCATATGTATATACAAGGCGTATCAAAAAAGTATCGAGATGTTTTTTACTTTTTTTAATACAAACATTATTCCAGTGATGAGGAAGTGAAATCTGTAGTGAAGAAGTGGCTCAAAGAACAGACAACAGAATTTACAGGGCAGGGATACATGCTCTCATTTGAACGTGTTGCTATTGAGAGAAACGGTGACTATGTAGAGAAGTAGGGATGTGATCCACAGAGGATCAGCTTCATTTTGATGTATGATTGATACATGTTCCTGTGTTGGTAATTGCCCTAAACAAAATGGCAGTACTTTTTGACACACCCTCGTATTATTTTTATTCTTATTCTTAGTCCCCTAAGATCAAATCTCGGGACTTATTGATAGACATTCGTATATAGATAAATCCCTGTTTAAGGTAGGGTGGGAAGTTCCCATGGCGTAGTAGCTAACGGACTGGACTGCGACATCGTAGTAAGCGAGTTCGAACTTCAGTCGTGCTATTACGCTCATTTTCAGATTAATACTCTTGGGAAAGGTATGAACTCCCACATACAACCAGCTATGGGTTAAAAAGTATTACCTTGTATTCTGAAAGAAATAACGTTTCATTCATTATTGATTTCTATCTTGGTAAATATATATTTACCAACCCCTCCACACGAGCAGGATGCGACACAAGGTCAATTTCTTAAGCGGAGTTTAGCAGGTTTGAATTTAGAGTTTTCCTTCTGATAGACTGGTTACCTAGCCATGGTTAAAGAGTCCAATCTGCCCTGCTATTTACCCATAGCTGGAGGGAGAATTGGATTCATACCTTTCCCAAGGGTATTAGCGCAAAGTGAAATGCAATTACCACATCCAGGATCTGAACGCAAACAGCTTCAACAAGAAATTGAACTCGGGTCGACGAGTCCATTTTCTACGACTCTAATCACTTGACCACGCGCCTATCCTGGTAAATACAGCTTCAAACTTCAATTAAAAAAAACATTTAGTACCCATCAACAATAAATGAAACAAAACGTATTTGGCATAAAATAACCCAACAAGGGTTGGCATTCCGTAAAAACCAACAAACCAACCAACCAACCAGCCAACCATCCTTAATACTTTCTAATTTTTATTCTAACTTTATTTCTTTTCTTTTCTCATTTTATTTCTGTTGTTCTTTTTATATATTTCCTTTTCGAGCAAGTTTGCCTTCCTGCAACTTTTTCGAGACAGACACCTGACATTGACTACCCCACCCCACCTGTCATGAGACATCTTTACAATCACTCCCCCATAACCCCCTGTTTAAATCGATCTTGAAACACTTCCTTAAAGAAAAAAAAAACCCATCCAACCAATAAATTTCTTTTCAACCAATTACCACCCGTCTCTACCCGGCAAAATGGACCCGGGTGAATGTGTCCCACTTTGTCTGATGACTCTGTTTTTTAATACGTCGCAAAACAGCGAGAACCCCATTTGCCAATTGGAGACGGTAAGAGCGAAAGTAGGTGTCGTACCGCTCAGTGCCGACGGCTTCTTTATTATTGCCAGCCATTACGAACGGAAAACACAGCCACCTGCTAGTCGTCTGTTCCAAGGATTAAGTATTTCTTTTATTTTGTAGAAAATGTCTTTGTTGTTCTTGGTTGGAACTTTGCCAAAATGGTCAAACGAGGAGAAAGAACCGACATGAAACCCCTCTCTATTTTTTCCTCTTTCTCTGTCTCTCTATGTATTTATATATCTATCTTTTCTCTCTCTTTTCTTTCGCTCTCTCTCTCTCTCCCTTTCTCTCTCTCACTCTCTTCTCTCTCTCTCTCTCTCTCTCTCTCTATATATATATATATAATATGTATACCCTGTCTCTCTATCTCTTCATCTCTCTCTCTCTCTCTCTCTATATATATATATATATATATATATATATATATATATGTACACACTCCTGCCTATCTCTCTTTTTTCTCTCCCTCTCTTTATCTCTCTCTGTCTAACCCTCTCTTCTCTCTATTTCTCTATCTCTGTCTATCTCTTTCTTTCTCTCTCTCTATCTCTCTCTCTCACTCTATATATATATATATATATATATATTTCTCTCCCTTCTCTCTTCTCTCTCTCTCTCTCCTCCTATATCTTTTCTCTCTCTCTTTATCTCTCCCTGTCTATCTCTCTCTCTTCTCTATTTCTCTGTTCATCTCTGTCTATCTCTCCCTCCCTCCCTCTCTCTCTCACTCTCTCTCTCTCTCTCTCTCTACATATATATATATACATATATATACTCTGTCTCTCTCTTCCTCTCTCTCTCTCTCTCTCTCTCTCTCTCTCTCTATATATATATATATATATATATATATATATATATATATATACACTCTCTCTTCCTCTCTGTATTTTTCTCTCTCTTCTCTATTTCTCTATCTCTGTCTATCTCTTTCTTTCTCTCTCTCTCTCTCTCTCTATATATATATATATATATATATATATATATATATATTCTCTCTCTCTCTTCTCTCTCTCTCTCTCTCTCTTTATCTCTCTGTCTATCTTTCTCTTCTCTCTATTTCTCTGTCTCTCTCTCTCTCTCTCTCTCAACCTCTCTGTCTCTCTCTCTCTTTCACTTTCTCAAATAACAATAAATAAAACACGTTTTGTCCCATAATGAAAGGTACATTAGGTATTTATTCCACAATTCTTTATACATTTCGTCTACTAGATATAACACACAGTATTCTTGTGCAGATCCCACCTAGTTCATTTTCTAGGCGCTTCGTTAGGGTCCAAGTGGTGCAGCCGTACAACAGCACTGATACGACAACGGCTTGGAAGAATTGTTCTCATTAGCTTGTCTGTGAGTTCGGATTTCCATATGACAGATAATCAACATCGCTTTCTGTGGATGAGATATTACTGCCTAGGTACTTGAATTGATCTACCGAGTTTCGTGAAAACAAAAGCCACACGAGAAAAGCAGCTGAGCGGTCACCTGCCCCATATCACTCAAACCGTCTAAGTAAACGATCAAGACACGCAGGTCACTGCTGGAGAAGCAAGGACGAACTCATAAATGACGTAGCGGAAAGGGAATAAGAGACTAGGCACAACTGGGTAAGAAAGGTGATCCACTTGAAATTGTACAAGAAGTTAAGTTTTGATCATACTGTAACGTGGCGGTATATTCACGGTACCAAAACGGATATACGTAACGTTCTAATAGCGATATATATTGTCTAGCGGGTCTTGTCAACGTGCCTCCAAATTCACGACACTAAAAAGGTGTTCGGCACGTGGCGTCATCTTGTCGATAAAAAAAGTACAACGTGAGAAATATATCGTCACAAGCTGCTTAGCTTTTATTTCCAGGCTGGGCTCGTCTCGTGGGTTGTGTCGGAGAGGAGGAAAGGCAGAGAGAAAGAGAGAGAGAGAGAGAGAGAGCACTTTTAAATTACTGTATCCCACACTAGGGACCAGAGGCCCGTCCGCCCCCCCCCTAGGCATCAGAAAGCAAAAAGAGGACGGTATTTTTCTTCGTCGTTCCACGTCACCACGTGGCTTCCGGTTCCGGTCAACACCCGAAACTTCCGGTTGGCTTTCAATTCTCATTCGGGGGGTCACGCCCCGGTTAAGTTCCCGACAAATCGTTTTGTGTTCATCACTTTTTTTTTAAAACCTTTACTATCTCTTATTTCTTCTTCCTCTCTTTTCTAATAGTAAAGACTCTGGACCTTCCATCTCGCTACAATACTACCAAATGGTACGTGGTGTGTCTGAAAAATAATGAAGCTGTTTTCACAAACAATTCATTTAAAATGTTTTCTCCTCTAAAGTAGTCCCCTCTTGAATCTAATGCACTTACCCATCCTGAAAGAATCATTCTGGTATGTCCCTTAGCTCTTGCCGTTACGAACCTCTTGATGACCTCAACGCATTCATAACGAGTCCCCTTGATGATCCTCTTCTGCTTGGGAAGGGTGTAGGATGGGAGGAGAGTTGTGGAAGGACAAATTGTGACCTTTTCTTTTTCCCAGGCCGAAGGGACCTGTTTTAAATGCGTTGAGACCATCAAGAGGTCTGTAACGACGGAGCTGAATGACATACCTGAAGAATTATTCTAGGACAGAGAATCGTGACAGAGAAGAATGGGAAAGTGCATTAGATTCAAGCGGGGGGGGGGCTACTTTGGAGGAGAAATCATTTAGTTTGGTGCTTGGATTTTAATTGAATTGTTAGTGACAGCAGTCTCATTACTTTTCAGACACACCTCGTACACAGGGTGCGATGGGTAAATTATCCTCTAAATCAGTTGTTCTCAACCAGAGGCCATATGCCCCCCACCAAGAGATCATATAACTTTTTTGGTGTCCAGGTAAATGAAATAACAGGGGGAAAAGGGTGATCCACTTGGAATTGTACAAAAAGTTAAATTAACAGTCGGTAGAGCGTTTAACTAGAAACCACGTGGTCCATGGTTCGATACCAGCCCTTGCCAACTAGGAGTATGAGTAGCACAGGGATCTGTGCGGTAAAGTAAGGAGCGGACTGTAGGTGTGGCACTCGCCCCAGTCTCATTGAGTCTAGCGCTAGTGAAAAAGGGGATAGACTTCCTCGATGATTAGCTGATACCGACTTTAGGCCACCCCGACGACCTACCAAATGGTATAGGTACAAACCAGAATCCGTCGTTGAGAATGAGTTGCATTAAATTAAATTGTAACAATACTACTAAATGATATTTCATAAAAAAGAAGAAGGTCCGCAAAATCTATTATGTTCTCAGAAAAAAATTGTTTATTCTTTTTATCTTACATACGCGACACGTGTTTCTGATCTGTTGTCTTTTTCAGGCATTGAGTTATTAATTTGGCAGAATATGTCCGATATTTGATAGGGTGTGTGTGTTTCTGCAACTTTTTCTATTATAATGGCTGTTAATAACGGTTGAACGCTACGTTATTTTTTTCAATCAAAGATTGTGGAACGTTACATCATTTTTTCTCAATTTTTGCGCGCAAATCGCACGCAAATCGCACGCAAGGATTGAAAAAAATAACGTAGCGTTCAACCGTTATTAAACAGCCATTATAATAGAAAAAGTTGCAGAAACACACACAACCTATCAAATATCGGACATATTCTGCCAAATTAATAACTCAATGCCTGAAAAAGACAACAGATCAGAAACACGTGTCGCATATGTAAGATAAAAAGAATAAACAATTTTTTTTTCTGAGAACATAATAGATTTTGCGGACCTTCTTCTTTTTTATAAAATATTAAATTTTCTCCCGTTGGAACCAGAACAACATTTTTTATCTACTAAATGATATATGCACATAATCTGTCCAAGAGAATTAGAGGAATGAAATTCTCTAGGATTTTGCGATACAAAAATTCGAAAGGAGTGATAATAATATCGTCATCGTAATGAACTCTATTAAAGAACACAATGATTCTCCATTTTGTCAAAGAACAGAAATGAGAAGTAGAGAGGAGGAGGAGGAGAAAAAAAATAGATTAATGATCAAGCCTCAAGCCTTTACCGATGATGACGTCAATACATTTATGTGACGGATGCAACTGAAAGAGGAGGTCACACTGGCTATGTGAGGAGACAATATGTATGAGAGAGAGAGAGAGAGAGAGAGAGAGAGAGAGAGAGAAGAAAGAGAGAGAGAGAGAGAAAGAGAAGAGAGAGAGAGAGGGAGAGAGAGAGAGAGAGTTTGTACAACAACAAAATAAAAAAAGATGAAGAATAAAGTTAATGGTTGACAAGATGGTTGATGTTACTTAGGAGTCTGCCAAAACAAAAACAAAAAAAAACAAAAAAGAGACAGGGTCAGAAAGAATCGAAAACACAAACAATTGGAAATACTCCGTCAATGTCAAGGTAACGGTGACACGAAACGAAACCCGAAGTAGGAAAAAATAGAATACCTAGAAAATAGGAGTCGAAACAAGGTATGAAAGGATGGCATAAGAAAGATCTTACCCCCTCAAAAGAAACAAAGCCTGTACCTGTAGATAAGGAACTGAAGAAGAAAAAAATAGAGAGACGACACAGACAGACAGATATGTATAAGGAAAATAAGGGGAACATGGTCTTGCCAGCATTGAAGGTTGTGTAGATGCGACAATTCAAGCACTCGATGAATACACTAAAAAGAGCAAGGAAAGACTAATAACAACTGCCAGAAAAACAACAATTGCAACGTATGGACGAACACAAATATAACAAAACAAAAAGGAACAGAAACGGGAAGAAAAACAACTATGGATAAATAGTAGGGCAGACTAGGCTCTTAAACCTTGGTTAGGCAACCGATCTAGGAGAAGCAAAACTCTGAATTCAAACCCGGTGAACTCCGCTTAAGAAATTGACTTTGTGCCACCTCCTGCTCGTGCGAAGGGATTGGTAAATATATATATATATTCACCAAACATAGCTAAGGAAGTGTATGAGTGCAATACCCTCCATATACATGGAAGAAGAAGAAGAAAAAAAAGAAGAAGAAGAAGAAGAAGAAGAAGAAGAAGAAGAAGAAGATCTGACTGAGATGACTAGAGAGAGAGGGGGAGAGAGGGAAGAGAGACAAAACAATTAAAAAGGTAGAAACGTATAAAAAAGAAGAGAGATAAAACTATTACGACAGCAACAAACAAGAAGAAGAAGAAGAAGAAGAAGAAGAAGAAGAAGAAGAAGAAGAAGAAGAAGAAGAAGAAGAAGAAGAATACCTGATTGGGATGGCGAAAGAGAGAGGGAGAGAGAGGGGGAGGGAGAGGGAGAGGGACAAATTGGAGAGATCGGACATGGAAAGAGATGGACATGGCTAAGAAGAGGAAACCTCAAAAGAGAAACTGAATCTCTTATGATCGCAGCACAAGACAATACTGTTATGACCTGTTTAAGGGTCAATAAATAATAACTCAACACGGCGATAAAATGTAGAGAACATATGTATTCAGCAATATATATCAACGTACAATGAAATGGTTTCCTTGTTACAGCGTACACGAAGAACCTGTACCTGCTAATTCCTCCCTGAGCAACTCTACTCTGTTAATATACACTCCCTGGGCAAGTCCATGTTCGTGTCATAGGTGAGTCACCTACAACAAATACCATAAGAACAAATTATATAAAAGCAAAAATAGATAGGACACAACAGAATAGCAAGTGTAGAATGTGTGGTGAAAAGAAGAAACAGTCAATCACATAATAAGCGAATGTAGTATATTAGCACAAAGAGAGTACAAGACGTGGCACGACTGTGTGGGAAAGGTGATTCACTTGGAATTGTACAAGAAATTTAATTGAATCTGTCCTATAGAATGGGATGCACAGCATCCTGTGAGACTTTGAGGTACATACAGATCACCTTATCCCAGCAAGAAGACTAGACCTAGCGTTGATTAACAAGAAGAAAACTTGTCAACTGATGGATTTTGCCGTCCCGACCGACCACCGAGTGAAAGTGAAAGAAAGCGAAAAGATTGACAAATACTTGGTCTTTGACAGAGAACTAAGAAAACTGTGGAACATGAAAGGGGAGGTTGTGCCAATTGTAATTGGTGCCCTTGGAACCATTTCCAAGGGTCTGGAAAAAAGTCTGGATGAACTGGAAATCAGTGGAAGAATCGAGACCATCCAGACTACTGCGTAATACCCAGAAGAGTCCTGGAGACCTGAGGAGACATGCTGTCACTCAGCCTACTGTGAAACACCGGCTAAGACGGGTGTGAACAACTTGAATGGAGTGAAATAAAAAAATAAAAAAAAATAATGATAATAATAATAATAATAATAATAGTAAATGTAGACTTTGCGGTAATAGAGATGAGACTGTAAACCATGTATTATGCGAATGTAGCAAACTAGCACAACGGGAGTACAAAACTAGACTGGGTAGGGAAGGTGATCCACTGGGAATTATGCAAAGAATTTCATTTTGACCGTACAACAAAATGGTATATGCATAAACCAGAATCTGTTCTTGAGAACGAAACACATAAAATTCTCTGGGACTTTGAAATAAAAACGGATCACCTTATCCCAGCAAGAAGACCAGACCTAGTGTTGATAAAAAAAAAGAAAGAAGTTGTCAACTGGTGGATTTTGCAGTGCAAGCAGATCACAGGGTGAAGCTAAAGGAAAATGAAAAAATGGACAAATATCTGGACCTTGCCAGAGAACTAAAAAGTTATGGAATATGAAAGTGAAGGTGATACCAATTGTAGTTGGTGCACTTGGAACAGTCCCAAAAGGATTGGAAAAGGGTTTGGAATGTTTGGAAATCAGAAGAAGGGTTGATTCAGAACACTGCACTGCTGCAATCTGCCAGAATACTCAGAAGAGTCCTGGAAACCTGAGGAGACTTGCTGTCACTCAGATTCCAGTGAAAGACCATGAGCTAACACTGATGTGAAAACTCAAAAGGAGTAAATAATAATAATAATAATAATAATAATAATAATAATAATAATTTTTTACTGTTGCTTTGAAGGCAATCTCGGGATATCTTTAGGTAAATATTTTTAGGTAAACGTAGTAGCCGTCGGCCTTGCTACTGAGGCAGGCTACTTTTATAATCTTTCTCATTTCCATACGATACTATAATTATAATACCACCCAGTCAACTTTAACACACCGACTGCACTTCTGCAGAGGGGTAAGACTCCACCAATTATGCCACCTATTGACCATGGGTGTCGACCCAAGATGTTGAGCAGTCCATGACATGTAATACTCCGCTTTGATTCTTACTTTGGCTAGACGTGCGGTCCGATCAACTGGATGGTCACGTCAAGCCCTAGCACCTATATGATTGCCCCAACCCTATTGCCCTTATGGCAATCCTCAACCCCTTTTTATCCTATGGGTGCTAGAAGGCGATGTTTGGGGTTCTTCATGTCTTGTGACTTATTTTAAACTTTGTGTAATGGTGAGGTTCCAGTTTTGGAGGTTTGGAGAATTTGGAGCATCTCTTCATCACCATTGCTCCCTGGTCCACTCTGACCCGGAGTGGTAGTAACTGTTAGGGTCCCATCTATGGGTTGAATAGTAAAAACATAATTTCATAAACAAAATTGTATTATGCATTAAGAATGAATTTATTTCACAACTTTGTCGGCATTAAATGACCCACCGAGGTTGATATGTCGTAAAACAAACCAAACCAAACCAGTCTCAAGTATCGCTCTCAGACTAGGTAACAAAAAACATTATACCATGTATGAGTGCATACGGTATGTGACCAAAAATTACCGAGACTCTTAGTTATCCAATGACTCCAATCCACGGACACACTAGTGTTGACCGATCAGCAAATGCTTACATTCATCAGCTCGTGTTCTGACAATCGTGTCTGACAATGCACATAATCCGCCCAAGAGAATAAACGAATATATAACCCGTCGGTCGCTCCCGAGCTAATGGGCTCACAGAATCTCCGAAATTGGCCGTCAAGATCGGATTTTCTGCATCAACCAAGGATTGCAGGGTCTCTATATTTGCGGGAAGTCTAGCCGAATGCCCCACGTTGTGCTAAGTTCTCAAACGACTAGAAATCTGCTATAGAAACTGATTTCCGAGGTTAATGTCGGCCGATTGGTCACACACAAAAAAGAATAACGACTCTTTTTCTTCTTCAAAAATCAACATTTATATTCAAAAATACAAGAATATAAATAATTACTTCTCAAGGTTTGTGGGAGTGATGTGCCCGTAATTAAATACTTCTGGTCTTCTGCAAAGTATTGTGCAAAACAGTTCGTAAGTTGACTAAGTTTTCAAAATGGTCTTAGCTGAAGTCAGTTACTCTCGGCTCTCAGTATTGCGTTAATCTTGTCAGCTAGCCCGATTCTCAAGCAATCACAACTTCATCTGCCCGTTCGGCCTCATCTGCCCGTTCGGTCTTGTCTCTGCCCGTTCGGCCTTCTCTGCCTCTCAAGCCAAAAACGTCTGAGTTAAATAATATTTCAATCGGAACAATTTTATTTCCGGCCGGCATGAAGATATTGGGAATTTTTCTGCTCCTCCCACTCAAGCAGGGTAACCGCCTCCCTCTTGTTTCCAACCAGCCAATCAAATTTACTTCCGCTCACCAATCTGGGTGCCATCTCTTCCGGCCACTTGAATGTTTTTTTAAATACATTCGACTTTCTTTAATTTCGATTTTCAACAAGAGTTATCTCCATTCTTAAGTGTTTAAGGAAACAATAAACCAAAGATTCTCTTTGCTACTTGAGTATCCTTTTAATACATTTGGTTTTCTTTTAATTTCGATTTTCCTTTTCCGGTAATCTATAAAACAGGATTTATCTTTTCCGCGCGACTAAAGTCTGATTACATCAAAGACTTGTCTATAATCGCCGCCTTCGCTTCTGGGAGTTCCGACCTACTTGAGATTTTACTACCGGCCACCATCCGCCTCGACTGCCCGGTCGAGGTCATTGCCGGGTCGCCCATCTGTTTTTAATCTACGGCCGAAGTCAGCGGGCGAATTATATTTCCGTTTTTTTTTCTTTCTTTCTTTCTTCTAATTTCAAAACCTAAATCAGGTCACAAATAAAATTCTCTGGATACAAAAATTGGACTACTTTGGATGAAAAACATTTGGTGGTGGTGTGGGGGGGGGGTAAATTAATATATGGGTTAGATAGAAAAACATGAGTTTATAAAAATATGATTATCCATTAAAAACTAATTTATTTCAAAACTTTGTCGGCATTAAATGAGCCACGGAGGTTGATATGCCGTAAAACAAACCAAACCTTTAACTGTAATATTTTTTTACCGTTTCAGGTAGACTTCAAAGACCTTTTCGTAAATCAAGAAACACACATGCACCGTGTCACGCATGCGCAGACAATAAAAGAAGAAAAGGCGAATGACGTCACAAGTTAAAATTATTTCGACATGCAAGCGAATTCAATATGTCGGCTATATTTGTCAACGTGATTTCTCGCTGGAGACACGAACATTTGGAATGAAAAAGCCGGAGAAATCGTCCGTGCCG